>CM059343.1:429469-516969 GCA_030340685.1 Protosalanx chinensis | reverse complement strand
ATGAGATTCGAGGTGAATGGACCCTCTCCATGAAGTCTCTATTTGGGGGACAAACAGACTCTGAAAGCAGTGTTCACCCGGTGGAGGGGGATGGTGGGGGGGTGGTGGGGGGAGGTGGGGGAGAGAGAATACCTATACTCTCCAATAACACTGGCGTCGTGCGTTGCGTTTCCGCTGAGCTTTGCAAACTGTCACTAGATAACAGGATTTCAAATGACATGTGCTTATCCTAGCAACCGCTGTTTGTGAAGGTGAGCACTTAGCATCCGACTTTAAGGTTGTGTAGACCAGTAGTGTTTAGCCTCCTCTGTTGTGGTTCTTTGCTAGCGAAGAGAAAGTGTGGTTAACCATGTTGTTGGGCAATTGTCAGGAAAGTACTGTTTGTTTATAGGAAACTGGAAAACAAGAAAAAATGTCGACAGTATTCTAGAAGGAAGATTCTCCTAGTGACAATTAAGACCAACATCTTATCTCCAAAGACCAAATTAGCCTGCGTCTTCAGACACCTTCGAATAACTCTTAAGTAATAATTAATGCTGGCTGGGTACAGTGTACGCAATTAATGTCAGCAAGGACTAATTTGACATGTCATTTTGACAGGCATTTTTTTTCTGTAATTATTTACCTGAGGCATGAAGAATTCATTATTAATTACAGGCGATTCATCATTCTTTTTTTTTTTTTTCATATAAGTGGCATAACTTTTTGAAATAATTCTTATCACCTCTCTAGAGTCTACTTGACTGTATTTTTCAACAGACCACATTTTCTTCCTCATGCTATAGTAAGATAAGATAAGAAAATCCTTTATATGTCCCGCAGTGGGGAAACGGCAGTTTACAACAGCAGCAGGGTACAGTACAGCCCTCAGAGTAACAGGTTATAGTATAAAAATACTTTATTGAAGAATATTGACACTGACCTGAACATTTCTGTTCAACTGCTCTGGAGATTTCTTTGTGTTTGTGTTCGTATTCAAGACATGTTGGCTGTGTAAAGATACACAGAGAGAGTACTGTTTACAATTCCAGTACAGGACCTTGAAAGAGATTCCTAAACTGAGAGGGAACGTTATCCAGAGATTATTCTGTTATTCCTGCAGATGAAAAAGGAACCCTTAACCCTTAAAACAAATTGTCAACATATTTTACGAAATACAGTTCCGTACCCAAAAAATAACAACGTGGTGGACCCCTCCTCAATCTTTGCGTCTCGACCCGAAGGGTCAGTTTCAAATTGGTCTGCGACGGATGGTTCTGCTGGGCAGAGCAAAACTTTGAGACAGTGACAGATTAGACCGGCTAAAGTCCTTCCTTGTGTGACATCAGTCACTATTTCCTGGTCAGATTTCAGGGTTAGGGCTCATATTAATCTCGGTGTGGCTTCACAGAGTCTCATTGACTGAGGTATTCGTCAGGTTCTTTATAAACTACCAAGATCAATGTCCTGGATGCAGCCGTTGAAAATGCCGTCGTCGAGGCCGATTTCCAAGATCGTTTTGAAGCCAATCTTGTCAAGGAGTACCCATTTACCACCAAAGTAATTAAAGTAATTGTCAGTTTATGGACTATGTCTTTTAAATTATTTCATGGCTTGAGACATTTTGGAAAAACGCCAATCATAAATTGATCGTTTAGAGAATTTCAAGTCCCAGTTCACACGGTTAAAACGATCTTAATGTGAAATGGTGTACTGATCGGTCAAGGACAATTACAGAAAGGACTTTAAACAGAGAGTAAAAGATGATCTTGTGCCATTCTCACACACGCACACACACACACACACACACACGTCAAAGGCACTGCAGAATTATATCCATTTTACATTTACATTTAGCAGACGCTCTTATCCAGAGTGATTTACAGCAAGTACAGGGACATTCCCCCCTGAGTCAAGTAGGGTGAAGTGTTGTGCCGAAGGACACAACATCATGTTGACAGCCTGGGGGGGGGGGGGGTACATGATTTTGTCCTTACATGGCAACTATAAGACAGTTTACCAACCAGATAAGAAAGGCAAGCCAAGATTAGCAAACAATCTTCTTTTTTGTGTTGGTGGTAAACAGATCCAGTCAAAGATTAATGTTAGCTGTATCTTTGAACATGTAGGATCTACTCAGATCTCTGTAGATACACAATATTGAAGTCATAATACATTTATTTGCGTGTGTGTGGCTACAGTTAATGCAGTCTTATTCTTAATTAACGATTCCCCTTCAAAGCGTCAAGGCTTACACCTTTCAAGAACATACGTTACCAGCACAGAGAGAATCCCACCAGTAAACAATTAACAAGGTGTCTTGTGTTGAAATTAAATTTGTTATTATTGATCAGTCCATTACCTTTGGTGATGCATTCTGTAATAATGTTCCTGCGATGATAATTGAGCCCTTTGATGAGTCTCTTGACAGTTTTTTGTAAAGATGGTGCCTTAAGATGAGACTCTAACAGTTTTTTAACAATTCCCCAGCTGGGAGATCCCTGATAACATCTGGCAATATAGGCGTTTGAAAACTCGCAAGCAAGTATTGTTTACTGAGCTCGGTGTTTATGGAAATGTTTCATTGTTAGCTTTCAGAAGAAGTACCACACTGTCCTCTCTCTCTCTCTCTCTCTCTTTCTTTCTCACTCTCTCTTTCTCTCTCTCTCTCTCTCTCTCTCTCTTTCTCACTCTCTCTCTCTCTCTCTTTCTTTCTCACTCTCTCTTTCTCACTCTCTCTCTCTTTCTCTCTCTCGCTCTCTCTCTCTCTCTCTCTTAGACCTCTCCGACCTTCCCGGAGATAAGAAAAATGGGAGTTCTTCTGCCTCATTTTTCTTCTCAATGCCAATGCTTTCCTTTCCCATTTGCCGGTTGTAATTGTGCCCCCCAGACTTCTAGTAACAGCGCTTTACATTTGGCTCAGCCACGGACAAAACACTGGCAGGATCACAAAACCCCCAGCGAGCCAGTTACCAGCATCATCCTGAAGTACGCTGAGAGCAATCATCTTCATTGAGTTAAGTTAATCGAATATGTAAATAGGAAATAAATGTAGGAGGGTGGGGGCAGGCGGGTGGGGGAGTGTTGGTGGTGGTGTTTTTTCGCTTCTAAGCAAGTGCTTACAACTCAGGCAAATGACTTAATCCACTTTGGTGTAATGCTTCATGTGATGATCCAAATGAGACACTAAAGCACAAGTGCTTCGTGCTGAGAGCTGTGTACAGGTACCATGAGGCGGAGGCCGTTTACCTTCAAGGTTACCAGGCAGCAGATAGTCCTATTGTGCGCTTAGCTGCTCAAGGATACATGTATTCTCATTTGCTTTGATTCGTATCGATGTTTACGTCGCTGTCTGGCACATTTTCTTCTTCCTCTTTGGTTTGACACTGTGCTCCGGATATTACATAACGAGCCTGCTGCCCTGTGGAGGTTTTCATGACTGAAACACATCGTCTTTTTTTTCCCAACACTTGTTTTAGATTTGAATTTCATGTCCAGGGGCAAAGTAGGGGGTTGGTGGGTGGGTTTAATCCACATGAATGCAGGTGGTTCAAAGCAGCATTGGCTTATCTGTATTTAAGTCATCTTATGAAAGGTAAACCACCTTTGCTCATGTGATGCTTGATTTCAAATGTGTTTAAGCCTTCTATTCCATTATTCAAGCCCCATGAGTGAAATCACCTCATTGACTTCCAAGTGCCGGTACCACATTCTACCACATTCTTTCTGTTTCTATCCCTTTTGTTTGTGATTATAGTGTTTAGAAAATACACAGGTGCCTGTGAGATGCCAAAAATATCAGCATTATTCTCCGTAAAGTTCAGTCAAATCGACTATTGGATTCCAGAATTCATCCATTATTTAGGAAAGCTTGTGATTGGTTCTCGCAGAAACCGTAATCTCTTGAAATTGAACGATTAACGATGTGAAAATGCACATGACCTTTTCTTCTGCGGCTGCTCAAATCATTTCTCAAGTGTGTGTTGTTGATTATCCATGTGCCAAATATGATGCAAGAATCTGATTCATTTTTCAAATTAAGCAATTACTTCCATCTGAGAAATGTTTTAATAATAAAACTCTTAACTAGGATGCGTTAACCTTGAAGAGAGAGAAACACCCACCTTGAGAGTTGGGCTTCAGCTTCAGTTTTACATCAGACATGCAGTTGTCCTCATACTTACAATTTACATGCATAAAAACACTATGTACCATGGACTTTTAATGTAAATACAAGGACAAATAAGGACAATTACAGCCCCCCCAAAAATGCAAATAAATACAGTCGGATGCTCCTATATAACTTAGAGGTACAGTAGCTAACACTGCTTTGAGGAGTGACTGAATAATAACTGATTACCAACATCAACAGCACCAGATACATCTTTACTATTCCCTCATTAGTGACTGATGGATGATGTCGTATCATAGAAAATTATCTACCATTTAATCACTCCCATTACTATGATGCAGTGCTGTGCAAAGTAGATTTTATGCATTTTAGGATTGTTGTGCTTCTGATAAATGAATCCTCAGCCACCAAACTACTAAAGCCTTGTTGTGTCTAGGCTGTTAACAACAGGAAATATCTGTTAGAAAAAATATGTATACATATATTTACAGTATATAGATTTGTGCTGTTCACATACCTTTAGGTTTTGGGTTAGATTAGAGGAATTGTTGATATTTTTAGTTGTAACTCTAAGATCCAGACTTGTGTTGAGTCAGTTCAGTATCGATGACTCTTGTTCATGAGTTCAGCTCTGATGAAGTCATAAAGGAAAACATCCTTGATCAGCAAAGCTCACATCTCTCATGGGAACAGAACTTAGATCATTTTCCTGTTGAGAACGTCCGCACAACTCGATACCTTGAAAACCAAGACAGAAATGCTCGATTTCACAGGTTTGGTTTAGCGAGCTTAATGTCCCAGAAAATTGAATTACCGATAGTCTATAATCAACAATCAGCACCACATTGATTGTGTGTTCCTCTCTTTTTTTTTAAACACAGTGTTTAGCTGCACTCAGTCAAGCTTGTTCTGAAAGGTCAGACAGGACCAGGCAAAGCTTAGAGACGGTTTGTTTGACTTCCTTTGACAAACAGGATGCAGGTAGACTGAATTAAGGGCAAATCAAAATTCATTTGTATAGCCCTTTTTTTTCACAAGCAATGTCACAGAGGGCTTCACACACGCAGATAGAACTGCTACTTGCTGGATCCAAGATCCTGTTAGTCTCTGTACTAGACCAGGGCAGTATAAGGCAGCTCTGTGACTAAATACCTTTCCCCTAATCAGCTGGACAGGTTGACTATAATGCCTCCTCCTCCCCTCATAATTAAGTCTACACATCTTAACATTTGCTGAGGTCAGGACACAGGTTTTAATTAAAGCCATTGAGATGTGTAGCTGCAGTCCTTAGGTTGCATTCCAGACAGATGCATTTTCTTTTAATTAACTCTTATCTGCACCCAATTTTTCAGCCTATGGGTCATCATCATAACTCCCTACCAAAACCCTCGGAATAAAGGGAACTGCATCTGTAAATTAGGGCCCAGTACCAATACAAACCCCTATATCACAGGCTTTCCCCAACCGATTAATCATGAAGGCGATGCATCAACAACGGCGACTGTCGAATATTCGAGCTCGTGTTTTTTATTTTCTTCATCTTTTCTCTGAGATCGTAGCGGGTCTCCATGATGCCTCAGAGACTCAAAGCTTTATTCTAACCTCAGTAAAGCCCAGCACCCTGGTCTGATCCAGACAGGACCCTCATATGAAGGGATCCCTCTTAATTCTGTCTAAACTGCAGGATGGAGAAGTTTGAAGTGGTGTAAGGTTAATATATAAGGAGCTGAAACTGATTTGAGGACAGTCGTACTGTCTGGAGTCCCTCCCGTTCATGCGCTCCTGCGTGTGTGTGTGTGCGTGTGTGTGTGTGTTTATCTGACAGCCTCACACACACGGAGGACCAGACGCTGTCTGCATTTCTCCGAAAACGCGCTCACTTGATGTGTTTTTCCACCGTGTCAGTTCTCTTATTATACTGGGAATCTCCCGACGCAGAATACGCGCCTTTATCATCTGTTTTAGGAGAGATACTTTTGGTTTTCGGGATTAAACACTATTTGTTGTTTTTCTTCATCATCTTATTCTCTCTCTCTCTTTCTCTCTTTTTCCATTGAGGCTGATCGAACAGCAGCACACAATCATCGACACACTTCCGAGTCGCAGAAGGAATATTTGACGTTTTTTAAGTTTTTTTCTTTCCACCCCATTTTTTCTTTTTTTCTTGGACGGAAAATGTGCATTAGCGGTTCTGTAGTGTTCCCCTGGAGA
The DNA here is from genome assembly GCA_030340685.1 of Protosalanx chinensis. Taxonomy (NCBI): domain Eukaryota; kingdom Metazoa; phylum Chordata; class Actinopteri; order Osmeriformes; family Salangidae; genus Protosalanx; species Protosalanx chinensis. The sequence goes on along the minus strand of CM059343.1, from coordinate 510,647 downwards.
TGCCTGGTTCTGCTGGGGTTCAGACTGCTGTTCCTTGTACCTGCAGGAGTACCAGCCAGGAGTGGGGAGGCTCAGTCACAGGACAACATGACGGTCAGACAGGGGGACAGCGCTGTGTTAAAGTAAGTCTGCACATTAGATCTATCTATATCTATCTATCTATCTATATCTATCTATATCTATCTATATCTATCTATATCTATCTATATCTATCCCAACATCTTACTATCTGCTCAGAAAACAGTGGACTTCTCTACCACTGGGAAAACACACACATCCATAGAATCAAAACAAAATATGTATTGGAATGAAATTCCATAACAGTTTGTGAATGATAAAGGAGATATGGGAACAGTTACAAAATACAATAACACCCCTACCCCCTTCTCCACTACCCCGTTTAATTTCCTTATATTTGTTATTGCTGTCAGTCACACAAAAATAGCATAACCGAATTGACACTAGGGTTTTTTTTCCCTCTCTCTCCATGCTCCTGATTTGCTCGTGCATTTTAAAACATGCCTTGTGTTGTGAATGTCTAGTAGGGTGTGGATTATCCTCTGCCTGAATTCTGTCTCTCTTGCCTGGTTGTGTAAGAACATCACTGTATTGGCACAGTCACATTCGATTAATTCTTATAGTTGAGAAGCACAGTTAGGGAGGTTGAACTTTGTGTGGTCCACCCTTCTGGTACTTGCAGGTTGCGATGCGAACAGCCCCGCATCTCAATCTTTCAGCTCCTAGCTTCCAGACTTGGATGGGGTGCAGACAGTGTGTGTATTCATGCCTCAGGGAAGCGATGGAAAGTGGGTGTTATGTGACATCCCAGTTCGGTTTGTGCGAGAGCCTGGTACTATTCAGAGTCATAATGCTGAAACAGAGTCGTCTCTGAGAGAGGAACCCCCCCCCACTTCATTTTGACCTGAGGATAAATACTCTGTAGTCACTGTGGATGATGGTACTAAGGGTATATTCTGACTGCTACACTGAACCCTGTATGTATTTTCGCTCTATTTTGTCATAAACGTTTAGATTCAACCCAACAGACAAAAAGCCCTTAACCAACACCAAATCTCACATGCAGTATTAGGCTCATTTGTTGCATCCTTGCTTCCTCCTCCACCACTGAGTAATTAGATTAGATTAGATTCAACTTTACTGTCATTACACAAGTACAGGGTAACAGAATGCAGTTGGCATCCAACCAGAATCTGAGAAATCTGAGGTCTTTATGATATCTATTGTCTTTGAAGTATGTGCTGTATGAGGAATGCTTCTAGAATACAGAGAGACACACAGAGACACACACACACACACACACACACACAGTGAGAGAGAAGCTCAGGGTCTAGGTTATTTGGTAATCGGAGACTGAGAAGTCATTTGTTGTGGTGGCCATGGATTTAATCACTCTGGGTGTTTGTGCTTGATCTAAGTAGACTGTAAATCAGTCGTTCCTGATTTAAGTTTCAGTTCATGGGAGTCAGAAAGGGGAGGGGCCTGGCCACTGCACCATGTCAGTGATGCTGCCTCGCACCGATACTTCACCCTGAGTGAAGCTGCCAAAATCTTAATGGCACTGTACCGCCCCGGGGTGGGGGGTGTGGTGGGGGGGTCAGGGGGGGAGGACAGAGACGTGTCTCTGGAACGTACGATGGACTTCATAGTTCTCACAGCTGAATTCTCCGGTGACATTTATCGTTCCAGCAGAGAGGTGTTGAGCAGAATGTTCTGGTCCAGTTCCCAGACCGGTCTTCACACCGTGATGTCTGCTGAGTGATATCCATCTCCTCCTGTTAATTGCTATGATTCACTCGTCACCTCCCCATGGTGATACATGATGTATAAGCGAAGTATGTATGGAATTAATTATGCATTTTTCCACAAGTGAACATTATTCTGAGGCTGTATAAGCAGACCCACTGTTGGGGTTGGAGTCGTTTGTCGTATTAATTTTGGGGGGAACTCAGACTTTAGTAACCAGCTATGACAGTTATGTGTATAGTTTAATTTGTTGCCTATAGGTGCAGGGTGCTGTGTTCTGTAATAACTAATAGAGCAAGTTGTCATAATGTATACCCAAATACCAAAGTAGGTGCCTTAATAATACTGATAATGATAAGGATAAAGATAAAGATAATGATAATAATAACGATATGGATAATGATAATAATAATGATAACAAACATAACAAGGCTAGATCCAGTTCATACTGCCTGTAATAATCTTATTGGCAACTAACATTGTTATTTAGAGACACACCTACATGGTTGGCATGGTTACTAATTTGGTTAGACAGTATGGTTCCAGCCGTTAATTACTTACTAATTAGCCAGAATTGTTTCATTGTAGGCCAAATAAAGCCTCAAAGTATAGTTTGTTAGCAAGGTTCCTCAGAATAACATTATTATAAGTTAACGGTCGATTGTGATTGTATCTTTGGAAAGTTGACGTTTGACGTTCAACAAGGAAAGACTTTGCCCTTATTCAGACAGTTAAAGAGTCCCAATTTAATAAAGGGGTTCATTGACCTGTTTAAGACTATTCTCAATGGGTAATTGTCCATTTTAAAGGAGTTTGTCAGAAACTGATTATAATATATATATAGATTTTATTTTAATAATAATCTGACAACAATGATCGCTGACCAATTAATTGGCTGCATTTCTAATTTCTCAAGCATAAAAAAAAGCATCTTGATGGTGACAAAACAACTAGGATAGACAGCTGGAGTCATTTACTCTCTCAGGTCCAGCCTCCTCAATGTGGTCAGTTTGCCCACTGGTACAGAGCAGATGGTTCACCAGACCTTTGAGATGCTATTAGCTCTCCTGGACGTGAGTTATCATTTTTACGAGCTCGGATTACTCTGAGTAATAACACAGATGAAGTGCTGAACACACTGAGGGCCTCTACACACCCCACACACACCCTTCACACCCCTCACACACACACACACACCACACATCACACACACACACACACACCACACACACACACACACACACACACCACACACACACACACCCCTCTCGTGCCTAAACGAGGGTGTCATTAGCTTTCACTTCAAGGCTCTTAGGCAAGACTCGATAAAAAGTACGGTGGAACACGATCTAATTGTTAGGAAAAGGAGATAGGGGCCCAGGAGATAGGATCTAGGATTCATTCATTATAATTAGTGTATTAGAAGTATTCATGATTCATTATCTTGCAATCGTTCGTTATTACTACAATTGAAAGCTAAGTTGTTTCAGTTGGCAAATTGTGTTTGTACGTGTTTGATAAATTGACCCTGAGACTTGTGAAATTCATTTAAATCTAAACTTATTTAAAAATTCCGTCCTCAACCGATTTTCTATTACGGAGCATCTGCTTAATTAAACTGGCTCGGAGCTATTACCCTTATCTCTTACTATCACATTAATAGCGATATTAGCATTATAATGACATTTGAATTGTCACATTTATGCAAGTCAGTATCACATTCCCTAAGAACACCAACCATTTCATGCTCAAATGTTATTTTTTTTCTTTTTTCCATGTAATGAAAGGGAGAATTCAGTACATTTCTAGTGTGATTACTGGATGTTGCATGTCTGAACATATTCTGCATTCATGACAATATCATGAGTGGGGGGGGGGCTTGTCTGTGGCAAATTACAATGGCAAGGTTGCTGTCATGTGGTGGGAAGTACATCAACGTTTAAGACCTCCATACCTGACGATGAATGAAGTTGCCCAGGAAACGCTTTTCAGGTGGGTTACTTGCCCACGAACGGATACGGCAGTTATCTGAGCTCAGCATCCATCTTCCACACAGGCAGGCCTGATCATCCATCTCAAACAAGTTAGGTTTCGCCATCCTCATGTTGTCGTAAATCACCAGGATGGAGTCATTAATTTTTAATATCCTGCACCGTATGCGTTGCCGAGCCTCCCAGATCCTCCTCTTCCTCAGAACAGCCACATTCATTACAGGATGTCTTCAAGCCGCCTGTCCTACTGCATGTTTAGCTGCACCTCTTTAACATCATTAATACTCATCAATGGCAACACCCCCATTCGTGACACTTTCCACTAGTTAATTTCCTTCTCCTCCACCTGTACTCCCTCCTTCCCTATTCCCTCCCTCCCTCCTTCTCTCTCTCTCTCTCTCTCTCTCCCTCCCTCCCTCCCTCCCTCCCTCCCTCCCTCCCTCCCTCCCTCCCTCCCTCCCTCCCTCCCTCCCTCCCTCCCTCCCTCCCTCCCTCCCTCCCTCTTTCTCTCCTTACTTCCCTCCTTCCCTCTTTCATTCCCCCTTTCCCTCCCTCCCTCCCTCCCTCCCTCCCTCCCTCCCTCCCTCCCTCCCTCCCTCCCTCCCTCCCTCCCTCCCTCCATCCCTCCCTCCCTTCTTCTCCCTCCCTCCATCCATCCCTCCCTCCCTTTTTCTCCCTCCCTTCTCCTCCCTCCCTCCCTCTCTCCCTCCCTCCCTCCCTCCCTCCCTCTTTCCCTACCACAATTCTCTCTTTGCACTTTCTATTTTCCTGTGTGTTTCCTGCTTTTGACTTTGTTGACCTTTTAACATCAGCAGGCACACGTCCTCCATGCAAATAAGATGAATATCTCATCCAGCTGAAGACTTTGGTGTTTCACAGTGATGTGAACAAGGAGCGTGAATAGCAAGCAGACAGAATAACAGAGTTGTGTGGCTGAGCGGTTAGGGAGTTGGGCTGGTTAATCAGAAGGTACCTGGTTCAAATAGCGATTCTGCCGATCCGAATTCTGGCTGTGCCAACATGACGTTGTGTCCTTGGGAAAGGCACTTCACCCGACTTTCCTCAGAGGGGAATGTCCCTGTATTTTTTGTAAGTCGCTCTGGATAAGACTGTCTGAAAAATTATCTGGATAGATGACCTAGAAAACCCAGAAAAATATGTCTGTTCTGTTCTGTACACTGCATTAAAATGATTCACCTAAAAAACGATCAATACTTCTATTGTATGACGCAAGATATCTCCCATGATGTTTATCCTTTAAGAATCAATACGTCTACTGGGAGGTATCTGGTGTTGAAGAAGCTGTTAAGAAGTGTGCCATGCGATTGGGACAGTACAATGCGCTTTTGCAGTGGAAGAGACAGATTTGAAAGGTCCAATAAGTATTTCACCCTGGGCAGATGAAGAGAGTCTTGTGGAAGTGTGAAAAACTATTGTATCGCTGATACGGTGATACTAAGGTGTGCTATAATGTCCCCTTTAAACGGCAGGTGAAAGTCTGCTCTGTCATAAAACTGTATCACCTTGGAGCCTATCAGTCGAGGGGTAGTTAATGTGTTGAAACTCGCTCGTTCGCAAGTGTTGATGAAACGGTTACGCTAAATTTAACTAGGAGCATATTGCATGAAGGGATATATATTTGACGTGGCACAATTGGTTTGTATTGCACTGTAAATCCACAGCAATTTACCCCATCAGCCATACCGAATGAATAGCTATTGCCTATACTCACACATCCCTCTCTGTGAATTAGATTGCACGGTAGAATATAACTCGTTGTGGTTGTGATCTTTCTTCATGACCGTGAATACACACATTGTTTAAGACATCTTACAAGATACGTTGGTTTATTATTCACGGGCGATGACTAGGCGTTCAATATTTACTTGTCCTGTCTTTTAATATCTGCAGCAGTGATTGGTTATAAAAGCTCCTTCGCAGGAGGAAATACTTGCTGGTTCTGTTCCAGCAGGATGTCACCCTTTAGATAAATTAAAGACACAAGCAAATGTGTATGGAACCTATGAACACCCTGAACACACAACGATCGAACTCACACAAGCCAGCCAGACCAATTAGTAGAGACAATAGAATAATATACGGTGGCATTAGGATTATTATTATATATTTCTTTTTAAACCGTGAATGATTTGGTAAGGTTCGCGATACCCCATCTTTTAGACGCGCTTCTTCCTGGTTCTGTGCTGATATATCGGGGTGATCTTCATGTTAGTATGAACGTCTGGTCATATCGATCCGCTCAAGCCACTAATGAGTTTAGTCCTTGAAGAAGGAGGAACTAAAAACCATTACAGTGATACGTTGTCATGTGGATCCTTTAACAATCCTGTTACTGTTGACGGGTACGGAAGCCTGTGTTGTTAGTAGTCATTAAATTCAAGTATAGTCAATGTGATCATTATGTATGATTACAATTATCACTTTCTCAGGAAATTCATCTATTTATCTCCAGTCAGTTTGTAATTGGCATTATTGCGGATTATTCAGATGTGGTTTCTGATGCATTTCTCTCCTCTTCCTGTATGTTTCAGAGTAATTGCTGGAGATGGTGTTTTTTTTAATTTGCTAAATGAAAACTGCCTGATTTTCTACAAATTCACTTAGTAGCAAACTGATCATTTTATGAGGTATTTTGAGAATACTCCAGATTGTATGTGGAGTTCAGAATGACTTAAGAAAAACTAATATGATCGCATACTGGGCCTAAATGTTAAGAAAATAACGACCTGGCTACAAAGGCGTTGAGTTTATTTCTTTTAGATCTGCATATTAAAAGTAAATTAACACATAATTCCACAATTTACCATCTTGATATCTACGTATGTTACACTGTCATCTTAGACAATATCCCTTAAAACTTATAATAAGCTCCATTCTAATAACCATGGTAACAAGCAAACCGCCAAGCAAAGTATGGTATAACTTCTGTACATATGTCAGTTTTTTTCCTAGCAATTACAGTTAAGGACCAGTTTCTAAAGGCTGAGTTCCCTGGGCTTGAGGATCTGACTAACACCTTCTGATCTGATTCACAGCAGGTGGGAAATAACAAAGGACTAAAAAAATCTGTTCTCACTCACAATCTCCCCTTATTTGAAACTTTCTGATGTTTTCAGAACACGTTGTACTTTGTCGAGAAAGAATGTGTTTGTTTTTTTAACATGGGGTTAGAGCTTGATGTAGGAGAAACCTGGATCTTGGTGGGAAAGGGGAGTTAAATCGGTCAGATTAAGGAGCTCTGATAGGTGCAGACATGGAAACACCTTAGCTGAGGCCTCAGGATCAAAGGAACGAGAGATACATACAATTTGAGTTCTTGTGAGTTAAGGCCATGAACCAGGCTGGGATTTACACTTTGATGTCACGTCTGACTTTTCTTGTAATGGCCAGTAAGAAGACCCTCATGACTCTGTGTTGATAATGCTAGTGAATAATTTACACCGAAATTTGATTTAAACTCGCTATAATTTTACCAAGATTTTCCAGTTGCACGCTGTCACAACTGCAGCATGACTCGATTCAACCTGGTAAAGCAGAACACGTGACTTAGGAAGAGGAAGAAAAACGAATGTATGTTTTTCTCTCATAGATGACTGTTTATCATCAAATATCAAGATGATCCTATTTTATCCGTTGTCAACCATATGACAAAGACATATGATCCGTGACTGACACTGGAGATACTATGAAACTCATACTGCAGGTGGTTTGGTATCACTGACACAGATAGAACTAGGATGTTTAGCCTTTTCTGTTTGATTGACCCAAATTTCCCTAACTGAGAACCTACGAAGGTGACCCTTTAATGAACCACAGTACAAAGTAGAACATCTAGCTTGGATTCCCTAGATGGTTTATAGAAAGCGTAGTTAGAAAGAGCCCCTTCAAACAAATGTCAACCACTATTACCATGTAGGGTTGTGATCTTGAGATGCATCTATAGGCTGTGTTCATTCATTCAGGATCAATGTCAGGTTGTCAATCAATGTCAATCACAAATGCGGAATCTGCGGAATGTTCTTTCATCCAGATGTCGAGGTCGAGACATCTGAATAAGACTTGTGGGGATTTGTAAAATCAGGGACTCGTTCGAACCCCGGTTCAAACGCTGGCCATGTCAACATGATGTTGTGTCCTTGGGCAAGGCCCTTCACCCTACTTCCCTCAGGGGGGAATGTCCCTGTACGTGCTGTGAGTCACTCTGGATAAGAGCGTCTGCTAAAATGACTACATGTAAAAACATCTGGTTATTGTGAGGCCTTTTGAAGTCTGTCGAGCAGTTTGGAGACAGACTGAAAACGTCTCAAGACGCAATTAGTCTTGGATGTACGTTCATGATCACAAGAGAGAGAGGAAGGTAGAGAGTTCTGGGTGACAGCACTCAGCCTGAGCTGTCCTGCTGTTTTACAGCACATGGGTGTCTTGACAACCTGCGTCACCTCTTGCGGTGCCGTTCTGAGATAATGAGTGGCTTTTTAAAGATCGTAATTTTGATCACGTCGTTTGTTTACACACGGTCCATGTGAATCAGTCTGATGTGAATTCAATTACTGAAACGTAACTTTGAAGTTTGAGAGGGGGGGAAAATGAACTTTGATCCAGCATTAAAGAGCCACCCGTGAAGTTAATTAGCAATTTCCATCTGTCATGTCGCACTCCCAATCTATAAAACATACTTTCCAGCAAACATTTCTGAAAATACATTTCTGGAATTGAACATATTGGACGAGGTACAAAACAAAAGTGTAAACAAACCTGAGTGGACCTTGCTTTTAACCTATACTTTCATGTTCGTCAAACGTATCAGCCCAACAATTAATGAGGACTCTCAGCTCCTGGAAGAAATGGGGCTGAAATAAAAGGCAGCAACTTCAATGTCATTATTCTACATTTTGAATTCCTTTGAAGAGGATGTGTGCTTGTTCATGGAATATATCGACTGGGAGGGTTTCGCAATTACAACGGCTCATATTACTTCACCGTGAACGGATTGTATCTCCTCCTTGATAGGAAAGTGGCGTTTTTATATATATATATATAATATATATATATATATATATATGGAGGACATGATTGCGACTCGATTCTGTTGGAGCGTTGCACAGTTGTCAATTTAACAAGGCGTCCTATACAAAAAGCAGTTGGTAGGGAAACGTTAAAATATATAGTCCTGACTTTGAATGGTGCTCTCTCCTTCACTGTCCCTCACTTGGCATTGGAAATAATGAGAGTCATAAAAGACAGGTTGTTTACAGCGAACTCCAACATCACCCTCTGAAAATTTACTGCGTGAGCCTCAACCTTTAGCTGAGGTCAACGGTATCATGTCCATCAAGGTTTAATTAGCAGAATAATTTCTCCTTGTGGAGAGAATGTGAGTCGAATGCGATGCTTAGGGAGTCTGTTCGTAACACACAGTCAAATCCGACCCTGCTCCTTTTTCTTTCTTTTTTTAAGATTTTGATTGAATAATTGGTGAGGGAGGGAAATCGCTTTGCAGTTAGTCTTCTTTAGGAAAGCTACGACACCAAAGTCAATCTCCAATTTCTCACCAGATAAATCTTGACGTTGTGTTTGGTCTCTGTGAAGTAAAGAGAGATCACGCTGGAAAGACGAGGATTTGCCATGAATGTAATTTATACCTTCTCTGTCAGGCAAACCTTCTGCACAGTAACCTGCAAGACTGTAAATTGGTTCCTCACACAGCCAACACATACCAGTGTCATTCACTTTGGAGGTGAAATTGATTCACATTCAGACTTAGCGTGGTGCTTAATGTAGATGCATGCAGCAGGTTTAAAAAAAAGAAATTAGAGGTCTGTGTTGTGGGTAATGAAATTATTATTTAAACGAGATTAATGCTGTCCTTGAAATTTGGGTAATGTTCTATGTAATTCTGTTGTCATAGCCATTACATTTTCATATATATTTTAAGTGTGTGTGTGTATATATACGTACATTGTTGTATTTACGATGGTTTCTAATGGCACTAGTTCTGAACCTGTGTCTGCAGGACACTCAAGGTGAATTCTAAGCTTTCCTGGTCCTTTTTTCAGGGTTTCAGCAGGGAAATCAAAGCTAGTTTGTCGGAGGTTTTTCAGGTTGCCATGTTGGGCCTCAGAAACCCTCATTATCAGCAGGTTCATGGTTCTGCTGGTGGTTTAATGGCAGTTGGATTGATTACGTCTCATCAGTAACTTCAGTATTGACAACTAACCAGTGGAAAACAGAAAAACTACAGGTAGATGAGTTTCAAACGATAAATAAAAGAAGTTGTAATTACATTACTGTTATTTACACTCATTAAATGATTTCTCTGGAAAGTAGAAAGAATAGCATGCCTGTTGTGAAGCACTTTTGAAGCAGCAGTATATTGTTCTCTCTTGTTGTGTGTTTAGAGATAAATAGACTAACTGTAATTGGTTGTTTATTACATTTTTGGGAGGGGAGGGTGTGATTTGCGAACATACAAACAAACACAAAATAGCACCGTAGCAAAGTAAATCATGACTTACCTCTATACCTGAGGAGCTTTAACCACAGGTTATCACCAGACCATGACCCCCCATCACACCATTATAAGTGACACGATGGGCAGTTGGACCCAGAACCAGACCCACTGTCATGATCTACCTCCAGCTCGTTCAACACCCAGCACATCCACCCCAGAGCAGCTGGAGCACAGTTGAAGCTTCACTGGGTGAAACGAATGAGAGAACAAAGATGAGCAACTTCTTATCAGCACAACACAAGGTCCTTTCTTCTTCTTCTTCCTTTCTGCTCCTGGCAGGCGGGGGGATGGAGTTTGAAGTGCCCCCCCCCTGCCCCCCTGCCCCCATGTGTCAGTGTGAAGGATGGCTCCAGTCCACCTGCTGGGGGGAACTTTACTCATCCACCCGGAGAACTCCCACATTCCTCTCTTCCTCAAGATGATCCTGTCGAAGGAGATCTAGAGAGAGAGAGAGAGAGGCAGAGAGAGAGAGGAAGAGAGAGAGGGGCAGAGAGAGAGAGAGGCAGAGAGATAGAGAGAGAGAGAGATGCAGAGAGAGAGAGGAAGAGAGAGAGAAAGAGAGAGAGGGGCAGAGAGAGGCAGAGAGATATAGAGAGAGATGCAGAGAGAGAGAGGCAGAGCGAGAGAGAGACAGAGACAGAGAGAGAAAGAGGGGCAGAGAGAAGCAGAGAAAGAGAGGCAGAGAGAGAGAGGCAGAGAGAGAGGCAGAGCGAGAGAGACAGAGACAGAGAGAGAAAGAGGGGCAGAGAGAGGCAGAGAAAGAGAGGCAGAGAGAGAGAGAGAGGCAGAGAGAGAGAGAGGCAGAGAGAGAGAGAGAGAGAGCGAGAGAACATCACGGGGGGAGGAAACAGTTCTTCCAGTTCTTGCCGTGCGGTCTCACAGACCTTGGCGTGTTCGTGTACCAGAGGATGCCATGAATAAAAGATAGGAGTCTCCTTTTAGGGAGGAAACATGATAAATAATATGGTAATTTGCTGACAGCTGAGATGCTTTGGAAAGGTGCCCTCGATAGATTAATACCAGAACAGAGGCTGATAGTGGTTTAATTAATCATGGGGTGGCTGGTTGCTGTGCCCTATGGTTATAAAGCCTTTATTGGATGAGAATCTGTGTCCAGGAAGGGGCAGAGGTGTGTGGTGTTGTCCTCAGCCAAGTGTATCGCAACACATCTATCTGCCTGAGGGGGAAACACATTTGTCCTGCAAATTCTAGCACTTCCGAAGTGAAGTGGCTCATCTGATAAAATTAGCAGCAGAGCAAGGGCACGAGACGACACAGCGTCATGACTTGGTCTTCGGTGTTTTGCACTGAAAAACTTTACTGTCTCCTGCCTCTTGCGCAACCATGCGTTTAGTTGCACTGTTTTGCACTTCTGTCTTTCCATTTATTGTCCCATATATCATTACGACACACTGTTAGAACTCAAAGGATAGTTGTATTTTACAGGCTCTTACTGTTGGACTCTGGTTAGTTGCTGACTTTGGTCTGAACCAATTTTTGTGTTTGTTATTTAATTGTTTTTAAATGTTATTTTATTTTAGTAGATATTATTTTGCATCCTTCTCAGAGCAACAGGACCTACATACTTTATAAACCTATATTGGTTTGGAGAACCTGTAGAAGTTGAAGTTCACCATCCTCCACAGAATTACCATCATCGTCCTCCCCGTCAATGATAGTGAGAGAAAAGAAAAGTGCTAAATTACATTTATTATCTCTGCAGCCGACTGCAGTCGGGGCTGAAAGGTCACTCTCGCTCCAGCGCGGAGGCCAAGGTTTCTCAACGTGATGTGTATCGAAATCCTCGAAGATCCCGTCAGAGATGGTTGCAGCGATAGCCCTCCACAGTCGATGCTGCCTGCTTGCGTTGTCTGTAGTCAGCAGTCAGGCTCCGTGGGTTTTCTGGGCACTGAGAAATTAAATATTAATGCTTAACAGTAACATGAAAGGCACAGCAAACATCAGATCTGTTCAGCTTCCAAAACAATGAGCACCCGCTTTCTTATCTTGAAACAAGCAGGGGGTTTTTACAGTAAAATAACGTGGTGTTCCACGAATATGAAATCTGACGGCTTAAGCGAGACTATCTTCATATCTGTTACCTGATGCTTGTTGCTGCTGTGTTGCCGATGGTCACAGTAAATTTCCTGATTTGCATTGAACAACGACGGGGGGGGGGGGGGGGGGGTGTTTAGTATCGACGTGGGAGATGATTAAACTAAACTGGGAATAGTTGGTAGAATTCTAAATGATTTAATATTATATTAAAATATATTCTTATGTCTGAAGCTTGTCTCAATAGGTGATGGTTCTGGAACACCAGAACTGTATTGCAGTCTTAATTCCGTTTTTTTTTTTATTCTGCTGCTGAAGCTTTAGTGGCAGGCTGCTGTATGTTAGGATGGTTTACAGGGACAGTAGAGAGAGATGGGAAGCTTCATGATGATAATAGCATACTGTATGTCTAGATGAGCCAGCGGGGGCAAGTCCTCTGCGCATCATAACGTATGTCGAGCCTGTGGACATCATCTACACAGCGCACATATTATACGTTTCATATCGATTGAAAAATGAGTGTATGGTTTGCTGCTCTTCATATTGTTGTCAGAATACATGAATACTCCAGTATTACTTGGCTGTTGCTGAAGTGGGGAGATCTTTGGTGTTTATTTGGAGGGGAAATGAGAGTTACCAGACCAGATGAGACCGTGTACAAGATCACATGGCAGAGAACGAGCTGTCTGTCCCAGCTGATGACAAGTTAACCGTATGAATGCATCTGCAATTCACCCTGGTCTACTATCAGCCAGCTTATTGGTTTTGTTTCAAACCCATTTCCACAGGGGTAATAGATGCTTCCATTTCAGACCAGAAGACGAAAAACAGGGGGAACAATAAAGAACATTGGATGAAAAAATAAAATAAAAAAAGCCTCCATCAACTCTGACATATCAGTCTTACAGATATCGATTTAGAAGGATGTCTGTGACCTCTGATGTACTTTTCAGAGCTTTGTAGAAACATGGTGAATATCATCCATCTCTGTTTTCAGGGTTGTACCAGATTGCCAGCTGCTCTCCACTCTGTAATCAATGCTGATATGATGGTCCAGAGTCTCATGAAATCACATTCAATGGGGATTCGCTTTGACTGTAGCCTGGATTCAAAATGACAAGACTCTTCCATATTTCGATGGTTTCCTGCCAATCATCCTTCATTTCCATTTAGTCATTTATCAGACCCTCTTATCCAGAGTGACTCACAGCAAGGACAGGGACATTCCCCCCTGAGGCAAGTAGGGTGAAGTGCCTTGCCTAAGGACACAACGTCATGTTGGCACAGCTGGGGGGGGTTAAACCGGGAACCTTCTGGTTACTAGCCTGACTCTCTAACCACTCAGCCACATTAATCCTTTTCTTCTCTTCCTCAGACATTGGTGTGAAGCGATTCATATTGTAATGTTTCTAATAACATAAGATCATGCTGGTATTTAAACTGATGGTTATGGGATTAATAATTCTCAAATCTTTGGCTTTTTTTGTTCAAATAATTAAATCCTACACAGGTCATCACCCATTTCTACAGAGTAACTCTAAATGAAACCTAATACTTGATTATTCTGAAGAACACACAGTCCCTAAATCCCCATATAAACATATATAAGCCACTGTTTGAAATAGGGACTCTCCGGCCATTGATTCAGTTCAGTGAAGGATGTGCAGTGGTAGATTGTGACATTTTTATTTCATGCCTTCTTTTATGAGTCCTCCTCGCGGTTCTCTGCAGATGAAGTTATCATCACTCAGTGTGACTAATTTATGAGAATCCCTTCAGGGTGGGTCTCCTTTCGAACCTTTTTCAAATTGAAAACTTACTAATTTAAGTGGGTCATAAGGACGTTGTCTTGAGCAGAAGGACATTGGCTTATATAATTTTTTCCCAGAGAAGAATGATGGATACGGACAGATATAAAGATGCAAATTTGGGCAGCTTTATGGCAATTATTTCACCCAATAGTAGTTACGATGACATTATTTATGAGACAGTGTTTCTCGTAAAACCATCTCGTAACAGTTATATTTAAATATGCAGAACGTAACGTATAGCTGTTATTACAATTTTACTACATAGCCCACTTTAAGTGTCATGTTGATACTGGCTGTCTTAGAATTGGTTTTCACGTTCTAGACTAACACAGGTAGACTTATTATCTTTTATTTTGAATTAAGTGTCATTTCTGTTCTGTGTATCGTGACCGAGATGACTTTTTTTTAAAGGTAGAGAAGTATTTAATGTAAAAACATTTACTCATCAGTTACTCTGCTGTGCCAAAAAAACAATCTATGTTGAGTTTTGTTTGAAGGAGTCTAAACCAATCAGAATGGTTTTTCTTCTGTGTCTGATGTTGCTGATGGCGATGCTGCATTTGATTAGGAGACAAAAAGGCAAAAATAGATTATGGGACTATCACAATGACACATCAAAGACTTATTAGAATCCACATCTTTCCAGGCAAAAAAAACCCAGATGAAAAACACAAAACAGTGAGTAACCATGACATCCTTTTGTAAGAGAACAATGGGTTTGAGTTCCATATGGACAATTCTTCCGTTTTCACAAGCTGAGCCATACTGTGACCATTCAAATTGACTAATGAAGTTTTGGCAGCGAGGAGACTCTTAATGCAGATGTACTTCTTGTATAGGCCAACTTCAAAGCTCCTGGATGAAAAAGAACCCCTCAAGATAATATTGACTGTATCTCCATGCTTGGGCACCTTCAAACAGATTTCGTTCTTTTGAACAAAGTGCTGTTGGGTTGGGATCAAGTTTGTCTCGGATTTCTAAGTCACTGTTTCACCTATCTTTGTAGTGTCCTGTTGTAGATCTAATCTAACCTTAATTACCTCTGTCTGTCAACTCAAACCAAATTATAAGATGTTTTTAAGTCGTATAGTCTCATCGCTGTGACAGAAATATACTCACATGCAGGTATAGAATTTCATCATTATTAATAATGAAAAATGTGACACGTTATTTTGTACCATAGATTTCTAAAGGAAGACCTGAAAAGTATAGAGCAAGTTTCGAAGTGCTGCATCTCTTGAATGTTCCTGTGATATTTGAAATGTCCTTATAATAGTTGAGAGTATCGCCCCCTTTTCCATGAATGTAATGCATTTGATCACAAGCAACACGCCCGTATTCAGACGTTTTAAAAACAGCACTTAGAATTCATTCAAAGGTTTCATCCAGGAAGTGGTGTGTGTTTGTGTGGTGTGTGTCTTCGTGTGTGTGTGTGTGTGTGTTTACAAAACGATGTGAGCTCCTGATCGCCGTCCAACATGTCTCATCCTCTCTCTTCAAAGACTCTGTCACATCTCTGTTGGGTAAACTTTTTTTCAGTTGGAAGCATCGAACTTTAATCATATTTGACAGGTTTAAAAACTGTTCTACATTGACCACTGAAGAGTATTAAAACAGGCTTTCTGGCTGTCGAGCGTAGAGATCTTGTCGACAGCAGATCTCAGGAGAGCTTGTATCCGAATGACTGAGCTACTCAATATTGTCCATCAACTGCCGTGTTTTGGCTCTGTGACACTTTAATAAATCATTACTTTGGATAAGTTCAACGATTATTCTGAGGTGTGTGTGTACGTGTGTGTGTGTGTGTGTATGAGGGGGAGAGAGCTAATTTGTGTGTATCTTGTGATATATCCATGGCATTAGACTCATCTAGGCTATTGTCCACTGGTCTAATGGACTAAACGCATTAGAAACTGGATAATTAAGCGTAATATTAAAAGTTTAGAGCGAAAGGAAATTGAACCGTTTTCTCCATCTGTGTTTGCCAAGAGTGTTCGTGTCCATTACCGTTTCACAGTTTTTGAAGAGGAGGACATATTCAGGCTGAGAACTTGATGGCTACATGCACACACGCGCCCACACACAAGAACGCACACTCTTATTCTTGTGACACATCTCAAGTTACAGCCTGAGGCTAACCTGTCTGGAATATCTTGCCTCGATTGATCGTTCACCGGAGGAGGGAGAAGCTAACCGATTAGCCACCAACCGACCTTCAGTCCATCGTTTCTTTCACACTCAAACGCTCAAACGCTACCTTGATAACAATTTAGTTTAACCACGGCTTTTCTTTTCTTTCATTATCCATAGTTATCCTAGATGAATGACATGTTATCTCTTTGTGAGTTTAGTGTTTAGGGGTTATCCAGTGTGTGGTAACATTCGACAGGGAGAGAGAGACCAGTTCGTTGCGGTTATGTTGCACCAGTCTAACGACACACATCCTCCAGCTTCCATGCACGATGCTGGTGCCAGCCTGAAGGCATTCAGCCAGGTTCTCTAACCCAGGCAAGCACAGAGAGAAACCTAACCTACACAATACACCCATTAACCCAGAACACTTACAAACTAGAACACTCTCTCTCTATTGTGTATCACTGTAGGAGAAAGGTTTCCCGGTTCAACGATATAATGCCGTTTTCCTAAGCATACAGATATAAATTATGAGGTTGTTTTTTTTCTACCTGAATGCCATTACTCCCCTCCTCCTACTCCTCTTCCTCCCCCTAACACAAGCTTGTGTAATTAGCCTCCGTGTTTACTGAATTGTTTACCAAATCCACTTGAACAGATTCCATCATGTGCGGTCGGATGATCCTAGAATGAATTCTGTAGTTTAATCCTCGGGTTCCAGATCTTCTCATGTTAAGAGCCTGTAATGATGTGCACACAGACGCTCCAGAGGAAGAGAGGGTGGGGAGGAAAAGAAAAGGCTCTCAGAAGCTTTACCTCATCAATCTCAGAATGCAAATGCTGTCGTGAATCCATCTGGGCCAGTTTAGCGGTGGTGATGCTGTCGGTTCGAATACAAACAGTGAAACATGATGGTCACTCCTGCAGTGAAGATGGATGGTAGATCAGCAGGCTGGGCCGGTTTTTAAGGCCGATCAACGCTTTTCAGGCAGTCAGGTGGCTGAGCGGTTAGGGAACCAGGCTGGTAATCAAGAAGCTTGACGATTGATATTGTGTCAACATGATATTGTGTCCTTGGGCAAGGCACTTCACCCTACTTGCCACAGGGGGGGAAATGTCCCTGTACTTGCTGTAAGTTGCTGTGGATAAGAGCGTCAGTTAAAATGACTAAATTATCAAGACGTTGCAGGTTCAAATCCTCTTAGGATGGACGTTACTTCGGAAGTATCGTCTAGAAAAATAAAAACGTGAATGTTAAGGATGCGATTATTATGAACAAGTGCTGTTATTATTATCAGTGAGAATGTGCAGGGGTGTTCTGGTTGGCTTGGTGAGGAGACAAACAGTCAGCCTGTCAGTCAGCCAACCAGTCCTCACTCACACTGTATAGAGATGTGTGAAAGGCTGGCTATTAACTTGTTCTTTGTGGTTGAGCAACTCTTTGATTGACCATAGAAGAAGTCCTCTCAGGTTGGAAGGTAAAGGAGAAAGAGGTGAGTGACAGTTTGAAAATGAGCGTACGCCACCAGGGTCTCTTGACTTGTTGAAGTTTCGGAGTCTTCCTCGTCTCAGAATGTATTTATCCGATGGTGTTTTGTTGCTAGTTCACATTTCTGTTCCACCTGAAGTCTTTTTCGTTTCTTTGGATTTTTTCCTTTTTGAGGAGTTTTTGACATCTAACTGCAGACTCCCACAAAGTTTGTTCCTCAAATTAGTTGTTTTATTCGCCATAAAAGCAGCACAAACGCAGCATTTCATGTGGCAGGATGAAGAACATATACGGGACTTAAATAAAGATGACATATACAAAGTTGGCAATAACTATACATAAAAAGATGATAGGTAAAAAAAGTATATGATATTTATATGGTATGATACGATGACTTGCCAGTGTTGTTGTTGTATCTCTTGCTTTATGTTCATAATCGTTGTGTTATGCATTTATAGTTCTTCCCTTGGCACTTATTGGTTCTCATGATGAATGATTCACGATCTAAAAAACCCACTGTGTTCGGGGTCTATCACGTTGCTATGCTCAATGCTCTTTGTAAAAGCTCTCTCTTGTAAGTCGCTTTGGATAAAAGCGTCTCCTAAATGAATAAATGTAAATATGAGTTTGAGTATATAACGGGGGGAGTACTAGACTACTGTCCGCACCCCCCCCCCCTCCCTTGTTCAAACTAAAGCCTTGCTGTAGTTGATTTGACTGAAGTTAAGATCGTACCAAGATGCCAATCCTTCAATCTAAAAAGAGAATAAGAAAAATAAATGCTACCATTTTTCTCAGCAGCATTGTGAATGGCTGGCTGTCTACTAACAACCCTTTATCTGGGAGAATGTCTCAGACCATATGGTTGAGGTCTGCAACCTGTTTTTACCTTCCCAGTTCACCTCATCTCAGCTTGTAGCAGACGCAGACGCCTGTTCATAGACCCTGGCGATTACTCTCCTAACCCTTGCAAGGTGGTTATATTCAACCAATTAACTCTGTCTTGGAAGGGATTCCTAAATATCAAACCGTCTTTAATCATCTCTCCCTGACCTTCCAACTGACACTAACCCTCCGTGTGCCTTCACCATGGCGATGGCTAGACGAATCAGTGGCTGGCAGATCCGGTTCATCTTCCTCCGTAACCACAACATGGTACAACACAGCGCCGTTTAACGAGACAGTGCTGACTTCTGTGTCCTCTGACATTGTTATTGCACAATGATGAGCCTTATTACATGGACACTGAGCATTTAACTGCAGGTGGAAAACCGACAGTAACCATGGAAATCATCTGCAGTTTGAAGTCTCCTAGGCAACCCGAAGGGGCACGAGGTATAGGTGTTGTTTCTCTACCAAGAGTGGCATGGCCTGTAATTAAAAAGAAAATTAATGTCCTTGAGTTCCCCCCAATGCCCTGCAGAGGGGGTCAGGTATATATGTTGCAATATGGCTGTGTGTGTGTGTGTGTGTTCGGGAGAGGGAGCTTATTAGGGAATGCCTTCTGTGTTGTTGTTATTCCCTTGGTGTACAGTTTAAATGCATGTTTTGCATGTGTGTGTGGAGGTTAAGTGTATGAGCTGCATCTGTGGGTTAATGGTAGGGTTCTTGTCTAGGGACCTGGGTTTGATTCCTGGCCAATGCATTGAACATGAGGGTGTCTGGAATGTTCCAACTGTGAGACTAATAAGGGGTAATATTATACACCTGTGTTACTCTGGTCTGACATGGGAGAACCAACCCAAGCAAACTCATCTTTATTTTGTGGTTCAGAGGTACTGACAGCCTTGTGTGTGTGTGTGTGTTTGTGTGTGTGTGTGTGTGTGTGTGAAGGGTTTTGTTCGATCAAAAAGCATTATGAGCACACAAAAGTAACTCGAGCAGAAAGAAATCCATTCTCATCTTTTCATTCAATTACACTGTTCAACATTCTGGCTATGTGACCAGAGGTTCTGTCTCTCTGTATACAAAGTTTCACTAGCAAAACAAATCATACTTTGTTTACTGTTACTTTGCTATTAAGCAGCTATGACAACTGGGTGTCCAATCCTGGTCCTTAGGGATGCACTATCCTGAACGTTCTAGATGTTTCCCTGCTCCAGCACACCTGATTCAAATGAATGGGTTGTCATCAAGCTCTGTGGAAGCCTCATAAGAATCAGGTGTGCTGGAGCAGGGAAACATCTAGAACGTTCTGGACAGTGCATCCCTAAGGACAGTGGGCCCCTGAGGACCAGGTTTGGAGACCCCTGAGCTATTATGTACTCTTCGACATTAACAACGGACGATGAGTAACAAAGACGTTTCCAACCCAACTCCTACCTTCTCTGAGTTTGCGGTGTGGGCAGATGACTAACGCAGAAATACGTGGGAGGAGACAAGCGATGTGGGTTTAGGTGTTACAGGGATTCAAACAATAGGAATCATGTTTAACACCTGCGGTGTTAGTCGCTTTAGAGAGATGTTCGTGTCGTAAGCAGGAGGAAGTGTTTAGTCTAACCCTGGAATATCCTCAGCAGTCTTCAATTCCCTTGTTTTTCAAAGTCTTCCAAACCTTCAGCTTCACCTCTCTGCTTCGAAAAACCACACAGAGGATTTGGATTTGATGCAGAGAGTTTGGTTAAAGTCCTCCAGATTCAAGTGCCTAACAAGAGGTTTACCTGAGGATTTAGCTCCCCACATCTTAGCAAAATAGGCATTAGGATGAGTCCCTGGAAGGGGGTGGGGGGGGGTTGTTATTTAAATTTGGAACCCAGCATCAGGGTCTCCAAGTACTCTTGACCCCTGTGAGAGGGAGCAGGCAGCGGCAGACTCCTCTGTTGTGTCGGAAATCGTCTCGTTGGCCTGTCACCTGTCTGGATGTTTTCTGAGATAAAAGACTTAATAACGACTCTTTAACCTGCTGTGGAGGAGGTGGGGGGGGGGGGGGGGGGAGGAGAGGAGAGGGGAGGGGAGGGGGGGGAGCCCAGGGGCTTCTCACGGCCACCGTTTTTTGTGTGTCTGTGTGTGTCTGTTTGTGAGGTTGTGTGTGTGTGTTTGTCTGTCTTTTTGTGTGTCTTTGTGCCTGTGTGTGTGTTTAGAAATGCTTTCCTTGCCTCTGCTGAAAGAAGCTGCTTAGTCCAGCTGTGTCCTAATCTGCAGGATTGATGTGACTGACAGAAAAGATGGAGACTCAGTGTGTGTGTGTCTGTGAGTGAGTGTGTGTGTGTGTGTGTGTGTGTCAGTATATGTGTCTATGTGACTTTACGTGGAGGGAGGGGAGAGATGAAGAGAGAATTTGAAATATAGTTGGTAAGCAGAATGTAATCAGGTTTCAGAGCTAATTTATTAAATTTGTTGAGAGCATGTTCAGATACATAACAGTAATCCTCTTATTGGCTTTATTGCGTAACTCCAGGCATAAAGTGGAATAGTGATATTTAAGAGTGAACTTTTTCCATTTGCTTGTAGTGACACATCCTTTCATCTCTGATGCCACAAGATGAATGTTGAACGAACAAATCAAGGTTGGACATTAGTAGTGTATTGAAGACTGCATGTATAACCAGACGCACATGATAATGTGAAGAAATGACCTTTCAAACTGATATTAGCTTTAGCTTCTGTATGTTTTCAAAGCCCTGGAATAGAGGCTGTCCACAGAAGACCACTCATCACATCTGAGCCTTTGGATACGAAGCGCTATCCAAAACAATTCTAAGAAAGACGAGAAATTATTAATTCGAGGCACAATGCCACCGCCTCCCTATAAATCACATTTCCGATAACAGCGACGGTTGGATGCGTTCCTAAATTGTCCAGGGAAAATGTAAATATAATATTTCTGCTAAACAAACAATTATGAATCGACGTGGACCGTGAATAGTGCTGCTGTCAGGCTTCTTGTTTTGAATCCATAGTTCTGTTCTCGCTTCAGATCAAAGCAGAAGAAAATCTGTTCCTTAGAACTGGTTTTCTTCATTAAAGAACTGTACTACTCTAAAAAAGATTTATATGTCCCTGTTAAAGCGGGCATCATGTTTTTTAAGAAAGAGATAAGTCACAATGTTAGCCCTGTGGTAACTGGTACTATTTTGTTCAATTTTTGAAACGTTTTGTTTAATTTCTTGTCTTTTTTATTATTTTGCATTTCTATATTACATTTAGATTGGGTCATTTAGTAGACGCTCTTATCCAGAGTGATTTACAGCAAGTACAGGGACATTCCCCCCTGAGGCAAGTAGGGTGAAGTGCCTTGCCCAAGGACACAATGTCATGTTGTCTCAGCTGGGAATTGTACTTGCAACCTTCTGATCACTGGCCTGACACCTTAACCACTCAGCCACCTGACTCATCATATAACCCTCCTCACCCTAACATGTTGAAATGGGTTAGGGAGTAATACAGAAGGAAACATGATACATTTATAAAATGCAATTAACATGTCTAGTTAACAGCTAACTGGATTTCACTGGCTTTTTATTGCACTGTGCACAAGGACAATAAAAGTTGAGTCTAATCGAATTCAGTTTGATGCAATAACTTTAGAATAACAGGAAATACTAAACAAGAGTCTCCTTGTTGTGTTTGTGGAGGAATAAAGAGTCAGTCTGCTCCAGATTACTTGTCATGTCTCGGTCTCTCAGCCAGCAGGGTTGGTTGGACACAGAAGCTAATGCTTCAAGCTGGGAGTTTCATAGCAATTTGAGGTCATATCTCGATCTTTCATCAGGATGGCGTGTGTGATGTTCTTTGTCTCAGAATTCATGCACACTGACAGCCGACATATGTTTTGTTTTGATGTTTGGTCAGCTATTTGCTTCACGCATCCCCTGGTAGTGTGTGTGTGTGTGTGTGTTTGATTGTCAGTCTGTGTGTGGTTGTCTCTGTGTGTGTGTGTGTGTCTGTCTCTGTGTGTCTGTGTGTGTAGATGCATTAGGCTGTGCACTTGATAGATTTCTTGCCACTTTCCAGTTCACCTCTTGCAGCCTCATTCTTCACCAGAAATGGCTAGGTCGTTAACGTCCACAAAAAAAGAGAGACTTGCTTTCCAGATAGCAGATGGTCATATCTTAGCATGCTCTCCTGTACTGGCCAAGCTAATTGAGTGAAATCCGTTATGTACAGTGTATAAGTGTTTCAGCTCCCACTCTCTCTCCCCCCCTGTAACGAAGTCACAGATGCCTTGCTATGGAACAGCTGGGGGAATAAAAAGTCTGAAAATGTTATCAATTAATATTCAGCCAGATTAAGTATTGCTCTGTTTATCATTTTCTCCACCCTCCTTTCCCTCCTCAGCTAATGTTCAAGAGACTTCTAGGCTATGATAGCTGTCCTTCACCCTCCACAAGCACAACTCATGAGATATTCCACAAATATACAGGCCTCTGGTTTTCTCTTGTTCTGGAAGTGTTTCCTAGTCTCTCCCCAGGGTCCAAGGTTGTTTAGATGTCTGGTGGCTCTGCGTGGTTAAGGCACCGGGCTCGTGATCAGAAGGTTGTGAGTTTCAATTCCTGGTTATGGCAACATGATGTTGTGTTCTTGGCCAAGGCATTTCACCCTGCTTGCCTCGGGGGGGAAGTCGTTCTGGATGATAGTGTCTGCTAAATGTCATGTGAAGCCACCTGTGACACACATTCTTCCATCTTTGTGTTTGATCGAATATTCTCAATGTCTCTGATGATGTTAGCAACGTCAAGGGGATGAATCTCCAACATCAGTTCTCTGCCTTTAACGTTGTTTCAGCAGCCAGTTGGTCTGCAAGCTGCCCTGACACCACCAGTCTGAATATCTGTTCCCTACAGCCTAAGGCTTGGCTAGTTATCACATCCCCCCCCCCCCCCCCCCCCCCTTATCCTTCGCTAATTCAGATTTATGAAAGATAAAGTAAAGTGATAACGTTGTACGGATGATGGACAGCTGTATCAAAACTCCATCAGGTTATCTTCCCCCGGGGGAACAACCATCTTCCTGCTGGGTCCGTTTGTAATACCGTCTCATTCACGCGTGTTAGCGATGTGCCGATTGAAAGCTGGAATGCCCTAACGCTGTGAGAATGTCCGTGAAATAAGGTGAAGTCTGGGAAAGTAAAAACAACAGCAGTGTTCAAGCCTGAAGAAGACACTCATGATCATCGTCTGGGGAAAAGAAAATTGCTTTATATTTTGTTATTTTTCTAACGATAACTGCAGGGAGTCATGTGGCGCAGTCGGTCATGGTGTTGGGTTAGTAATCAGAAGATCCCTGGTTTGAATCCCGGCATGGTGTTGTTGTTTAACTGTATTTTTAAAGGTTAGAAGAGGGGTTTGTTTTGATGGTGGAGGGTATTTGCATATTGTACACACAGTCAGAGACGACCTTTTCATCAGGCAATATAGACGGTCGCCTAGGGCCCTGTGTTATCTTGTGGGGTCCCTCAACCTTGAGATCATTAGAATAGATATGGCTTCTTTAATGTTTTACTCCAGTGGGGCCTTTTCATGATATTGCCTGGACCCCTCAACCTCAGGGGGCCCTGAATACAGTATGTGCATGTCAGACATGAAGACACCTGTTACTGTAACAGTAATTTAGGAAAATACTGTACTGGAAAACACCGTCTTTTAAAAGTGATATCAATGTAAATTTCCGCAGAATGTGCTGACATATACTCAAAACAATACAAAATTATCTGTTTCATAAATATCCATAATCACGTACAGTACATGTCGACATGTCGAGGTCTGTGTTTACAGACCTGTTTACAGTTAAAAATATATATTACAATGCTGAGTGTGGGGGGGGGGGGAGGGGGGGGGGAGGGGGGGGGGAGGGGGGGGGGTTGTGATGCTCCAACAATCCCCTTCCTTTCAGAAGAGACAGTGATCATTTACAGAGACACCGCTATATCAGCAGTCTATCTGTTCAGAATGTATTTAACTCAGTCTAGTCCCACTAGACCAATGCAATATCCATGGTGCTGTTATTACCCGACACCAAACTGCTATTTCAAGGTTCTTCCCAGACGTGTGATCCCATTCATACTGTACTACATTACTTGCTAGCGAACACACCAGCGGTGTCTAATGAGCTTGGGTTTGTAAGCACGCTCCCACACACCTTGAAAAACAAGCTCTTTGCCTTTGGATGTCTTGCTGTGCGATTCTCTCTGTCTCCCTCCTCCCTTCGAAAAGCTGCCTCCTCTTCAGCGTTGGGTCGCTGTGAGGTGTCTGTGTTCCTAAGGTAAACAGCGGTGTTCAGACGGGGGTTTGGTTCGTGGTCTTGTTCAGAACAACATCGCTCCCTGCTGAGTTGTTTGGGGGTACGAGAGCCCGGGTGGTCGTGTTGACAGGAAGGACGATGGCTGTGTGTTTGGCAAGATCCTCCCCTTCCTCCCCCTCTCCTTCCTTCCCTCCCTCTCTCTTTCCTCCATCCATCCCCTCTCCCTCCATCATCCATCCTCCATCCCTCCTCCCTCCCTCCCTCCCCCCTCTCTCCCAGCCCAATCATACTCTTGTCTGGTTAGCCATCAGTGTGGGCTAAGAGCTTCTAGGGGTCTCAATTGTGACATGACAGAAATGGAACACTATTGAATTGAAACTGCCTGATGGTTTTCAATGAAAAATAAGATGGAAAGGGGGGGGGGGGGGGGGGGGGGGGCATCAATGCATGTTGATTTGGTTAGAATAATTGCGCCCAATCAGTATTTTTTTCCCCCCCATTGACGAGCGCAGTATGGGGGTTGTTACTGAATCAGTTATCACTCCTCCGTCTGGAAAGAGAGCAGGGAAATGGAGAGTGGAAAAGGTCTTTTCAGAACGGCTAATCGTGTGTGTGTGTGTGTAGGCGTGTGTGTGTAGGCGTGTGTGTGTAGGCGTGTGTGTGTGTGAGGTGACACACTTCCATGCATCATCCCGCTGTTGGATCAAAACAGAAGAAATCCAAGATACTTAGTCCGTCTGTCTGACCCTGTACAGCGTATTAACAACATCCCACTTCCTCGCTAGCTCATATTGTTATGTTGTGTGTTAGCGGTACGCTGCAGTAAAGTGCGCGATTCAATACTGGCAGTGTTCCGTGGCTTCGCTGCAGGTGTGTGGGCTGCACCTGAACACAGCCAGGGAAAGTCACAAGACAAACAGGCCGCTCCATCTGGGCCGCATGCATCACACTTCACACCTCCTTGTATAAAAAAAAAAACACACATTAAAAAACACTTTTCCATTATCCATTGTTCGTCGTTTATGTAACCCTGGTTTTAGATTTAGTTTGAAATAATTAGCAGGGACTGTTTTCACAACCCGCAGGTTTCATAGCCAGATAATAACTCTTAACTAATACGTTTGTGCTCTGAGGTAATTGTCTTCATGCATATGCATAGGAAGCCAGTCAAAGTCATATGGTTCCACTAACCTGCCAGAGAGAAGATGGAATTATGAACCTTAAACCTCTCGCTATTGAAAGCTGCTGCTTTCCTGTCTAGTTCAACTGGTTATTATATCTTTCAGATTTACAGTTCGTATGTTGTTCGGGGGGGGGGGGGGGGGGGGGGGGATTATCACTGAGTGGATCTTGTATTATGATGTTCCTTACACATCCGGTACGTTGAAAGTTAGAGGAAGTTTATGTTTACGATTTGGTAAAGTTCAATATTTTGAATGACTTACACACAGTAACAACCTGCACACACCTTAAAATGTTCCTTTCTATGTTTGTTAATCTTGCATAGCGAATAAACCCCATTCTGATTCTTATTCTGAACTGGAGCAGCTAAACAAGCATTGAACAATTACATAAACATGAAATATTACATGTGTATTTTGTGCATCTGCTTCGTACAAGAGAAAATGTGTTTTGTTTTTTATCTTTTGGTGTGTACAAAGCGTGGCTCACTAGAAAACTCAGATTTAAGCCTTGAAGCGATAACAGACAGTGATATACAGACAGTGCTGATGGCTAGGTAGAGAGCTACGATCTTCTTTACAGATGGTTTGTCAGGGGATGACAAAATAAGAAAATCCTGCCTATTGAAATTCATGTCGTCCCTGTATTCAGCTTCCATGATGTTCAGTGGTGTTTGGGGCTGTTAGAGCTTTGAAAATATCCCACAAGATTTTGACATTTGGTAATTAAATTCCCATTCACTGACAGCAGGCTGGGAGTGTGTATGCTCGTCTCTCTTGCTGGTACATAACATTACAGCTCCATTCTGTAAGTTATTTTGCGAAAAGCATTCAGCTTCATGCTTCGTTCAGGATGGCTGATAGTGAAAAAATTGGTTCGCCCCCTGCCTCCCCCCCTCCCTCACCCCCCCAAAAAATATCTGACTGGTATGTGTTCAACAGTTTCTAGACCGACCGCAAGATTCTCATCTAAATGTCATCATCCGAAACGACAATAAAATGTATAGCCCCACATCTACAACTCAGACTTATTGAAAATATAACTCAGGGAGTAGACTGGCTGTCTCTGGCTGTGTTACTGTTCTCGGTTGTATGATTGAAAGGTAATATTTATAAGAAAAATTGTCTGTCAACAGTCAGTGGTGTCCAGTAAGGCAAAAAGGACTGCATTACAGTTGTCTCTTTTTAGTGTAGAAGTTCCTGACTAATGTGACTCAGATTACATTTTCCGAGGTTAAATGCTGTATATTGAATTGAATTGAACGCATGAATGAGTGCCTTATCATTAGTGCTCCTTACTCATTTAGATGTGTGTTGCTTTTAAACCTCACTTTCTCTCCAGTGTGCATCGAAGCACGTACAAGACTTAAAAGCTGGGATAAGGCAATCAACTGTAATAATAAGGATAAGCCTTCGTAATGGGGATTATTCAAAGAATATAAAAAGGCATTTGAGCAGGTTTCTTGCACAGTCGGTATTATACAATCATGCTAGGCAGGTTACTCGCCATGACAACAAAATCTCTTTAAGCTGCATTTAAATAAATACAAATAAAACACAAAAACAAAACACAGAATAACAGTTGTTTTACTTTTGTGTTTTTGGAGTGAGGTTTTTCCTCTGTGAATACAAAACACCAGAACCTGTTGAAGATCTGGTCTGATCTGGTTTGTGTTCGAGGGTTCGCATGGCCTGTAATGAAAGGCTTGAGCACATTTAAAGCAAAGTGACTGTTTAATATTGCAACAGGGCATAGTGTTTTGACCTGCAGCAGTCATGGAAGACAAAGCTTCGCCTGCCTATTCTTTTAAAAATAATATTCAGAAAGAAAGATACATTTAGAGAAAGAAACAGATCGAAAACTCCCACCAGACACTGGAGACTACTTGTAGAACTTCAGGCTGTGTGAATACAAATAGTCTGGGTGGGAAAATAGGATAGAAAGATCCTTGTTGTTCAAGTAATCGTTTCTTAAACACTTATTTTCATTCACTTGTCTTTACAGCGCCTGCGATTCTAAATCCTTGTCGACTCCCGCTGACAACCACAATGTTGACGAACATAAAGATCAGATTTAACACCCCAACACACTGTCCCTAAGTCTGACTGACGTAAAACTGAAAGACTGTGTTGGGTTCTAAAATAAATGCAGATATGTTTTTGCATAATAAATTACATTTCTGCTGACACAACACACAGATATGTTCTGCATGTAAGGTGTTGAAGGTAAAGACGCTTGTGTAATGTGTGAAATCCTCAACAGGGGGAATTGCTTCAACGTGCGACTAATGTTATGACAGTGAATGACAGGCTGTTAAATATGCAAGTCCTGCTTCAGATCACAGTAGAAAGGGTTGACATTACATCGTGTGTTTACATCCATAGCCAGCTACCTGCAAGACAACCTACAATATCTTAAAATATATTCATAGCGAGAAAAATGACATGCTCAGTAGGGAATTGCATGTGATCAGCCTTGATAACCCATATATTAGTGTGTGTCCCGGGCAACAACTAAAAATACTGAATTAATCTTACATTTGTCAATCATTTGAATGTTTCAATTGCTAGGCATGTACTTGGCAGGACAGGACAAAAAAAACACAATGCGAATCCATAGCTACTTAAACTGGCACCTAACACAAGCTCTGAACAGGACATCTTCATGTTTGACATCATCTGCATTGGATAACCACAATTCAGAACTTCTAACCAAATGTAAGGTAGTCATTGATCTTGCAAGCAGCTTGTCTTTTCGTCTCTAAGCTAAATGCAATATTGCAAAAGACAAGAGTTGCTAATGAGCCATATTGACAATGTCTAATTATTTGAAACAAAAATCGAAGGCTTTAGTTAGCAAACTGGT
This sequence comes from Protosalanx chinensis, assembly GCA_030340685.1. Taxonomy (NCBI): domain Eukaryota; kingdom Metazoa; phylum Chordata; class Actinopteri; order Osmeriformes; family Salangidae; genus Protosalanx; species Protosalanx chinensis. The sequence goes on along the minus strand of CM059343.1, from coordinate 481,646 downwards.
CTTTGAGTTAACCTTATTATGCTTGTCTGGCGGTGTTATTAGCTTTCGAAAGGTTCTTCCTGTAGGCTAGACTCAACACAGGGATCAACTGGCTCAAAGTTTACAGTATTACAGTTGATATTAAGAACTGTATTCATATTTACACAGGAAAGGTATTATATTTCACAAATACGGGAGCATCGTTGCCTGGGAGGCAATGTCTGGTGACTTGGATGACGGATGAAAACGTTTCAAACAGAAACTCATCATTGAAAACCCACGGAAATATTACTCATGATTGAATTTTGGCCTGAAGCCCTTCTGCTCTTATGGACCTATCGTATTCTGTTCAGTTTGGGGGAAAGGAGATCATTCACGATCTCTCCAATATAATCGGCTCGACAAAGTTGCTCCCGTACACGGCAGGAGAAATGTAATGGCAGTCATCAATTCAGCTGCAGCTACAAGCCAGGTGATTCATCTCTGGTATCTCAGCACACAGACAGTGAAGAGGATCTGTTATCACCAGGTCCTCTGTTTGCCACTCGTAGTTTTTATATCTTAGAAATGTGCCTCTGTTATTAATAACAGAGTGACTCTTAAGACATTAGAAGAACAAGGTCTTGTAGACTAGCGATATAAGGTTTATATCACAGGCATAGTTGAACTGTTACCGTACACACATAGCTTAACTTCCCTAACTCTGGTCACCCTAAGGTGCCATTGACATGTACCTTGTTTTGCGGCGTTATGGTGTAAAATCAGTAAATTAGGAAACCATAGCAACAGTGTGATGTGTTGTGTGTGCCACGGTGTGGCTAAATGTCCCAAGATCATTCAAGAGATCTCAAGTCGACCAAGTTTTCTTTTTAGACTTAATTGTATCATCTTTTTTCAGACTAACTCTAACTCTGTCACAGCTGCTATTACAGATTTACTCTTTGCATCCCCCCCCCCCCTTCTCTTCCAAGACATCAAACAATTGAATTTGCACTTGTCCATGAGCAATGTTCAGAGGTTTAGATTTCCCTGTTGGGCCATTAACCAGTGAAGCAGGTGGGAGTCAATCAGTTTGGAAAGTTTAAATGAAGGAAACCATGGAAAACAGATACATAACTGACACTGGGGAAATGACATTTTGAAGACAGACAAATCCGTTTTTGCATTTTATCACATCAGACTCCATACTGCCAGCTACAAACCAAATGAACATAAATTGATGCTACTGTCACATCTAGTTGCCAATTCACTCCGGATGGAATAATACTGTTGGAGAGAAAGAGAGAGAGACAGAGAGAGAGGGAGAGGGGAAACAAAGAGATGAAGGAGAAAGGAAGGGTAAGAGTGGGAGAGAGAGAGAGGATCATTCAATTACAGCTTTAAGTCTTAGAGGAACCAGTTGAATTTGTCACATACTGGAAATAGAATCACAGTGACAGAGATGGAGTTAGTGTACACCAGGGATGCCATCCTTAAAGGTGATTGTTAATTTGGTGCAGAATTAACATAAATTACATTCTCCACTCCTCACTAACAGTAAGTAACCGATGCTCTTTTGTAAAGCTCTCTCTTGTAAATCGCTTTGGAATAAAGCGTCTGCTAAATGATTGAATGTAAATGTAACTCATTCCACACAAATTAAGATTCGATTCAACTTCATTGTCATTACACACGTACAAGTACAGGCTAACGAAATGCAGTTAGCATCCAACCAGAAGTGCAAAACAAGCAGCGGAAGCGGAAAATTAAAAAACCTTGTAATGGTTGATCCAGATTTACATGAGTTTGGAGGTGCTTATTTAAACACGTTAGTTCAGGTGCTCAATGCTTCAGTCTGGCTGGTATCTATTTCCTGTCTGGTGTTTGAATGTAACAGACTTTCTCATAAGGATAACTTATCATCGAGGGACACATTGGAGGCAGCGCATGCTTGAGTGGGTAGAATATTTTTGATGGAGGTCTCTGGATAGAGAATTGATAGGGCCTTCTAAAAACCCCGGTGGTGTCTGCTTCAGTTAAAAGGATTTATGGCTGTGTGAGTGCCCAGTCATTAGAGGAGGGGTGGAGGGAGGAAGAACCAGGGGGTGGAGAACCGAGAGGGTTAGTCAGAAGAGCTGTGGAGCTGTGACCTGGACAATCAGAGAGAACCCAACATCCCAAACCGACACGGTTCCATGATGTTAGAAACGTACATGTCTGTGATGTTCAGACCAAATTGCTGTTTGTGTGACGGTATTTATAGTAGATATTCATTTGACCTTGTAAGTTATGTGGTGCACATTAGGGTTAACTCACAGGTGGAAAGTTGGTTAATAGTATATTCTTAGTGTTGGACTTGGAACAGATGTCGACCCCATGTCTTGACAGTGAATCTCTGCTGTGCTTCTCACCTTACCTGTACTGAATAAAACGACTTGCAGTTGATTCTCTTCCAATATGGAAATGCAACCTTAGATTCAGAGTTCAGCACCAGCATTAAATCACATTATGGATGTTTTTTTTTGTCCAGCAAGCTCTATTAAAAAAACTCAACACACTCCATTCTTTGGTTTGTTTTACCACAAACATGTTAAATGTGTTGGAACGCTTCGTTAAAAAAATTAATCCTGACTGAGCGAGGTGGAGAATGTCAAATTGACAGATTGTACTCAGAGTTATCAGTAGTGTCTGTACCACGGTGTGATCCTCGACACAGATGGCTAGTGATTCGTTTGGTTTTCACGCATCTTTCTGTCATTATCTGATAGAACACAGTAACATCCAGTGATTGTGTATCCACATCCAATACCTTTGACCTTAGTTGTGAATAGAGAAACACTCAATGAATAATTCATTACGGTTATTAGTACTGTAACATGGTTTTGGCCTCATTTTCAGAGAATAGTAATACTGTTCATAATGCTCTCACCTACAACCTCCCACAATTGACAACTGAATTTCAGATGAGGCAATTTAGATTTTAGCACAAATGCAAGAAAGAATGTAAATTATTCTCACAGCTTTAAGGACTTAGATTATTATTTGCTTTGACTATGAAAGGGCAAATATTTCATGTTAGTTTGTAATATTTGGTTGCTCAGATCCGTTCTAATGATGGTTGACTGTTGCTGTATTCAAATAAATGATTGAGTTCAAAGAGCAGAGTACAGGCTTCAAGTAGATTTAATATCCGGTGGTATTTAAATTTTCTTATTGTACCAACACGCCCTCAGCTATTATAATAACAACGTTTCAAGTTTACAATTTCAGCAAACAAAAACATTGTTTTCAGATTATGTTCTTTGTGACGTTTCTTGTCAAAATGAATGTACGAAAGCTAAAAGTATATTTGAATCCCGGTTGTGTTTCAAGGATTTTTTATTTCATCTTCAGAGATCTAAAAATCCAAACAGTTAAACCCTGAGAGTAACAGCACTGACCGAGCAGCGTGACATGGCAGACGTTTGTCTAGGCTTGTTATAGTTTCTGTGGTATTATCTGAGAGAGAGATGGAGAGAGAAAAACACAGAGAGAAGGAGAGCGAAGGAGAGACAGAGACAGACACAAAGACAATGAGAGAGAAAGACAGGGAGAGAGAGAAAGACAGAGATAGAGAGAGAAGGAGAGGGACAGAGAGACAGAAAGAGAGAGACAGGGAGATAGAGAAACAGACACAGAGAGAAGGAGAGAGAAAGACAGAGACAGAGAGCGAAGGAGAGAGAGAGACAGAAAGAGAGACAGGGAGACAGAGAGAAACAGACACAGAGAGAAGGAGAGAGAATCAGAGAGAGAACTGTATGTCTATATTTGAGCTGCTAGCTCACTCTTGGGCCTCTGATTGGTATGCAGAGCCAATGGAAGGCATATTATGAGCTTTATAATATTCCTTCACTGAAGTCCATTGGATTAAAGGTTAGACATGGAGGTTAGGATGCAATATATTCTGGTCTGAATATGAATAACATGTTTGTTGCTCGGCTTTTTGCCAATATAGAAAACCTTGTAGGCCGTCTCGTTCATGTATTATTATTTTAGAGGTTTGCAGGTATTTAACAGGTTTTCCAAATGGCCGTGCCACTGGATACTAGGAAGGATATGCAAATGTAGGGATGCAGTTGTTGTTGCCGATGGTCACAGGTGCTGTAGTTTTAAAGTCAAGTGTTCTGTGATTGTGTTTCTCCATTTATAGTTTTTGTTGCGTTGTGTTTGCCCGCAAACTGTATGCAGATTGTATGAAATGGTCCCTTGAGATCGTAAACGGACACGGATTTATGAAAAACCATCAAATGTGTTATAAGCATGTATACACCACACAACACCCTCTCCCTACCCCACACTGGATCTATATCATCTTATTATAATTATAATAATCTATGATCCATGATCACCATGAATTGTGAAGTAAACAAAATGACATTTTGTTTCTTTTATTGACAGTATATATGATTTTAAACCCTTAATTTGATCTGGTGATTGTGCTGTGTCAAACCGTTCACTATCAACCAAAAATAGAAATGTTCTGTCACACTCACAGACTGTGACTACTGCATTTTGCCATATTGAAGTAGAAAAACAACAACTGCGATCCTGTTTCTTAGAGAGATGTCTTGAAGGCACCTGCTGCAATTTCTGTTAAGCCAAACAGCATGATGCCACTGAGAGACTCACAAACAGAGAAAATGACTGCTATTTTACTGCTTCTCAGGAGATACTAGCATTTATGTCTGACAGTCGTAAACCCTCATTCGTCCAGGGAGTTTTCCGTCCTAGAAAAGGTTTCAGATTTAGTCATCTGGACACTGTTTTCAAAAGAAAGACATTTGGATGGGTCTTGATTTTGCCAAACAGTGTCCAGATGACTACCTCAACAATACGTTCTGTCTGAGCTCTTATCTTTGTAAAATCAATGCTTTGATCACTCAGATCTCTAACTGGATTAACATTTCTATTACAGATGTGGAAATGCAGAGTATGAAATTGATGTTTATATATTGTTTTCCCTCCCTCCCCCCCCCCCCCTGCAGATGTACTGTCGACAGCAAGGTATCACGCGTGGCCTGGCTGAACCGCACCACCATCCTGTTTGCCGGGAGAGAGAAGTGGTCTTTGGACCCTCGGGTAGTTCTCTTGGAGAACACAGCGATCACAGAGTACAGCATCCAGATTATGAACGTCAACGTGTACGATGAAGGCCCCTATGCCTGTTCGATCCTCACCAACAAGAAACCCAAATCATCCAAAGTTCACCTGATCGTCCAAGGTAAGATCGTTTTTTGTAGTTTTGCGTTCCAAGTGTTTTTCGATAAAGTTTTTTGGAGGTGTTGAATTGGGTCTCTGGCTTGTTTAGTCACCAGATTTGTTTGCGTTTACAGATTCTGCATAATCGTGTTTGTTTTGAACCAAAGGCAGAGTCTCTTCTAGGGTTGACTGAGACGTGAGAAAACTCATTTACTTTCCCACGTCGCAATGTTGTAATTAAATGAAACTTGCTGAACGTGACTCGCGGCGATGAAATTAGGATTTAATCTGGGTTTAATTTCAGATGGTTGATAGATATTGATTCAGGACGGAGCGCTGTGCAAAAATACCATGGATCACTTTGAGGGAAACAGCCTGGCTAAATCAGCTGTCGATAGCAGAACTTGTTATCATTTACAGTGGAATCAATTTCCTATCATGCTAAATTTCCAAAAACAATTAACACCGTGCCCTCTAGATGTATTTAGGGGTCTGACCTGAGCAAACACTCAGAGTTGAGATATAATTAGAAACTGAACTAAGTTAAGTAATGTGGTTAAGTAATTAAGTAGGTTATGTAATTTTCTGGTGTCTTTACAAAGATTCTAACACTATACTTGACAGTGAGGGATGGGGGGGGGGGGGGGGGGGGGGGGGGGGGGGGGTCTAAATAGTTTAGGGGGAAAGACCACCCTTCTGGATTTTAAATAACTGTTGATTTCATTAAAGGATTTCTATGGCTATTACTTGTCAATAGAATAAATGTATCCGGTGTTCATTAACCTTATTGTTGCTCAGTCCTGACACTAATCACGGTGAACAAATACTGCATAATACAAACAGTCTGTTTGCTTGTTCTTACAAGATAAGGTGCACTAATTATTTTGAGTTTAAGTAACAATTTAATCACAAATCCATGCAGTGCAGGACAAATGAAGGTTTTAATAGTCATTTAGAAACACATTATCAATAGGGATATCTGCAGCTTAACGATTCTTTGTTGTTTCATTAATAAATGCATTAAACAAATTCCAGCTTTTCAACGGATTTTACCGCATTACTATTAATTAGACTTGCACGCTACTAACTTAAGATTCTTATATCGTTAATGTTTGCACCTTCCTGCTCTAGTACATTCATTGTCTGTGCAAATCGTCATGGTGATTGAAACCCCAGATTCAGATTCTGAAACACTCTCCTGACCAACCAGTCTGGTGGCTGAGCGGTTAGGGAATCAGGCTAGCAATCCGAATGTTGCCGGTTAGATTCTCGGACGTGCCAACATGAAGTTGTGTCCTTGGGAAGGCACTTCACCCTACTTACCTCAGGGGGGAATGTACCTGTACTTGCTGTAAATTACTCTGGATAAGAGCATCTGCTAAATGTAAATGGAAACCTTGGTTATGGACACGATGGCACTTTGCCAGTTATTCTGGATCCAACAGCAGCAACTGAGGAAGTTTTCCTGTCTAAGAAACTCACTGGATGTTTGACTCAAGCAGCGCCAGGCTTAAATATTTCATGCTATGTTTAGCCATGAAATGCTTTGATATGAAAGGTTTTGGGATATTTTTGTAACTTGTTCACGTTGGAGCAGTTCCCTCCCCCCCCCCCCCCCCCCCCCTAGTGCCTTCCTGATGGAATAGGTTAGAAGCAGGAATAGTACTTAATGTTTTGTATCGAAGTCTGGGCTTCCCTGCTCAGACTGCTGCCCCCGCGACCCGGCCCCGGATAAGCGGAAGATAATGGATGGATGGATGGTTTTGTATCGAATCATGCATACGTACAGTAAACCTGAGTTCATAGAGAGTATTTCCAGATATTTCTTTGGCAAACTTGTGAATGAGTGTTCTCGTCGGCCATCTTGTCCGCTTTGTCCTGGAAAACAGGAGATGTCATTTAATATGCCACTCCTGGGTCTATTTTAGTTGGGGATGACATCAGCTGCTATACATATCTATGCGGAAACATGGTATGCATTAATTTTTTTTATATTTGGTATATTGAGTATTGAGGTTAATCTGTAGAGGACAAAGGAGGAAGATGACTTTGTAAAGGACACAGACAGGAAAGTAAAACATGGACGCCGAAGCAAGGTCTCCCCTTGAACTTCTTTACAATAAGAAAAAAATATAATATTTCATATTTCCAACAGTATGAATGCTTTTCTCTGGGATGTGTTTGTCAGTATCGATTTGACCAATGATAATTTCTGATGCAAATGTAATCATATTTAGGTTTCATACCACTGTTTTGCTTTTTTAAATGATAGTGAACTTTTAACTGATTACTTGATTGTATTAAGAACTGTCAAATCAACTGGCTTGTTAAGAATACTCAATCGTGTTACAATACTGTGAAGACTTCTTTAACCTCAATGCTAATTGTTTTCCAAAAACAGCCACTGACAAAGGTGTATCTTTTGCGTGTGATGTTGTTAAATTGATAGGAAACTATTCTCCTCTGTTTTGAGGAATGGTGTTATGCAAAGCAATGTAAAAACACATCCGTGATAATTATATCCTATTTGTGTCTTTCATTTCACATAGTGCAAATAATCATACTTTACGAGCATCGCAAAGGCTTTAGATGTAGACATCCATATAGCTGTGTACTAAATTGGTAGTCTAATTATAGATCAGAAACGCCTGAACCAAGCAGCAAGCCATTATCTTCCACACCGAGGAGGCATCTCACTCTTAGTTGACTAGATTGTGTGTCTGGCTAGAGTGCACTTTGCTTTCGAGTTGGAAGTGACACACATTTCTGCTCCCTGGAAATTGCCCCAGAGGTTGTTATAGAATGGATTCAGCAGCCTGCTAGTGGGAGCCTACCTTTATGGCAGGAAAGATCAGGGTGGTCTGTTGGGATTGTGGAGGTCTGCTGGTCCCGTTCTCCACCCTCCCTCTGGCCATCCACCTCTGTACCGCTACTGAAATGGAGATCCATGTTAACTTGCGCTCAGAGAAGGACTCCAGAGGCGAGCATCAATCAGCCTGCTGACCTTGTCCACAAATCCCCTCCGGACCCCCGGGTACCTGCTGCTCTGCTGCTGTGGCAGCACTACTAAGACTTGACTTGAAACAACTGCAGTTCAAGACAGCGCTATACCAGGAGGGCTCTGTTCCCTAGGAAGGGTTTGCCTGCTGAACTTGGATGGATTTTCTTGCGTTCGGCTGGTTTAGACTGGAGTTTGTCAGAGCGAGATGTGGTTGTGTTTGTTTGTTTATTTATTTGTGTTTCTTTTGACATTGATTCATTTGTTTGACCATTGCTAGAAAAAGAGATGAGATCTTCATCTCACATGACACTTGGTCTGAAAATTCTCCTTGTTCAGCTCAAAGTCTTGTTTGTCAGTCTATACAATTTCTTATTGATATGCTATTGCATGAAAACTAGCAGCTCTAAGGCCCGAAATCTGGACTGAAATTATCATTTTGAAGAGGCGTTGAGCAGAACTTGATGAGGCAACTTTTAGTTGCGAATTGGATGCTAAATTATGAATAAATAAAAATTCTGAACTCATTAGAATAGTGTTCCACATATCAGTCAGAGGAAGGAGAGACCAATAGTAAGTGACAGCAGATAATGTGCAAATTCTGTTATGGAAATAAATCTCCTGCTCAATCTTCAGCTATCCCTTAAAATATTGTTGCATTTGCTATGGATAATTAATAGGGATTATTAAAATAAAAAATGACGGTAATTGGTTATAATGCCATGTTTGTTTATTTTTTGATGAACACATTTCTAATTAGATTTATTTCTTGTGCAATTACAAGCCCATGGTGGGTAAACTGGTAAGAATCCAGGTTTCTCTACTCCTCTGTCATCATACGGACATGTATTGTACTGACAAGGCCAGACTATTTGGCTGGTGGGTGTTGATTTTCAATCCAAGCTTGGGGTTAATAGAAAATTACACTTCTTGTGTTGTTGTGAGATTGCGAGCAAAAGGCTGTTGTGGTGTGGTTTGGCTATGAATAACCCTGGAAGGTATCATGGGGGGGGACGACGACACTGCTATCACACCAAGGCAGACAGTTTCTCCGAGGTGAGAGGGAAGGAGGATGGAGTTTTGGGCTCGAGCGACCCGGGGTGAGAGAAGCCTCACCATATGTTCAGTAAGATCCAACCGGGGGGAGACATGGGTGTTGCACATGGGAATGGTTCAAAACAGGGTCACAACTCTGGGGATCGCACCAAAATATGTGGTTTCGATTCTGCAAATTGAATTGGGAAGATTCTGCCTTTCTTTGAACGTAGGTTTTTGAGTTTGAAGGTTCTTCTTTCTTCAGCTGTGAGAATCAGAGTTTGGTTAGCGATTGCAATCAGCTTAATTTGACATTTGTTTTTATGGATATTTCTCATGATTATCCACCATTTTTATTTCTCCAGATTTTAGATTCCCCCCACATACTTTAACACAGGAAGAGTATTTAACCAAAACTTTTTGAAAGAGATTTAACTGTATTCTTATTCCAAAATGTACAAGTTTTAGTTATTTAGTTAACAGTTTGTTGTCTTTATAACCGTACATTACTCACATATTACTTTGTGTCTTAAATGACGCACAGTGTCTTCTGCTCTAACAGAGGCCAGCTAGTAGTTACTGTGTGAGTAAACCTCCGTCCTCTGATCTCAGAGTATGCTCTAGCGACTGACACTAGAGGTCACAGCCTTCAGCCTTCTTATTAGAGCGTCCTTCTCCCACGCTGGAGACCCTCGGAGTTCAAGACCCACGCAGGGGTCAGGGGTCGCATTACTTCTTCATCCAGCACCAGAGACCACAGCTCAGCTCAGCAGGTGTAGTAGAGGAAAGTAGACCTTCAGTATTCATCTAGGGGTGTTGATGTAGACAGCAAACAAGCCTGGCCTGGACCACAGGAAGTCCAGCTTGGCCTCATGTTACCCATATTGACCCCCCTGTTGACGTTCTTTCACACAGAGGGGGGTGGGGGGGGGGGGTGGGGGGGGGGGGGGGGTTCTGTGACAGGAAGTGTGTTCAGAAACAGGAAGTGTCCATCACATGAAAGGATGCCTGAACTCAATTATAAACACATTGTTGTTTCCGCCAGCCGTTTTGACTTGGAACATGTGTGTACAAGTTAAACAACACCCAGAAATGTACACATTGTCTCATTAATTTAAATGGGAAGGTGTGTACAAACTTTGGACTGGTTGTGTACATTATTCCTGTTTGGACAAAGTCATGGAATTCAAATGACAAATGAGACTAAACGGTAAAAGACAGTTAAAAGGATGAAGTGAGAAGGTGTGATGGTTCTGACTCGACCGCAACACGTGGGGAACACACTGTCTTTCTGACAGCACCTCTATGAAACCTATGCCTTTCTCCTAAAGGCGAAATGTCACACGCAATGTGATTAGGGGCAACGAGTGATTCACTTCAATTACGACCCACTCCAAACACTGCATTTGCCTCTTTGGTTTCTTCAAGTGTGCTGATGTGACTCGTGCTTTTAGATTAGAGGCCTGAGTCCTCTTCATCATGAAGGGAGAGAGGAGACTGAGGATTTGGCCTCTCAATTCAATGCACATTGGTCTAATAAGCTAGAGTAATTATTAGAGTGGAGGAGAATTATATATATTTTTTTTTTTTCTTCTCTCAAACCCAAGTAACGAGGCGTTTGAAATATTCAGGAAACATTATGAGAATAGAAATTGGAGAGTAGAAATCCCCAAAAGCTTTACTTCTATAACACATTAGAGAGGAACTTTTATTTTCCGACTTGACTATTCGAGAGGCAATGTTGTATCTGAGTTCTGAGGCGACATGACCTAATTCTTTACAGCCCCTTTTTCTCCTATTCATACAATGACATGTTCTATATGAAAACCTCCTCTGGTGTCTCAGTGTCCAAAACCCATTGGGTTAGTTTGTGTGTTAAAACGTGATGTACTTCCCCCTCATACCGATCCTGTTTTAATAGCAGCACATCTGCCTTTGACTCAACACTTACAGTGGAGTAGAAAATGCACTTCTGTAATACAATGGTGATAAGTTTTAGCACTGTCCCTCTCTACCTGTAATACGCTGTGAGCAGGTCAAATGACCCACTTACACAGCAGCAGTGAAAGCACACCTATCTCCTCTGCCATAAACACAGACCCATTAATAATGTTATTATAGAGGAGGGGTAAGTGGCCATTGCTGTACAAATACACAACAATGTTCACTCAGCAGGTTACGGCATAAACAACTTGGCTCCATAATCCCCTTGAGGTAACAGCTAAACAATCACAATAAAGGACACAAAGCTAATCTATTAGCCAGGTGAGGTTTTAAAATCGTGCGAATGTTAAGGAGGTCTGGTTTGTTTTTCTCTCATTCAGGTCTCTGGTAACATCTCCCCCTGGGCTTGTGAAAAGCCGATACCAGCATTCAGACAAGCTTATGCTAAAATGTTGTTGTTTTTGGCAAAGCATCATTAACTGGACGCAACTATCCTTGGAATATTCATAATCCATCTTCAATGATACTTCGTCCTTTTTTGCTACTCCAGGAAAGTTTGCGGTTAGGTGGGTTAGTCACTCAGGCTTCAGTGCAGTTCTGTAAGCCACTGTTCTTTACCTCCCGTTGCCATTTTTCCCCCAACTTTCATCATGTAATCATATTTGAGAAGAGGCTTTTTTTTCATCCCCCTCCTCCACAAATCAGATCTTGGCTGAGGAGTTTTGGATGTTGATGATAACTGCCAATTTTCTGAGTGAAAGCTGTTCAAGTAAACTTCTAACCACTGGGACTCACTAACATGTTCAGCCAAGTATCTGGGTTTCAAGTACATTTTCTCAGAATACTGTGTGTGTGTTTTGGGAATGGGTTGTGTGTGTGTGTGGGTGTGTTGGGAGTGGGTTTTGATTGTGTGTGATGGGAGGAGGTTGGGTGTGTGTGTGTTTGGATGAAAGGCATTACAGTAATCCTCCTCCTCCTTTATCAGCCTCTTAATCAGCGATTTCTTACACAAGCTAATTGAAATCCAAACTCACCTATTTACAAAACAAAAAAAGAAGACAATTAGTCAATCAGGCACATCTGCGTTTTAACTCACTTTGCCATGATGAAGCTGTGACACTTCTAACACAAAGTAAACAGTACAGTTTGACTTCAGTAAAGGTCATCTGGACAGTAGCCTAGAACACATGACTGTTCTGGGTGAATGCCCCTGTGAAATTACATTACATCTACATTTAGTCATTTATCAGATGCTCTTATCCAGAGTGACTTCCAGCAAGTACGGGGACATTCCCCCCCTGAGGCAAGTAGGGTGAAGTGCCTTTCCCAAGGACACAATGTTTTTTGGCACTGCCGGGAATCAGACCAGCAACATTCTGAATACTAGCCTGATTCCCTAACCGCTCAGCCACCTGACTGAAATGTTGTGTTTGAACAGGAGTATCTTGGCAGTTTAAAGGGAAGCACCGTCCCTTGTTACCCGGGATCCAGCCAGCAGGTCGTGACCTCTGGATCCATCGTTTATTACTTCCTTTTTATCTTGGAGAGCCTGTGTTTCATCGCTCTTTCACTGGGTCGGAGTTTAGAATCGAAATTTGTTTTTATTCTGCCATGCAAGTTACACAAACACTCAATTTCCTTTGGCAGGATGGAGCAAACAAAAAACATATACAGAACATAAATAAAGATTTACAAAATCTAAAGTGTGCAATAGCTATACAGAAAGGGGTATATACAAACTATAAATAGTACAAAAGAAAAAGTATAAAAAGATGATAGAGCTGTGATTGTTCCTTGAATGCTTCAGAGGAGTTTCTGTGACTTCACAATGAGCTCAATGCTGTGATGTTTTCATGACAAGGTGATGGGGTTCGAAAAAGGCACACTGACAAGCTATCCCTTTGATGGTTTAGTTGCATTTCAATTAGTCATGAGAGAAGTTCGAACATCCATAATTGATTTGGAGAACGTTTGGCTTGAACAATGCCTTTGATGTGGCTGGATGTCAATGTATCCCATGTATGTTCTATGTTTGCTCATTTCTGCCACAGTAAATTCTATGTTTGTAAACCTTGCATAGCGATTAAACCTCATTCTGATTCGGATTCTGAAAATGAACAGAAATACACGGTTTTTTTACAACATAATTTAACGAAGCAGAGCTATAGGTTTATTCCTCAACACAACAGGAAGTGACATTAGATAGGCATACATCTACATCACACAAAGACAAACTTATACCAGTAAAACATAAAACAATAACAGGTTACTGTGCAGTCCTTTACAGTATCTCAACCCTGCCCCCCTCCCATTAATCACAACTAGTGCTCACATGAAAACAGAAACATTTGCTGCACTATAAGGGCCCCATCTTTCAATCGCCTAGCAACCGACATGATCAAGCAAGTGGACAGTCACCTGTGTAGCGAACAGACACAGCTTTCTGTATCTTGGTGGGAAGTCCCAAGAATAAGACTGTGCAGTCGATGCTTCCTGCTGATTTGGCCCTGACAGCCTCGTACTCAGAGCCAGTTACTTTAGTCTGTTCTCTTTGCTGCAGATATACAGCAGGAAACTTAAGTTGCCAAAGGTCAGAAAGGTCCCAGAGTGGCTTTTTCTTGATATGAATCAGGTTAGAAAAAGGACCCAAAAAAAGTGGTTTTCTGAGTTCGGGGCCAATCAGCCATGTCAGAATCCTTAACCTCAAGCTTCTAGAACTTACTGGAGAGTGATTTATCTGTTGTTAGTTGGGACTAGTTGCAGTAGAAGCCCATTAAACAAGCAGTTAGAACCAGCAGGGTCAAAACATTAAGAAAATCCTGTGTCTATAGGAACACTTTGGCCAAGTGTATGAACACCATAAAAGGGTGGGAGAAAGTTCCTCTTGGCATTTAAAAGTAGGTTGTGCACTTAGGCTCCAAATTACCCAAATGTGACATTAGCAATGCATGCTAATTGGAGCAGTAGATTCAAAGGTCAATGAGATACAGATCTACATATCACTCACAGTGTCATCTGCAGAGCCTGCCTCTATTCCTTATATATATATATATATATATATATATATATATATATATATATTGTGAAGATTGGGATGTGTAGTGAAGTAGAAGACAATGATAGTTTAAACTCCTGCTAAAATGTGCATGGTTACAGTTGCTTTGTGTACACGACACAGAACTCAATCATATCAGAATGTTATGGGTCAGGGAAGGGTGAAGGTTAACCAGTTTATTAAAGAGAGGGTTGGTTCGAGTGACAGGAGACTAGAACCAGGGCTGAGTTTGGTAGAGCAGGCAAAAATCTAGGAACCAAAAAGTTCAAGTTAATGCAAGGCAAGAATGTTACAAGATCAAGGCTAAGTATGAAACACTGACAAGTAGTGTCTATGATCTGGTAGCGTGGGCCTGGCAGGGCTGGGTACTAGTAGGGTTGCAGGGTTGGTGATTGCAGGATTGGGTGCAGCTGGTGGTTCCTGCTCTGCTCCAGCACACCTGAAACCACTCCCACTAGAGCTGGAGACAAGAGGATTAACCCCTTCAGAGAAAACATGCAGAGGCAGATTTAACAAAGAATATGTCTGAGTTTTTAATCATGACCTTCAATCTTTCTTGATTATGTCAAATTGAGATATGACCTTGAAACTGTATGTGTAAATGTAATCTAATCAGTAAATTGAATGTGCATTGGTATTAGAAGAGCCATCTCTTTGAAGGAAAGGGAGCCATGTTTGTTTGTAGAAAGAATACTGGAACCCTGGATGTTTTTCTTTTGGTAGTCATGCATGTTCTCTGTGTTCTTTTTCTTTAGTACCTGCTAAGATCACGAACATCTCAAGAGACGTCACGGTTAACGAAGGCAGCGATGTGACCCTCATGTGCCTGGCAGTCGGCCGCCCGGAACCCAACATCATCTGGAAACATCATTCTGCCAAAGGTAAGATGCTACCCTGTTTAAACGCTTTTATTTTCTTTTTACTACCTTTAGTTGTCCTAAATTATACATTTTCAAGTAGGCTGTGGTAGGTTGAACTCCATCAACATATAAACAGAGTTGTCAAAGGTATGACATTGTTGATTTAGTCAGACTGTGTGTTGGTATCTACCTCCCACCATCTGATGCACACCTACTCCACACATTTCACATCATAATCACCCACGCAAGCAACAGTTTGAATCTGAATAAATACATCAGATTTTGTAGACGAGTCTGCTTTGTCGAAGGTGCTTTAATAACCCCCTGGAGATCTGATTTAACAGTGTTTGCTGCAGCTCTATTCTGCTAGAGGCTTTAATCTTCTTTGCAATAGTGACGTTTGAGCAGATTCAACAAAGATAACCCACCTACAATGTAGAAGCTCCAGCTGACTTATTCTCCTGGTTTGGCTGTTGTCCAGAGGCTTTTTTGGGGTGGTGGTTGGGGGGGTAGGTGTGCTGTGTGACAGCCTTAGGGTGGTAGGATGGCGCCCCTTGTTGAACGTTATTATTGAAGCCTCGGTTAACTTTCCACTGAACGCTCTCTGATGTTATATCATGAGAAGCTTCTGTCCTGCTGTCTGTGTGATCATCTATCGGGCAATGTGATTCGCCCACAGCCCAGATGTTACCCCCCCAGCCCCCGCATCTCTAACTGTGCCAATTTCTCACAGTCCACCGGCTTTAAGTACCTCAATACCATGCGGCTTCCAGGACCCAAACTATTATCTACCGCAAACTTGAAAGTGAACCGTCCGCTGCGATTACTCTCCGAAGACCGTTTGACTCAAGAACCGGACAGAACTAACAGATGGTGCCGTTCATAGATTTTCTTTGTTTTTTTGTTGTTGTTGTAATGTTTAATTAACTCGTAAAGAAAACTTTAATGTGGATAGAGCATTATTGTCTGCATTGTTGATGTTGTATCTCCATCTAACAATAATGGGAGTGAGGAGCGTGTTGATAGTGTTGGACTTATTACCAAAACTGCTTGGATGAACAAGCAGCAGCAACTAAATAGATGAATATGAAGAGATGGGAATCACATCTGAAAAGCAATATGTGGGCCTTTGCTCTGAGAGGGAGGGTGTGTGTGTGTGTGTGTATGTGTTTGTGTGTGTGTGTACGTGTTTGTGTGTACGTGTTTGTGTGTGTTAATGCCAGCAGACTGGAAAGATGGTAGGTTATCTTACTTGACATTTGTGAGTATAGCACTAATGAAAAGTAAGTGGACATGAGTGATGTTTGAGGCAGTCTGGCCATCGCATCCCCTCCTCTCATGTAAATGTTTTCCTCCCAAGTGACATTTATCCAGCTTGTTTTTCTCAAGTATGTGATGTCTTCGTCACCTACCAGTAATGACTACTCTCCATATATTCATATATTTAAACCAAACTCCTTTAAAACTAAATAATTCCAGTTATTATTTTTCCTTTATTCTGCTCTTCTATTCAGTTTCCTATTGTAGTCTTTTCATCTAGTTATGCTGTAGCATTTTCATTTAATCAGTGTTTTTCAAGTGCATTACAGCATTCTTGATTCAGTTGATTCAGAAGTGGACCGCGAGAGAGCTGTTGCCATGGCATTTGGCGGTTATTATTCGACTGTATATATAATTTTAGGTCTTCACACTCTGTGGTGTCAAGAACATGGAGGAAATCTACTTGAACTGTTGTTCATGCAGAAACACACTTCACCTTTCACACTGAATACGGCAAACAATAGCAGACCAGTGCCGGATGATTTTTCTTTGTTATTGTTTTGTTTTTAACCGTGACTCGTCTCATGTCCTGTTGTTCCTGAAAGGAAAACCAGAAAATGTAGTTGGTTAAATAACGGATGAAGACTGATTGAAGGACAAGGTGTAATTGTTTGGCCTCTCACACAGAGCCGTGCCCCTATTAGTTCATCCATCGTAGAAGTTCAGGATAAGGGTGACGGAAGGAGGCAATCACTGAAACTCTGTTGTCGTCCAAATAATATATGTGCCTAATCAATCCTAGTTTCAGCTTGATTTAGTGTACTACAAGGCTGTAGCCCCACTTCAATTAATCTGGACACTGTGAATTATTCAACAGTGTGCACTTAATCCTTGGCTGCTAAAAGGATTTTACAATGTATGCATGAATGAGTGAAAAGAACTAGTTGTTCAGAGGACATTGTAGAAAAGCCAAATGGGACGGTTCAAACCATTAAAATACTTCATGTACATATGAATAGGGTTAGGAGTCCATATTACCTGGGCTGTCAGTATCTGATGGAAAAACAAGTGAAGGATGTTCACGTTGCATTTTGAGATTGTAACTGTTGCATAGTTTAGGGTTTTGAGTGTGTGTGTGAGGTGTGTGTGTGTGTGTGTGTGCCGTGTACGGGCAGAGAGGCCTGCCAGTTTAGAAAGTCTTCCTCCGTCTTGACGAGACACAAAACGCCCTCTCTCCATCTCTCTGATACGTTGAACCAGGAAGAAAAACCACATCGGTGCTGTGACAACCCTCGTCAATCACTCTCCTGTCAGTCAAGTCTGTCAGACCTCCCCCTTCTCCTGTCCTGTGTGTGTGTGTGTGTGTGTGTGTGTGTTGAGGACAGCGAGAGGATTGTTCTAAAAGTTGTCGTTGATGACTTGAAGCCTCTTGCCCTCTAATTTGGCAGCGTCAGAATGTGATTGACAGTCCAGTGCTACAGTGTGATGGATGTTATTGCCTGGTGGCTGTTTCTGATGAGGCAATCAGACTATCGTGCAGAGGAAATGTATGCAGAACCATTTGGACATCTGTCACAGGGAACAATATGGGAGGGTCACACAGACCTGGGAGTGATGGGGAAATCGTTGGGGTGGAAATATCTAACTCCAGAAGTTTAGGAGTTTTGAAAGATGGCAGGTTGGAACATCACTGTAAGGTAAAAAAGATCCTGATCACCTGATGTGAACTTTAGCTGTTCTTATTCTGTAGATTTTTATTAAATGTAGTTTAATTACTAATCCAAACTTTGTCTTGGAGGGATTTAAATATTATGCCAGTGTTTCACCTCATCAGTTTGATGTGGGTGTTGTGTTAATCAGCATAAAGTTATTTTTTTATGGATTGGTGGAGCTATTTTTAAACCCCTCACAAAACATTAGTGGGAGGGGTTCAAATGTACAGGCTTCTACAGTGCTGGATAACGACCTTAGATAACGACGTTAGAATCAGATGTGATGTAGCAGGGAAACATCTAGAACACGCAGGACAGGTGTTCCATGGGAACCAGGGTATCGGTGACGATTGACGGTACCCTCCTGACACCTCCTCCTAACACCACCACGTCTGTCAGAGTTCATGCATGTCTGGGGGTGTGAAAAGAGAGGGAGTATCTTCTGAGGTGCAGAGCCACCTGAGGCAGACTGAGAGTTTAGGAGGGAACAGGACAATACTGCCTTAGTTTAATCTATTTGTGCTCTCTTATCCTGCAACCCCCTTATTTCCTTAAGGTCGGAAAGACCCCAACCCTGAAATAAAGCAGGTTCATTCGATTATTTTCCTTTTTTTCACCCTGTAGTGTGATGGGCACTGAAATGTGCCACCATGTTGCACATGAATCAGAAAGATTCAGTTTAGTCTGAGTTCTATCAGTCTCAATCTCTTCTTGTGTGTGTGTGTGTGTGTGTGTGTAGGTGTGTGTGTGTTTTAGTAGCTGGAAATCCTTGCCCCTGAAGAGAACACAAGCTTCAGCTCTGTACTAAAGTGACGTCTACCTGAGCTTGTTAGCAGCCAGTAGATCAGTGTTGTGTTTCAGAAGGTCGTCTTCTGTAAGGATACCACAACAAAGATCAGCCACATGCTATCATGTCTGTTGGCTGTGTTTATTATTATTATTATTATGGGTTTAGTAAGTTACCCCATGTGCACCCATTATTAAAAGTTCCCTCTCGGGTCATAAGAGCTCTGTTAGGCACAGCCAACATGTACTAAAACCTTGTGATGCCACCTGTTCAATTTATTATTGCAGATCTCCTTTGACACCATTTGGCACATCAGGAAAACAATAATGAATGGGCAATGTCTGTATAATCTCATGCATTGAACCTGCAAATCAGATGTAGGAGAAAATATAATATTTTGAAGGAATATCCGGTTGTTCGAACTTTTGTGTTTATAGGATTGTTTACAGTAATCAAGGTTGTGTGTGTGTGTGTGTGTGTGTACACACACACTGTTATTTGTCGTAATTTTTCATATCAGTTACACTACTTATGCACAAAATGTGCCCTACTTTTAAACGATCTTTTAATGGTTTTGAACTATGTTGAAAGCATATGACAGACCCCATTGATTTTCCTAATGAGATTCATGTTACTGCTGGAAGTTAACTTTAATACCATTATGCAGTGTGTAAAATTAGGATGTTTGAAATCTAAAGCTAGCGCTCCATTTTTCAAAAAGGCACACCCCTCCCTCCCGGTAAATGACTCCCTGATGCCCAACATAACAAAGAAAATAGTCTTCTGTTGTGAATGTGGCTTTTCCTGCGATCTTCAAGGCCATATTGTTTCTTAGATGTGGAGTTGTAATGATCCAAACTCCCCCCCCCCCATTTCTGTCAGTACTTGTGATGTGAGCTGGCTACCATGCAGAGTAATGACTGCACCAATACTTCCATGCAGGAAGATTTAATACTGACTGGAGTGTAAATGGAAGAAAAAGATGAGAGAGAGGGAGGAAGGGTGAGAGACAAAGACAGACAAGAGAGCTTGTTAAATCCAGAGAAGGGAGGGAAAGAGAGAACATCGAATGGTCACAGAAGGTAAAAACCAACAACAAACTTAAACTATTCAGGGTCCCCCCCCCCCCCCCCCCCCCGTTGGAGGAGTCAGTAGACAGATGTGTTTTGTGTGTGACGGGTCGAACAGCAGACGGGTGCAAAGTGTTCCTGATGAGCTGGGAACCTGCTTATCCAGCATCATAAATCAACCACAAACACGGCTAATTACCTGACCAACTTTCATGTTTAATAACCGGGAGAAGGGAGGAGAGGAGGAGAAGGGAGGAGAGGAGGAGGAGAAGGGAGGAGAGGAGGAGGAGAAGGGAGGAGAGGAGGAGAAGGGAGGAGAGGAGTAGAAGGGAGGAGAGGAGTAGAGGATGAGAGAGGAGAGGAAGAGGGGTTCTTACTGAAGCCACATCAGTGTTTTTCTATCCAAGAGAAGTTGAGAAAGATCTTAGGATGAAATGTGTGTCACGTCCACCACACACACACACCCCACCAAACCTTATCCCCACACACACACACACCTCTCCCAGGCGCTTCATTATGGCTTAATAACTTGTCATCGTCAAGTTATTCCTCTGAGTGAGTTTCTGCATAAAATGTTGCTAGTTCATCACCAGGTGTTCCCATTTCACAGTTGGAGACGGAGAGAGGCATTTTTTTTATTCACTGGCAGCGGTAAACAATTGAATAATCTTCTCTGACAAATTTAACTTGTGCACATTATTTCTCAAGGAGGACTGCTTTCAAAGGGACTCCCCCTCCCTCCCTTTGTGCCTCTTCTCTCTCTGTAAATGTATTCCATAGCTAAATAATATGAACCCTTGTCCGTATACAGTCTGATTTACATACTTCACTGGAAGGCGTTTGGGAATAAGAAATGAACGTTCTAATCAACAATGTACAGCCTTGAATATAACATAGCTTAGAGGCCCTTTTAGAAAAAGGCAGAAATGTTCGAACTTTCTTTTTAAGGAAGAATAAAAATACCAAAAGAAATTTTACGCATCTTTGATGTTCTGCTTTTTCAGTAAGACATCCGATTGGACGAGGGCCTTGACAGGAAGGAAGCAGATCAAACTGCATGTGGTTCAACCAGCGCTCTTTTAGAGGCTGGGAGATGAGAAGGGTAGTCATCCATCGTCCAAAACCCTTCAGTCCCCTGAGCGAGATGAAGAACACAGGCTTCAGTCAGGATCCCAGTGTGGGGATGCATTGAGGCTTTTCTTTATCCACTTACAGGTCAATACGTTAATCCACCATCGGCCATCTTCCCCGCATCGAAAAACCACAGAGGAAGACAACAATTTGTCTTACCTCTAAACCCAACAATTGTTGTTGGTTTTTTGACAGGCTTGCAGGGGAATGTATGTAACCATTACGGTATACATCTTATAAAACCTCAAGCTGTTAAATAACTTTCTTTTTTGCGTCTGTACTGTTTTGAGGGCCTGGATGTCAGCCTCTCCACCCATCCTTGGTGTTTTCAAGGGCTGCCTCAGTATTCCTTACATAAGACGTTCAAACGAAACAGAAATGGTGATAAATGTAGTTTTTATTTATCATCTAACTTGGTTGGTTGCCTGATTCATTGTCATTTTCAGACATTGTTTTTTATCCTTGAAAACAGTTGGGCACTTACGTCAGAATATTATCAATTTAAAGTTAGTTTTTTTTCACAAACTATACAAGCCACAGAATAAATTGTGCTATTCAATTCACAGAAGGTTCCAGTTTGACCTTGAACTAGAAAAAGCTTTTACACTAATGCACTTATAAACCTGGGTGGTTGAGTACGATTTAAATCTAGATTATTATTCTTTTTGTATGTAGACCTATACTGTATTTCTCCTTGAAAGCAGAACCTTCCATGGGTCAGCATAAGTATCATTCAGGTTAGAACGAGCCAAGGCTCTTCATTCAGTTCCTGATTTCCCAGAACTGTAATGCGGAAAAGTAGAAAATATACAACCTCCCAGGAATCATACCATCGGTTTGAACCTGCGTCTAAAATGCTCTGACCACCGAGCAATAACCATCCACCGTTTCAAGACAAAGACTTATTCGAAACGTATAGACGTGTCGTTTGAACATTTGTTTTCCCATCCAGCTGTAAATCACCCATATGCAGATGCCTTTGTGGCTGCTTGCTTGTGTTGAAGCTGGGATCCAGACGCTACACAGACCTGGCTAGGATCCTTAAGATCTGTGCCAGATGTAAAAACAGATGTGCTTTCCTTTAACAGCACTTATTAATAATGCATCCATGGTCTCTGCTGGGTGACTCTCCATGTCTGCTGGTGATTAAAGACTTACTCTTACCCTGTTATTGGATACTAAACACAACAACAACTCAAAAGGTTTGGGGATACATAGCTGGTTTCTTATAAGTGCCTTCATTTTTCACTTACATTTATTCACTTATTCATTTAGCAGACACTTTATGAATTCATGTATGTACTATTTTTACTTGATGGAATTTTAAAGGGTGTTGAATTGTCTTTGCCGTGCATTTACATGAAGACCCCTTTAAACACACGACAAAGAAAGAAATGGATTTAAGAAACAGGGAACGACTGCTCTGTGTAAAGTTAAGAGGCATTGATTGGCTGTTGTTTTCTGGAAGGTCATGCATTTTAAATGAACATGAAGACTGTTGAAATAGATGGAGGCATTTACCAGCTGAATTAGACTAGGTGTGTGTGTTGTATGTGTCTGTGCACACCTAGAGTATTAACTAATACCTTGGAACTTACTGTAAGAAATACTTAGTAGTTACTTATTGACCATTTTAAGGATTATCTTATTACTAGAGGCCATCGTGTTGAAAATATGATGGATGGTTTGTTCCAGATAGTTTTAGGAAGTGTGAATGTTGTGCTTCCTGTTTACAGAGGGGTTTATGAAGCAGGCTGGCTGTATCAGTTTACACACCTTGAACAGTAATTTGATGACTTAGCTTTTTTTACTATGAGAACGGGAGTGAGATTGCAGCCAAATCAATTTGTCATCATACCTCTTGTGCTTGTGCACTGTGTTTGGAAAGGGCCTTTTAGAAGAAAACATAAGAAATACTTGCTGAGTCAGCAGAGGAAGTCATTTTTGCTTGCTGCATCTGGGTGTGATTGTTGCAGCTCTTGTGTGTTTCTCTGCAAAACTATTTTACGTTAAGTTTCTGGTGGGGAAATTACAGCCCAGCCTTTGTGCTGCTGATGCGTTTGTTGTGTTGTTTAATTTTAAATGTTATTTACCCAAAATGTCCCTCTAAGTGAGTTCGTTTTATAAAGGTGACTCAAATGGTTTCAATGTGATTAAGGTGTTATCTTGTCATAATTAGGCCATTGTGAAGAAAAGTGTAACCATTTTTCAATATACTCTGCTGAGAAAGCAAGATTTTTTATCATCATATATCAAATTGAACTGTCCCCATTCTGTCAGTGTCTAGAAAGCTGAATCCAGGATGTAGTTTCTTGGCTGCAAATGGTTTCTCTTTTTTTGTGTGTGGCTCAGATAGCATTTGGGTCACAAGCAAGTGCAAACCCAAGCAAATGTACTTAAAAAAAAGAAGGATCTATTCAAAATAAACATAATGGTTCACCTCGCTCTCTCCTACTCATGACTGTTAAGATTTTTCTGTTTGAGGTTCGTAGAAGAGAAATAAATCCCACCTGTGAACCCAGAGCTGGGTGTTCAGGTCTCCATAACATTTCTCTAAATGTAGGAAACTTGATTAAAACAAAGAATGCTTAGATGTCCTTCTTTGTCCACGTTTCTTTAGAAACGCTTTGATAATGTTTGAGGTTGATTTTTCAATTTGTAACGAGTTTAATTACAGGTGTGCCAGTGTAATTTAGTCCTCTTTTGTGTGTTTGAAGTACATTTTTAATTATTCACATTTGAATATAAGCTTGTAGTGAGTTTCTACAAACATTTTGATATTCAGTAATATTCCTTATTTGGTGTTTCTTTTCTCTTAATTAGCAATTCTGAAACCTAGGGCTAATGTAAACAACATGAAAGACCTTCTCTAAATGGTTAAACTTACATAACCAACACTTCAGGGAATATTGTTAACCCTCCTGTTATGTTCGTTTGTCAGGAACAGCAATAATGTTCCCGGGTCAATTTGACCCGGTGCATGTTTAAATATTTTTAAAAATTCAGAAACCCCAAAAATCCTAAAAAGCAGTGTGAATATTTAATTACTAACTCCATTACTACCTATTCTATCAATATTTAGTGCAATGGTGTTTTTTTACCTCTAAAAGGTAATGGTTCAATTAGGACAATTCCCTCGTTTTTCATGAAAAAAATGCATGTTCAAACTTTTTTTTTATGTTTCACCACTTTATTGCTTTTGAAAGATCTACATATGAAACACAACAGTTTTACATAACTTTGAAACATAACATTTACATTTTGTTTTACATACATGCACTGTTAGTGAACCAGAAATGAACAAAATCGGAATACAACAATTCAACAAACAAGCAATCGCTATATGAACATGTGTGTGTGTGTTTGTCTAGGTGTGTGTGTGTACATCTACACAGCACACGAGTGACACGTCACCACACTGTGCTTCATGCAAATGAATTTTGCACATTTCACACAGGTCATGCTTGTCTTGACATCGTCAGATGGCTTGCAGACCTGGCACCTCTTCCTCTTTCTTTTCCCCTCAGCAGCAACCTACGAACAAGAGGATCATGAATACTTTTTGCTGATCCCACGACACACACAACACAGTCTCATATACTTATACACACCATACACACACACACACACACTTACTTACCTCACGCACTGGTGTAGTACTTGGTGCAGTCCTCTCCTGGATGTCCCTCACCGTGGCTGCAGAGGCTGGGGTCCTTGGTAGGTGCTGCCTCCGTTGGATATGTGGTGTAACAAGCGCCTTCCCCAGCTCTTCTAGAAAGATGCGCCTCTTGTACAGCTTTGACGCATTCCAGTCAGGAAAGATCTCAGTCCAAATGACAAATGCATTGTAGGCCGATACATCTATCATGTTATAAAAGATGACCAATGGCCAGCGCGCTGTCATGCGTTTGGTGCTGTAGGACGCTGTTACCTTGTCCAAATTGTCTACCCCCCCTTTGGTGACATTGTAATCCAGGATCATGCTTGGTTTCTGGTCTTCTCTTGTGCTGATTTCAGCATTTTTGTGCAGAGTGCTCATGAGCACAACATTTTTCCCCTTTTTGGGGCAGTAAGACACTAGGGCTGTGGTGTCTGTGAAGCAAAACATGGAAGATTGAGGGGCCCTGTTCTTGATTACCAGCAGCTCAGCAGGGAGTTCAGTTCTATTCTTTCGGACAGTTCCGACCATTGTGAGCTTTCGCTTTAGAAGCTCCTGACCCAAATTGTAGTTTGTGAAAAAATTGTCACAGGTTATGTTGTGCCCCCTGAGACCCTGTGCCATGTCGAGCACGACCCTTGTGCCCTGATTCTTCTCTGGGGCTCCTCCAACCGGCTTTCCAGTATAAACCTGCATGTTCAATGCATAGCTAGTGTTAGCATCACATGCTGCCCAGATTTTTATTCCATATTTAGCTGGTTTGGAAGGCATGTATTGCCTAAATGGGCAGCGACCTCTGAATGCCACCAGCCTTTCATCCACTGTGATGTTAGGGCCTGGGTTATATAAAAGTGGAAGTTGCTCTACCCACTTGTCCCACACAGTCCTAACAGCTGCCAGCTTGTCTCTCTCCCGTCTACCAGCCCTTGTCTCTCGGTTATCAAATCGTATAACTCTGGAGAAAATGTGAAAAGTCTCCAGAGACATTGTGGCACGAAATATAGCCCTGCCTGTCTCTGCATCCCACAGACTGGCTGTTGATTCATCCTTGGACTTATAGACCCCAGCAAGGATGAGGAGCCCTAAATAGGCATCTAAATGTGTTTTGTCTAACTCCCTCCAATTCTCCCCAAAAACACGCCTCCCTTCCAGATTTGTCATTTCCAGAATTATTTTCATTATTGAGTCTGGCACTGCTAGCTCAAAAGTTGACTTGATGTCAGTCACACGAGTCACTGCCATCCTAGTGGGCCCTGGCACTGTCTTGATTATATTTGCTGCAGACAGTTTTGCTTGATTTGTTTTTGGGGATGAAGACCACTGTATTTCCCCATTTTTTGACATGAACGTAGGAATAGGGATAGCAGTTCCCTCATCAGTTTCAAAATCGGAATCATTCAAATCTGAATTTAGCTCTAGATGGTCTTCATCTTCAGACACATCCTCCTCCACTTCACTGTCATGATCAATGATCACTTCCAGAGCCTCCTGGACTGTCATACTTTTGCTTCTGCTGGTCATATTGTCACTGGTCATAAAGGTTTGCCTGACAGAGTGTAATGTCGGTAGGACTCCCATGCAAAGAATCTTTTATATGTTTTGCCCCTCCCCCTTTGAGTGTCCACTGAATGTGGGTGGAGTTTTCCCGCGAGAACATAAATGGTTCTCGTCAAATATCATAACACCTGCACCTGTGCGTCTGCTCTGTGTGTGCACTGAGCGTGTGTGTGTGTGTGTGTGTGTGTGTGTGTGGGTGGGTGTGGGTGTGGGTGGGTGTGGGTGGGTGTGGGTGGGTGTGGGTGTGGGTGGAGTTTTCCCGCGAGAACATAAATGGTTCTCGTCAAATATCATAACACCTGCACCATTGTGTGTGCGTGTGCACTGAGTGTGTGTGTGTGTGTGTGGGTGGGTGTGGGTGGGTGGGTGTGGGTGGGTGGGTGGGTGTGGGTGGAGTTTCCCCGCGAGAACATAAATGGTTCTCGTCAAATGTCATAACACCTGCACCTTTGTGTGTGTGCGTGTGTGTGTGTTTGTGTGCGTGTGTGTGTGTGTGCGTGTGTGTGTGTGTGCGTGTGTGTGTGTGTGTGTGAGTGTGAGTGTGAGAGTGATTGGGATGAAATATGTCTCACAGTTGCAAAGAAAAAATAGTCTGACATTTCTGACACCCTTTTACCTCCAGTTTGACTGCCGGGTCAAATTGACCCGAACAGTATCTATGTAATATAAACATGCAGGGGGTAATTGCAAATATGTGACATGAACCATTTTCATATTATATGTTGATTACACTAATTAAGGCAAGCAGAAGAAGTTTCATACTGAAAAAATACTTTTAACTATTTTTCCTAGATTTTCAAACTTTGAAACGGGTCAATTTGACCCGGAACATAACAGGAGGGTTAAATATTAGTCTTAGAAGGAAAGAGACAAAGACTTCTTTTAACTCATCTCTGTATTTCTGTGTTACCTTCTGGCAACATCATGTTTTGTTGTGGGAATCCTTAGTCGTATTGGTTAAGAGCTTTTCTCTTAAAAATAATTTGTGTTCATTTATTGGGGAATAAGTTTACACATGGCCGTATTACCGACCGGGCAAGTGGGGCGGGCGCCCCGGGGCCCATGGCTCCAGGGGGCCCGGGGGGGCCCCAACAACAATGCATCCATTTTGCCGATGTCGATTGCGATATCAGAGGCCTATATTCATTAGGATCTTCTTTAGTTGTACCTCTGTAGTCTATGTTATATGGCATAAGATGATATGATTTTGCACAAAGGAAGAGCAGAAAGAGACTTTTGTAGGGGGGGGGGTCTTGGGTGGTTGGGCTCAGGGCGGGGGGGGTTGGGGGGACCCTTGCAAACTCCTTGCCCCGGGGCCCAGACCCACCTTAATCCGGGCCTGCGTTTACATACACACGCCGTATCAAAAGTAACAGCAGTTTGAGGGGAAAATGAAAAGGTTTTTAAGGAGTAGTTGAAATTATAGTAATTCCTATGCTCAAACAATCTATCTTCAAGTTGTATTGATCGGTGTGCACCAGGTCACTGTTTTCTGTCTACTTTATTATCCAGACACTTGTCTCCCTCGGTCTGAAGTCTTCAGCTGCATGTAAAGACCCCATCCTCCTCCAGCTGCAGAAAGCACAGCCTTTGTAGAAATTAATTCAAGGTTTATCTCCAGTGAATGTCCATTCACCGAACTGGCCATGTGTCTTTCAAGCTGTTATCTCTCCGAGATAAATAGTCTGACCTGATCACTAGAGCAGTCGTCCAGCGAGGCCCCTGCATGTCAAGACTGGGTTTGATGTTCTTCATGAATCAATGATGAACTCATAATCAAAGAACACTGCCTATTAAATCTAACACAATTATATCCGGTGGTTATGCATGCAGTGTTTGATAGCTTTGGTTACATTTAGCAGACGCTCTTATCCAGAGAGACTTACAGCAAGTACAGGGATATTCCCCTCAGAGGCAAGTAGGGTGAAGTGCCTTGCCCAAGGACACAACGTCATGTTGGCACAGCCGGGAATCAAACTCGCCTCCTGATCACTAACCCTTAACTGCTGAGCCACGATTCCCTATTCATTACTCGGTTAGCTCCAGTACTGTAGTGGAATACGAATACAGGATATTTAATTGAAAGAAACTAGGCTAATTAGCTATGGTTACTGATAGGATAAATGAAGGTCTGTGCAAATATGTTTGCAATTTGCTGTCGTGCCAAAGTTTTCATAATTAAATTAAAAGTGGAAATATGAATATACCATTGATTAGATGTTTGAAGAATTAGGATGCAAGAATGCAGTGGTGCTATGTTACCGCAGGTGTTTTTTTAAACATATTCCCATGTCCACCTTGGTGTTGACAGTGCTATAACAAGCTTTCAGAAGCAAGGGATTGAAATTAGACTCATTACTATTCTTGCGAGCTACACTTCTGTGTTTTTAAAAACCCACTTGAGTACAAAACAGAAAGGTTCACAACACAGTGGTGCACATGGAGCGTTAACTGAATATTTCACGATACTGGCAATCGATTTTAACCAAATATAACAAATTCGATTCTCCACCCAGTTTATGAGCAGACTTGGAGATTTGAACGTTAGTGCCTAAACTACCATCCTGTACGTCAGATCTCTCCCGTGTGTTCTTGCTAAGCGAAAGCTCCCCGGTGACAAGCCCATGGTGACAGGTGTCCCCTTCCTTTTGACGACCCCCCCCCCCCCGACCCCCCCCAGCAGGGTGACAGGGAAGCTCAGGTCCTTCTGAAGACAGGTGAAAAGAGAACACGCTGAGATGCTGTCACACTTTTGTTAGGAGAACTCAGGTTCCAGTCACTTCCTCTGAAAGTCACAGGCTGCCAGGCAGTTGAGGCTTAAGCGACTGAAAAGTCGATGTTTCGTTTTTGACGTCTAGTGGGAGAGTTAATTGGGTTTCACTTGGACACACTGGGTTCTTTAGCTAATTTGAATAGTTCAGCGTTAAGTTACTTTTATTTCACTGTTTTTGCAGAGGAATATGTGTGGATTTAAGATGCGTATATCGTCCTTTACTAGCAGTGTTTTGAGATACATTAAGTCATTTATCAGACGCTCTTATCCAGAGAGACTTACAGTAAGTACAGGGACATTCCCCCCTGAGGCAAGTAGGGTATAGCGCCTTGCCCAAGGACACAACGTCATGTTGGCACAGCTGGTGTTTGAACAAGAGACCATTTCTGATTACTAGCCGTGACACTCATCACTGCTCAGCCTCCTGAGTAGTTGAAAGATGATGATGCTTTCTGAATGAGAGCCAACTGTACCCTGGTTCTTCCTCTCAGAGTTTCCTCCTGGGTCACTCGATAGTCGCTGTAACCTTCTTTCTCTCTCCCAGTCTGGCCATGGCCATTGAAATCCCACAGGCTTTCCTACAGTGTTCTTCCTCCCCCCTTCTTTCTAGTAGAAATCAGAGGAAATAAGAAAAATAATGTAACGAACAGTTAAATACACTGTGCCTCCTCAGGTCCCTGTAGCACAGGCTAATGGGTTATGATCTCCGGGGTCCTTTTCCCTCTTTTGGTTCCCCCCCCCCCCATATTAGCTCTCCTGTGTCACATCATTACAGTGCCCTGCTATGCAGCGTTTCACGCACAATCACTCCCTTTTTTCCCCATGTTATTAAACCAGTCTCATACCTGCTGAAGCTTGAATAGAACACGTATTCCCACCTCGAGTCGTTCCCCCGTTCCTAACGCTCTCCTCACGTGCGTCTTTGATCTCGGAGCGGGGGCCTCTTCCTGGGGGCCCTTCAGGAGGAAGCTGCCGCCATGTGCCCTTGCATGAGCGCCTCGCTCGTCAGTTCCTTATTAATTATCATCAACTGCGATTAACTAGCTGATGCAACATGTGCCCTGGGACCTCCCCCACCATCCCCTCACCGTGCCTCTGGGCTGTTTTGGGCTCTTAGCTCAGTACCTGATAAACACCTTTTGGGAGGGGAAGGAGGCACAGTTGCCACCGGCGATACCGTCGTTTTTAAATTGTTGAACACGACAAGCATGAAAGAACAGTACCTGTTTCTATTAGTTTTTCGTCTTCTTCTTTTCCCCAGGATGTGCTGTTAGGCCTTCCAAGTCAGGTTTGCCTGTTTTAGATAAGCTGCTGGCAAGATTCCCCTTCTTCTGTTATTATGGAGCTTGATGGGGGTAATGAGCAGTAGTTGAAGGAGAACTGGAGGCCCTTTCGGTTTGTAAATTGGTGGCTGCTTATGATAATATAACATCCCACCTGTTCTTATTTAACAACACTACTGGCAGATCTAAGTCACAAAGGATACACAGCTCTCACTTGGTTCAAAAAGACCACACACCCATTCTGAAGTCTCACAGCTGGGTTAATATGCATACAGCTTGTTGATGTCTTCCACTCCTGGTTCCAAACATGTCTGACCACACTAGTAGAGGAGGAAGGTAAAATGGATGGCACATCAGTCGGAGGGTCTCCCTCGCTGTCTCTCCCCCTCTCTTCCCTTTGTCTCCAGCTGTTTACACCTCAGAGATCACCCCCTTCACAACAGCCTGGAGACTGACTTCCAATGATCCGGTAATCACTCTCCCTGCTATCTCACAGGGAGAGGCTTTATATTAGAGTAATTGATTGGCAGTCGGTAATCAAAACCCAGTTGTAATTACACCCTGTCTGGTCTATGACTGAGTCTCCTAATGAAGATGTATTTATAAAAGTGCCGGGGCGATGTGTTGTGAGCTGAGCTGGAGCCTGGAAAGGTTTAAAGGGTGATGATTGTTCAGGTTGAAATGTGTCACCATGGTGACCTATTATTTGTCTCCCAGCTGATTGGGTAAGAGGGATATGCCTCACCCCATAATGGCTTAGTAACCACCAGTATTTTATTGGCATTTGGAACTTTAGCTCAATGAAAGAAATTCTGCCTGTCAGTTTATTGGTCCTTTGTGTCAAAGTGCCATTTATTTATTAGGAGTGTTCATGTTTGATGACCTAGGGTACTAGAGAGATTTCATCTTTAAAAACAATGTTGCAACAATCAAGTCACATGCATCTGACTGGAACATTTGCTTTTGGACAAATTATGAGATAAAGCTCCCCCCCCCCCCCATTTTGTATCATGCTGTAGTGATGTGTAGCAAGTAGAATAATAAATCAGATGAATACATTTTCAACATGGCAATCTCTTCTATCATCAAAGCACATCGTCTTAGTTCTATACAGTACATTCTGTATAATGAACACTAGTTAACAGTTTCGTGTTGTAGTTTTGCTTCGAATGTACTTTGTCTTCCAGTGAAATGGGACTCACTGGTCCCCCTTATAATACTTCAAGCTTAACTAGCACCCTATCATGTCAGCAATCTTTTAATTGGTTTACACAGACGAAAGTCATCATTGCACTTTTGAAAACCTATTACGAGCTATCATAGGATGATTGCATATTGCAATTAGATGTGTTGACAAACATTAATAATGGTCAATGGTTTATTATGAAATCATTAGCACTCAGGGGGAATCTCATTAGGAACATAATGTCTTGGTATTTGTTTCCTCCCTAACAGAGATATGCTGGACCTGGTGTGTTTGTTAGTCAGTGAGGGAAAAGGTCAGGGATTAAATCAAATTAAGGAACTGGTTGATGTGTCAGAAGAAGGAGGCTGTTAATATGTCAATAACCGTTTGGAGATATTTCTCCTCCACGTGCACTCCATTCAATCTGTTTACGTAACTCATTAGCAAACAGTCAATTAAAAGAGACCGCCTCATTCGCCCAGCCACCAGTGGCGCTGTGGTTTAAAAAGCCACACCCTGAACCACTTCCTGTTTGTAACTCGCTGCTCCGTCTTGGACTGTGCAGGACGAAACCAAAAGTGCTCAGAACTGAAGAAATCTTACTGGTGAGTCAACTAAACCTTTTAAAGAAATTGAGCTGCTCAATTGAAAGTAGTATTCCTACTGCTAAACAAGTTATGTTACTTTCGCGGCAAACTTTTCTCATGCTAATGACTGAGGCTCTTCCTTCAAACGCATTAGTCTCTACTACAGACTGTGTAGCTCAAGATATAGTGAATTAGCCAAGTGATTTGTTATTTTAAAATAATGAACAGAAGTATTCTGAACCTATATTTATAATGTTTGTCTTGGCCTGTGATTTGTAGGTCCGTTTTTTTTTTATCATCCCGATTTTAACGGGCCTGGTTTAATGGTGTTTGGTAGTCTTTTTGCATGAAATGATTGTGTATAGAACCAAACGAAAGTTATATAAACTGAACTTTAAAAAAAAAAAGTGATTGGTAAAAGGACAAACAGTGCCTTTGAATTGTTTTGTTGTTGCCCTAACAAAATGAATACAATCCTTATGTAACTTTGCTCCTGTGTTTCATGCAAGTAATTAGCCATTTGATTGCAGACATCTGTGTAGAGCTCACAGCATCTGAAAGTATTCCTCAGGACTCTCCGGTCTAAGAACAGCTTCTTCCCCAGAACTCCACCATAATTTCTGTTTGTTATTTGCATTATCTGTACATATGCAACTCTGTAGCACCTTGAGTAATAACTGTTTTGCACATCTGGTTAGATGCTAACTGTATTTTGTTACCCTGTACTTGTGTAATGACATTAAAGTTTAATCTAATTTTCTGAAATGTTATCTTATTTCCCAGTAGGAGGCACTTGAGAGTGTAAGCCTGGGTTTAGCTCAGTGAGGTGAGATGCTGCTTTGTAACCCCAAGGTTGTGGGTTCAAATCCCAGCATTTATGGGCAAATTTTAAAAGCAGGGCTGGGAAGAGGTATTTGATAAACGCTTAGAGAGAAGGTCTGTTGCCGCCGAAAGGCTGTGGCCAAGTGGTTAGTACGATGGAACAATGATGAGCAAGCTCGGAGCGGTCACGTCTAACCGGGGATCAAACCCAGGCCATGGTTGATCGGTGTCCCAGGGGAGAGCCCTGGGTCAGGGGGGGCTTCTTCCCCCCTGAAAATATGTAATCTGGATTGGTGGGGTTATGTGAAAAAGGGGGATGTGTGGCTTGCCTCTTGGTAAAGTCAGGACTTAGATAAAGATAAAAGGTAAAGTCAGGACTTAGATAAAGATAAAAGTAAAAGGTAAAGTCAGGACTTAGATAAAGATAAAAGTAAAAGGTAAAGTCAGGACTTAGATAAAGATAAAAGGTAAAGTCAGGACTTAGATAAAGATAAAAGTAAAAGGTAAAGTCAGGACTTAGATAAAGATAAAAGGTAAAGTCAGGACTTAGATAAAGATAAAAGTAAAAGGTAAAGTCAGGACTTAGATAAAGATAAAAGTAAAAGGTAAAGTCAGGACTTAGATAAAGATAAAAGTAAAAGGTAAAGTCAGGACTTAGATAAAGATAAAAGTAAAAGGTAAAGTCAGGACTTAGATAAAGATAAAAGGTAAAGTCAGGACTTAGATAAAGATAAAAGTAAAAGGTAAAGTCAGGACTTAGATAAAGATAAAAGGTAAAGTCAGGACTTAGATAAAGATAAAAGTAAAAGGTAAAGTCAGGACTTAGATAAAGATAAAAGTAAAAGGTAAAGTCAGGACTTAGATAAAGATAAAAGGTAAAGTCAGGACTTAGATAAAGATAAAAGTAAAAGGTAAAGTCAGGACTTAGATAAAGATAAAAGGTAAAGTCAGGACTTAGATAAAGATAAAAGTAAAAGGTAAAGTCAGGACTTAGATAAAGATAAAAGTAAAAGGTAAAGTCAGGACTTAGATAAAGATAAAAGGTAAAGTCAGGACTTAGATAAAGATAAAAGTAAAAGGTAAAGTCAGGACTTAGATAAAGATAAAAGTAAAAGGACTTAGATAAAGATAAAAGTAAAAGGTAAAGTCAGGACTTAGATAAAGATAAAAGGTAAAGTCAGGACTTAGATAAAGATAAAAGTAAAAGGTAAAGTCAGGACTTAGATAAAGATAAAAGGTAAAGTCAGGACTTAGATAAAGATAAAAGTAAAAGGTAAAGTCAGGACTTAGATAAAGATAAAAGTAAAAGGTAAAGTCAGGACTTAGATAAAGATAAAAGGTAAAGTCAGGACTTAGATAAAGATAAAAGTAAAAGGTAAAGTCAGGACTTAGATAAAGATAAAAGGTAAAGTCAGGACTTAGATAAAGATAAAAGTAAAAGGACTTAGATAAAGATAAAAGTAAAAGGTAAAGTCAGGACTTAGATAAAGATAAAAGTAAAAGGTAAAGTCAGGACTTAGATAAAGATAAAAGGTAAAGTCAGGACTTAGATAAAGATAAAAGTAAAAGGACTTAGATAAAGATAAAAGTAAAAGGTAAAGTCAGGACTTAGATAAAGATAAAAGTAAAAGGTAAAGTCAGGACTTAGATAAAGATAAAAGGTAAAGTCAGGACTTAGATAAAGATAAAAGTAAAAGGACTTAGATAAAGATAAAAGTAAAAGGTAAAGTCAGGACTTAGATAAAGATAAAAGGTAAAGTCAGGACTTAGATAAAGATAAAAGTAAAAGGACTTAGATAAAGATAAAAGTAAAAGGTAAAGTCAGGACTTAGATAAAGATAAAAGTAAAAGGACTTAGATAAAGATAAAAGTAAAAGGTAAAGTCAGGACTTAGATAAAGATAAAAGTAAAAGGACTTAGATAAAGATAAAAGTAAAAGGTAAAGTCAGGACTTAGATAAAGATAAAAGTAAAAGGACTTAGATAAAGATAAAAGTAAAAGGTAAAGTCAGGACTTAGATAAAGATAAAAGTAAAAGGTAAAGTCAGGACTTAGATAAAGATAAAAGGTAAAGTCAGGACTTAGATAAAGATAAAAGTAAAAGGACTTAGATAAAGATAAAAGTAAAAGGTAAAGTCAGGACTTAGATAAAGATAAAAGTAAAAGGTAAAGTCAGGACTTAGATAAAGATAAAAGGTAAAGTCAGGACTTAGATAAAGATAAAAGTAAAAGGTAAAGTCAGGACTTAGATAAAGATAAAAGTAAAAGGTAAAGTCAGGACTTAGATAAAGATAAAAGGTAAAGTCAGGACTTAGATAAAGATAAAAGGTAAAGTCAGGACTTAGATAAAGATAAAAGTAAAAGGTAAAGTCAGGACTTAGATAAAGATAAAAGGTAAAGTCAGGACTTAGATAAAGATAAAAGTAAAAGGACTTAGATAAAGATAAAAGTAAAAGGTAAAGTCAGGACTTAGATAAAGATAAAAGTAAAAGGACTTAGATAAAGATAAAAGTAAAAGGTAAAGTCAGGACTTAGATAAAGATAAAAGTAAAAGGACTTAGATAAAGATAAAAGTAAAAGGTAAAGTCAGGACTTAGATAAAGATAAAAGTAAAAGGACTTAGATAAAGATAAAAGTAAAAGGTAAAGTCAGGACTTAGATAAAGATAAAAGTAAAAGGACTTAGATAAAGATAAAAGTAAAAGGTAAAGTCAGGACTTAGATAAAGATAAAAGTAAAAGGACTTAGATAAAGATAAAAGTAAAAGGTAAAGTCAGGACTTAGATAAAGATAAAAGTAAAAGGACTTAGATAAAGATAAAAGTAAAAGGTAAAGTCAGGACTTAGATAAAGATAAAAGTAAAAGGACTTAGATAAAGATAAAAGTAAAAGGTAAAGTCAGGACTTAGATAAAGATAAAAGGTAAAGTCAGGACTTAGATAAAGATAAAAGTAAAAGGTAAAGTCAGGACTTAGATAAAGATAAAAGTAAAAGGTAAAGTCAGGACTTAGATAAAGATAAAAGGTAAAGTCAGGACTTAGATAAAGATAAAAGGTAAAGTCAGGACTTAGATAAAGATAAAAGTAAAAGGTAAAGTCAGGACTTAGATAAAGATAAAAGGTAAAGTCAGGACTTAGATAAAGATAAAAGTAAAAGGACTTAGATAAAGATAAAAGTAAAAGGTAAAGTCAGGACTTAGATAAAGATAAAAGTAAAAGGTAAAGTCAGGACTTAGATAAAGATAAAAGGTAAAGTCAGGACTTAGATAAAGATAAAAGTAAAAGGACTTAGATAAAGATAAAAGTAAAAGGTAAAGTCAGGACTTAGATAAAGATAAAAGTAAAAGGTAAAGTCAGGACTTAGATAAAGATAAAAGGTAAAGTCAGGACTTAGATAAAGATAAAAGTAAAAGGACTTAGATAAAGATAAAAGTAAAAGGTAAAGTCAGGACTTAGATAAAGATAAAAGGTAAAGTCAGGACTTAGATAAAGATAAAAGTAAAAGGACTTAGATAAAGATAAAAGTAAAAGGTAAAGTCAGGACTTAGATAAAGATAAAAGTAAAAGGTAAAGTCAGGACTTAGATAAAGATAAAAGGTAAAGTCAGGACTTAGATAAAGATAAAAGTAAAAGGACTTAGATAAAGATAAAAGTAAAAGGTAAAGTCAGGACTTAGATAAAGATAAAAGTAAAAGGTAAAGTCAGGACTTAGATAAAGATAAAAGGTAAAGTCAGGACTTAGATAAAGATAAAAGTAAAAGGACTTAGATAAAGATAAAAGTAAAAGGTAAAGTCAGGACTTAGATAAAGATAAAAGGTAAAGTCAGGACTTAGATAAAGATAAAAGTAAAAGGACTTAGATAAAGATAAAAGTAAAAGGTAAAGTCAGGACTTAGATAAAGATAAAAGTAAAAGGACTTAGATAAAGATAAAAGTAAAAGGTAAAGTCAGGACTTAGATAAAGATAAAAGTAAAAGGACTTAGATAAAGATAAAAGTAAAAGGTAAAGTCAGGACTTAGATAAAGATAAAAGTAAAAGGACTTAGATAAAGATAAAAGTAAAAGGTAAAGTCAGGACTTAGATAAAGATAAAAGTAAAAGGTAAAGTCAGGACTTAGATAAAGATAAAAGGTAAAGTCAGGACTTAGATAAAGATAAAAGTAAAAGGACTTAGATAAAGATAAAAGTAAAAGGTAAAGTCAGGACTTAGATAAAGATAAAAGTAAAAGGACTTAGATAAAGATAAAAGTAAAAGGTAAAGTCAGGACTTAGATAAAGATAAAAGTAAAAGGACTTAGATAAAGATAAAAGTAAAAGGTAAAGTCAGGACTTAGATAAAGATAAAAGGTAAAGTCAGGACTTAGATAAAGATAAAAGTAAAAGGTAAAGTCAGGACTTAGATAAAGATAAAAGTAAAAGGTAAAGTCAGGACTTAGATAAAGATAAAAGGTAAAGTCAGGACTTAGATAAAGATAAAAGTAAAAGGTAAAGTCAGGACTTAGATAAAGATAAAAGTAAAAGGTAAAGTCAGGACTTAGATAAAGATAAAAGGTAAAGTCAGGACTTAGATAAAGATAAAAGGTAAAGTCAGGACTTAGATAAAGATAAAAGTAAAAGGTAAAGTCAGGACTTAGATAAAGATAAAAGGTAAAGTCAGGACTTAGATAAAGATAAAAGTAAAAGGACTTAGATAAAGATAAAAGTAAAAGGTAAAGTCAGGACTTAGATAAAGATAAAAGTAAAAGGTAAAGTCAGGACTTAGATAAAGATAAAAGGTAAAGTCAGGACTTAGATAAAGATAAAAGTAAAAGGACTTAGATAAAGATAAAAGTAAAAGGTAAAGTCAGGACTTAGATAAAGATAAAAGTAAAAGGTAAAGTCAGGACTTAGATAAAGATAAAAGGTAAAGTCAGGACTTAGATAAAGATAAAAGTAAAAGGACTTAGATAAAGATAAAAGTAAAAGGTAAAGTCAGGACTTAGATAAAGATAAAAGGTAAAGTCAGGACTTAGATAAAGATAAAAGGTAAAGTCAGGACTTAGATAAAGATAAAAGGTAAAGTCAGGACTTAGATAAAGATAAAAGTAAAAGGTAAAGTCAGGACTTAGATAAAGATAAAAGGTAAAGTCAGGACTTAGATAAAGATAAAAGTAAAAGGTAAAGTCAGGACTTAGATAAAGATAAAAGGTAAAGTCAGGACTTAGATAAAGATAAAAGGTAAAGTCAGGACTTAGATAAAGATAAAAGTAAAAGGTAAAGTCAGGACTTAGATAAAGATAAAAGTAAAAGGTAAAGTCAGGACTTAGATAAAGGTAAAAGGTAAAGTCAGGACTTAGATAAAGATAAAAGTAAAAGGTAAAGTCAGGACTTAGATAAAGATAAAAGTAAAAGGTAAAGTCAGGACTTAGATAAAGATAAAAGTAAAAGGTAAAGTCAGGACTTAGATAAAGGTAAAAGGTAAAGTCAGGACTTAGATAAAGATAAAAGTAAAAGGTAAAGTCAGGACTTAGATAAAGATAAAAGTAAAAGGTAAAGTCAGGACTTAGATAAAGGTAAAAGGTAAAGTCAGGACTTAGATAAAGATAAAAGTAAAAGGTAAAGTCAGGACTTAGATAAAGATAAAAGGTAAAGTCAGGACTTAGATAAAGATAAAAGTAAAAGGTAAAGTCAGGACTTAGATAAAGATAAAAGTAAAAGGTAAAGTCAGGACTTAGATAAAGATAAAAGTAAAAGGTAAAGTCAGGACTTAGATAAAGATAAAAGGTAAAGTCAGGACTTAGATAAAGATAAAAGGTAAAGTCAGGACTTAGATAAAGATAAAAGTAAAAGGTAAAGTCAGGACTTAGATAAAGATAAAAGTAAAAGGTAAAGTCAGGACTTAGATAAAGATAAAAGGTAAAGTCAGGACTTAGATAAAGATAAAAGGTAAAGTCAGGACTTAGATAAAGATAAAAGTAAAAGGTAAAGTCAGGACTTAGATAAAGATAAAAGTAAAAGGTAAAGTCAGGACTTAGATAAAGGTAAAAGGTAAAGTCAGGACTTAGATAAAGATAAAAGTAAAAGGTAAAGTCAGGACTTAGATAAAGATAAAAGTAAAAGGTAAAGTCAGGACTTAGATAAAGATAAAAGTAAAAGGTAAAGTCAGGACTTAGATAAAGATAAAAGGTAAAGTCAGGACTTAGATAAAGATAAAAGGTAAAGTCAGGACTTAGATAAAGATAAAAGTAAAAGGTAAAGTCAGGACTTAGATAAAGATAAAAGTAAAAGGTAAAGTCAGGACTTAGATAAAGATAAAAGGTAAAGTCAGGACTTAGATAAAGATAAAAGGTAAAGTCAGGACTTAGATAAAGATAAAAGTAAAAGGTAAAGTCAGGACTTAGATAAAGATAAAAGTAAAAGGTAAAGTCAGGACTTAGATAAAGGTAAAAGGTAAAGTCAGGACTTAGATAAAGATAAAAGTAAAAGGTAAAGTCAGGACTTAGATAAAGATAAAAGTAAAAGGTAAAGTCAGGACTTAGATAAAGGTAAAAGGTAAAGTCAGGACTTAGATAAAGATAAAAGTAAAAGGTAAAGTCAGGACTTAGATAAAGGTAAAAGGTAAAGTCAGGACTTAGATAAAGATAAAAGTAAAAGGTAAAGTCAGGACTTAGATAAAGATAAAAGGTAAAGTCAGGACTTAGATAAAGATAAAAGGTAAAGTCAGGACTTAGATAAAGATAAAAGTAAAAGGTAAAGTCAGGACTTAGATAAAGATAAAAGGTAAAGTCAGGACTTAGATAAAGATAAAAGGTAAAGTCAGGACTTAGATAAAGATAAAAGGTAAAGTCAGGACTTAGATAAAGATAAAAGGTAAAGTCAGGACTTAGATAAAGATAAAAGGTAAAGTCAGGACTTAGATAAAGGTAAAAGGTAAAGTCAGGACTTAGATAAAGATAAAAGTAAAAGGACTTAGATAAAGATAAAAGTAAAAGGACTTAGATAAAGATAAAAGTAAAAGGTAAAGTCAGGACTTAGATAAAGATAAAAGGTAAAGTCAGGACTTAGATAAAGATAAAAGGTAAAGTCAGGACTTAGATAAAGATAAAAGGTAAAGTCAGGACTTAGATAAAGGTAAAAGGTAAAGTCAGGACTTAGATAAAGATAAAAGTAAAAGGTAAAGTCAGGACTTAGATAAAGATAAAAGGTAAAGTCAGGACTTAGATAAAGATAAAAGGTAAAGTCAGGACTTAGATAAAGATAAAAGGTAAAGTCAGGACTTAGATAAAGATAAAAGGTAAAGTCAGGACTTAGATAAAGATAAAAGGTAAAGTCAGGACTTAGATAAAGATAAAAGGTAAAGTCAGGACTTAGATAAAGATAAAAGGTAAAGTCAGGACTTAGATAAAGATAAAAGGTAAAGTCAGGACTTAGATAAAGATAAAAGGTAAAGTCAGGACTTAGATAAAGATAAAAGTAAAAGGTAAAGTCAGGACTTAGATAAAGATAAAAGTAAAAGGTAAAGTCAGGACTTAGATAAAGATAAAAGGTAAAGTCAGGACTTAGATAAAGATAAAAGGTAAAGTCAGGACTTAGATAAAGATAAAAGTAAAAGGTAAAGTCAGGACTTAGATAAAGATAAAAGGTAAAGTCAGGACTTAGATAAAGATAAAAGGTAAAGTCAGGACTTAGATAAAGATAAAAGGTAAAGTCAGGACTTAGATAAAGATAAAAGGTAAAGTCAGGACTTAGATAAAGATAAAAGGTAAAGTCAGGACTTAGATAAAGGTAAAAGGTAAAGTCAGGACTTAGATAAAGATAAAAGTAAAAGGACTTAGATAAAGATAAAAGTAAAAGGACTTAGATAAAGATAAAAGTAAAAGGTAAAGTCAGGACTTAGATAAAGATAAAAGGTAAAGTCAGGACTTAGATAAAGATAAAAGGTAAAGTCAGGACTTAGATAAAGATAAAAGGTAAAGTCAGGACTTAGATAAAGGTAAAAGGTAAAGTCAGGACTTAGATAAAGATAAAAGTAAAAGGACTTAGATAAAGATAAAAGGTAAAGTCAGGACTTAGATAAAGATAAAAGGTAAAGTCAGGACTTAGATAAAGATAAAAGGTAAAGTCAGGACTTAGATAAAGATAAAAGTAAAAGGTAAAGTCAGGACTTAGATAAAGATAAAAGGTAAAGTCAGGACTTAGATAAAGATAAAAGGTAAAGTCAGGACTTAGATAAAGATAAAAGTAAAAGGTAAAGTCAGGACTTAGATAAAGATAAAAGGTAAAGTCAGGACTTAGATAAAGATAAAAGGTAAAGTCAGGACTTAGATAAAGATAAAAGTAAAAGGACTTAGATAAAGATAAAAGGTAAAGTCAGGACTTAGATAAAGATAAAAGTAAAAGGTAAAGTCAGGACTTAGATAAAGATAAAAGGTAAAGTCAGGACTTAGATAAAGATAAAAGTAAAAGGTAAAGTCAGGACTTAGATAAAGGTAAAAGGTAAAGTCAGGACTTAGATAAAGATAAAAGTAAAAGGTAAAGTCAGGACTTAGATAAAGATAAAAGGTAAAGTCAGGACTTAGATAAAGATAAAAGTAAAAGGTAAAGTCAGGACTTAGATAAAGGTAAAAGGTAAAGTCAGGACTTAGATAAAGATAAAAGTAAAAGGTAAAGTCAGGACTTAGATAAAGATAAAAGGTAAAGTCAGGACTTAGATAAAGATAAAAGTAAAAGGTAAAGTCAGGACTTAGATAAAGAGAAAAGGTAAAGTCAGGACTTAGATAAAGATAAAAGGTAAAGTCAGGACTTAGATAAAGATAAAAGGTAAAGTCAGGACTTAGATAAAGATAAAAGTAAAAGGTAAAGTCAGGACTTAGATAAAGATAAAAGGTAAAGTCAGGACTTAGATAAAGATAAAAGTAAAAGGTAAAGTCAGGACTTAGATAAAGAGAAAAGGTAAAGTCAGGACTTAGATAAAGATAAAAGGTAAAGTCAGGACTTAGATAAAGATAAAAGGTAAAGTCAGGACTTAGATAAAGATAAAAGTAAAAGGTAAAGTCAGGACTTAGATAAAGATAAAAGGTAAAGTCAGGACTTAGATAAAGATAAAAGTAAAAGGTAAAGTCAGGACTTAGATAAAGAGAAAAGGTAAAGTCAGGACTTAGATAAAGATAAAAGGTAAAGTCAGGACTTAGATAAAGATAAAAGGTAAAGTCAGGACTTAGATAAAGATAAAAGTAAAAGGTAAAGTCAGGACTTAGATAAAGATAAAAGGTAAAGTCAGGACTTAGATAAAGATAAAAGTAAAAGGTAAAGTCAGGACTTAGATAAAGAGAAAAGGTAAAGTCAGGACTTAGATAAAGATAAAAGGTAAAGTCAGGACTTAGATAAAGATAAAAGGTAAAGTCAGGACTTAGATAAAGATAAAAGGTAAAGTCAGGACTTAGATAAAGATAAAAGGTAAAGTCAGGACTTAGATAAAGATAAAAGTAAAAGGTAAAGTCAGGACTTAGATAAAGATAAAAGGTAAAGTCAGGACTTAGATAAAGATAAAAGTAAAAGGTAAAGTCAGGACTTAGATAAAGATAAAAGTAAAAGGTAAAGTCAGGACTTAGATAAAGGTAAAAGGTAAAGTCAGGACTTAGATAAAGATAAAAGTAAAAGGTAAAGTCAGGACTTAGATAAAGATAAAAGGTAAAGTCAGGACTTAGATAAAGATAAAAGTAAAAGGTAAAGTCAGGACTTAGATAAAGAGAAAAGGTAAAGTCAGGACTTAGATAAAGATAAAAGGTAAAGTCAGGACTTAGATAAAGATAAAAGTAAAAGGTAAAGTCAGGACTTAGATAAAGATAAAAGGTAAAGTCAGGACTTAGATAAAGATAAAAGTAAAAGGTAAAGTCAGGACTTAGATAAAGAGAAAAGGTAAAGTCAGGACTTAGATAAAGATAAAAGGTAAAGTCAGGACTTAGATAAAGATAAAAGTAAAAGGTAAAGTCA
This sequence comes from Protosalanx chinensis, assembly GCA_030340685.1. Taxonomy (NCBI): domain Eukaryota; kingdom Metazoa; phylum Chordata; class Actinopteri; order Osmeriformes; family Salangidae; genus Protosalanx; species Protosalanx chinensis. Next base: position 438,764 of record CM059343.1, on the reverse strand, counting down.
GGACTTAGATAAAGATAAAAGGTAAAGTCAGGACTTAGATAAAGATAAAAGGTAAAGTCAGGACTTAGATAAAGATAAAAGGTAAAGTCAGGACTTAGATAAAGATAAAAGTAAAAGGACTTAGATAAAGATAAAAGTAAAAGGTAAAGTCAGGACTTAGATAAAGATAAAAGGTAAAGTCAGGACTTAGATAAAGATAAAAGGTAAAGTCAGGACTTAGATAAAGATAAAAGTAAAAGGACTTAGATAAAGATAAAAGGTAAAGTCAGGACTTAGATAAAGATAAAAGTAAAAGGTAAAGTCAGGACTTAGATAAAGATAAAAGGTAAAGTCAGGACTTAGATAAAGATAAAAGTAAAAGGACTTAGATAAAGATAAAAGGTAAAGTCAGGACTTAGATAAAGATAAAAGTAAAAGGTAAAGTCAGGACTTAGATAAAGATAAAAGGTAAAGTCAGGACTTAGATAAAGATAAAAGTAAAAGGACTTAGATAAAGATAAAAGTAAAAGGTAAAGTCAGGACTTAGATAAAGATAAAAGTAAAAGGTAAAGTCAGGACTTAGATAAAGATAAAAGGTAAAGTCAGGACTTAGATAAAGATAAAAGTAAAAGGACTTAGATAAAGATAAAAGTAAAAGGTAAAGTCAGGACTTAGATAAAGATAAAAGTAAAAGGTAAAGTCAGGACTTAGATAAAGATAAAAGGTAAAGTCAGGACTTAGATAAAGATAAAAGTAAAAGGACTTAGATAAAGATAAAAGTAAAAGGTAAAGTCAGGACTTAGATAAAGAGAAAAGGTAAAGTCAGGACTTAGATAAAGATAAAAGGTAAAGTCAGGACTTAGATAAAGATAAAAGGTAAAGTCAGGACTTAGATAAAGATAAAAGTAAAAGGTAAAGTCAGGACTTAGATAAAGATAAAAGGTAAAGTCAGGACTTAGATAAAGATAAAAGTAAAAGGTAAAGTCAGGACTTAGATAAAGAGAAAAGGTAAAGTCAGGACTTAGATAAAGATAAAAGGTAAAGTCAGGACTTAGATAAAGATAAAAGGTAAAGTCAGGACTTAGATAAAGATAAAAGTAAAAGGTAAAGTCAGGACTTAGATAAAGATAAAAGGTAAAGTCAGGACTTAGATAAAGATAAAAGTAAAAGGTAAAGTCAGGACTTAGATAAAGAGAAAAGGTAAAGTCAGGACTTAGATAAAGATAAAAGGTAAAGTCAGGACTTAGATAAAGATAAAAGGTAAAGTCAGGACTTAGATAAAGATAAAAGGTAAAGTCAGGACTTAGATAAAGATAAAAGGTAAAGTCAGGACTTAGATAAAGATAAAAGTAAAAGGTAAAGTCAGGACTTAGATAAAGATAAAAGGTAAAGTCAGGACTTAGATAAAGATAAAAGTAAAAGGTAAAGTCAGGACTTAGATAAAGATAAAAGTAAAAGGTAAAGTCAGGACTTAGATAAAGGTAAAAGGTAAAGTCAGGACTTAGATAAAGATAAAAGTAAAAGGTAAAGTCAGGACTTAGATAAAGATAAAAGGTAAAGTCAGGACTTAGATAAAGATAAAAGTAAAAGGTAAAGTCAGGACTTAGATAAAGAGAAAAGGTAAAGTCAGGACTTAGATAAAGATAAAAGGTAAAGTCAGGACTTAGATAAAGATAAAAGTAAAAGGTAAAGTCAGGACTTAGATAAAGATAAAAGGTAAAGTCAGGACTTAGATAAAGATAAAAGTAAAAGGTAAAGTCAGGACTTAGATAAAGAGAAAAGGTAAAGTCAGGACTTAGATAAAGATAAAAGGTAAAGTCAGGACTTAGATAAAGATAAAAGTAAAAGGTAAAGTCAGGACTTAGATAAAGATAAAAGGTAAAGTCAGGACTTAGATAAAGATAAAAGGTAAAGTCAGGACTTAGATAAAGATAAAAGGTAAAGTCAGGACTTAGATAAAGATAAAAGTAAAAGGACTTAGATAAAGATAAAAGTAAAAGGTAAAGTCAGGACTTAGATAAAGATAAAAGGTAAAGTCAGGACTTAGATAAAGATAAAAGGTAAAGTCAGGACTTAGATAAAGATAAAAGTAAAAGGACTTAGATAAAGATAAAAGGTAAAGTCAGGACTTAGATAAAGATAAAAGTAAAAGGTAAAGTCAGGACTTAGATAAAGATAAAAGGTAAAGTCAGGACTTAGATAAAGATAAAAGTAAAAGGACTTAGATAAAGATAAAAGGTAAAGTCAGGACTTAGATAAAGATAAAAGTAAAAGGTAAAGTCAGGACTTAGATAAAGATAAAAGGTAAAGTCAGGACTTAGATAAAGATAAAAGTAAAAGGACTTAGATAAAGATAAAAGTAAAAGGTAAAGTCAGGACTTAGATAAAGATAAAAGTAAAAGGTAAAGTCAGGACTTAGATAAAGATAAAAGGTAAAGTCAGGACTTAGATAAAGATAAAAGTAAAAGGACTTAGATAAAGATAAAAGTAAAAGGTAAAGTCAGGACTTAGATAAAGATAAAAGTAAAAGGTAAAGTCAGGACTTAGATAAAGATAAAAGGTAAAGTCAGGACTTAGATAAAGATAAAAGTAAAAGGACTTAGATAAAGATAAAAGTAAAAGGTAAAGTCAGGACTTAGATAAAGATAAAAGGTAAAGTCAGGACTTAGATAAAGATAAAAGGTAAAGTCAGGACTTAGATAAAGATAAAAGTAAAAGGTAAAGTCAGGACTTAGATAAAGATAAAAGGTAAAGTCAGGACTTAGATAAAGATAAAAGGTAAAGTCAGGACTTAGATAAAGATAAAAGTAAAAGGTAAAGTCAGGACTTAGATAAAGATAAAAGGTAAAGTCAGGACTTAGATAAAGATAAAAGTAAAAGGACTTAGATAAAGATAAAAGTAAAAGGTAAAGTCAGGACTTAGATAAAGATAAAAGTAAAAGGTAAAGTCAGGACTTAGATAAAGATAAAAGGTAAAGTCAGGACTTAGATAAAGATAAAAGTAAAAGGACTTAGATAAAGATAAAAGTAAAAGGTAAAGTCAGGACTTAGATAAAGATAAAAGGTAAAGTCAGGACTTAGATAAAGATAAAAGGTAAAGTCAGGACTTAGATAAAGATAAAAGTAAAAGGTAAAGTCAGGACTTAGATAAAGATAAAAGGTAAAGTCAGGACTTAGATAAAGATAAAAGGTAAAGTCAGGACTTAGATAAAGATAAAAGGTAAAGTCAGGACTTAGATAAAGATAAAAGTAAAAGGACTTAGATAAAGATAAAAGTAAAAGGTAAAGTCAGGACTTAGATAAAGATAAAAGGTAAAGTCAGGACTTAGATAAAGATAAAAGGTAAAGTCAGGACTTAGATAAAGATAAAAGGTAAAGTCAGGACTTAGATAAAGATAAAAGGTAAAGTCAGGACTTAGATAAAGATAAAAGGTAAAGTCAGGACTTAGATAAAGATAAAAGTAAAAGGTAAAGTCAGGACTTAGATAAAGATAAAAGTAAAAGGTAAAGTCAGGACTTAGATAAAGATAAAAGGTAAAGTCAGGACTTAGATAAAGATAAAAGGTAAAGTCAGGACTTAGATAAAGATAAAAGTAAAAGGTAAAGTCAGGACTTAGATAAAGATAAAAGGTAAAGTCAGGACTTAGATAAAGATAAAAGGTAAAGTCAGGACTTAGATAAAGATAAAAGTAAAAGGTAAAGTCAGGACTTAGATAAAGATAAAAGTAAAAGGTAAAGTCAGGACTTAGATAAAGATAAAAGGTAAAGTCAGGACTTAGATAAAGATAAAAGGTAAAGTCAGGACTTAGATAAAGATAAAAGTAAAAGGTAAAGTCAGGACTTAGATAAAGATAAAAGTAAAAGGTAAAGTCAGGACTTAGATAAAGATAAAAGGTAAAGTCAGGACTTAGATAAAGATAAAAGGTAAAGTCAGGACTTAGATAAAGATAAAAGTAAAAGGTAAAGTCAGGACTTAGATAAAGATAAAAGTAAAAGGTAAAGTCAGGACTTAGATAAAGATAAAAGGTAAAGTCAGGACTTAGATAAAGATAAAAGGTAAAGTCAGGACTTAGATAAAGATAAAAGGTAAAGTCAGGACTTAGATAAAGATAAAAGGTAAAGTCAGGACTTAGATAAAGATAAAAGTAAAAGGACTTAGATAAAGATAAAAGTAAAAGGTAAAGTCAGGACTTAGATAAAGATAAAAGGTAAAGTCAGGACTTAGATAAAGATAAAAGGTAAAGTCAGGACTTAGATAAAGATAAAAGGTAAAGTCAGGACTTAGATAAAGATAAAAGTAAAAGGACTTAGATAAAGATAAAAGTAAAAGGTAAAGTCAGGACTTAGATAAAGATAAAAGGTAAAGTCAGGACTTAGATAAAGATAAAAGGTAAAGTCAGGACTTAGATAAAGATAAAAGTAAAAGGTAAAGTCAGGACTTAGATAAAGATAAAAGGTAAAGTCAGGACTTAGATAAAGATAAAAGGTAAAGTCAGGACTTAGATAAAGATAAAAGGTAAAGTCAGGACTTAGATAAAGATAAAAGTAAAAGGACTTAGATAAAGATAAAAGTAAAAGGTAAAGTCAGGACTTAGATAAAGATAAAAGGTAAAGTCAGGACTTAGATAAAGATAAAAGGTAAAGTCAGGACTTAGATAAAGATAAAAGTAAAAGGACTTAGATAAAGATAAAAGTAAAAGGTAAAGTCAGGACTTAGATAAAGATAAAAGGTAAAGTCAGGACTTAGATAAAGATAAAAGTAAAAGGACTTAGATAAAGATAAAAGTAAAAGGTAAAGTCAGGACTTAGATAAAGATAAAAGGTAAAGTCAGGACTTAGATAAAGATAAAAGGTAAAGTCAGGACTTAGATAAAGATAAAAGTAAAAGGACTTAGATAAAGATAAAAGTAAAAGGTAAAGTCAGGACTTAGATAAAGATAAAAGGTAAAGTCAGGACTTAGATAAAGATAAAAGGTAAAGTCAGGACTTAGATAAAGATAAAAGTAAAAGGTAAAGTCAGGACTTAGATAAAGATAAAAGTAAAAGGTAAAGTCAGGACTTAGATAAAGATAAAAGGTAAAGTCAGGACTTAGATAAAGATAAAAGGTAAAGTCAGGACTTAGATAAAGATAAAAGTAAAAGGTAAAGTCAGGACTTAGATAAAGATAAAAGGTAAAGTCAGGACTTAGATAAAGATAAAAGTAAAAGGACTTAGATAAAGATAAAAGTAAAAGGTAAAGTCAGGACTTAGATAAAGATAAAAGGTAAAGTCAGGACTTAGATAAAGATAAAAGTAAAAGGACTTAGATAAAGATAAAAGTAAAAGGTAAAGTCAGGACTTAGATAAAGATAAAAGGTAAAGTCAGGACTTAGATAAAGATAAAAGGTAAAGTCAGGACTTAGATAAAGATAAAAGTAAAAGGACTTAGATAAAGATAAAAGTAAAAGGTAAAGTCAGGACTTAGATAAAGATAAAAGGTAAAGTCAGGACTTAGATAAAGATAAAAGGTAAAGTCAGGACTTAGATAAAGATAAAAGTAAAAGGTAAAGTCAGGACTTAGATAAAGATAAAAGGTAAAGTCAGGACTTAGATAAAGATAAAAGTAAAAGGTAAAGTCAGGACTTAGATAAAGATAAAAGGTAAAGTCAGGACTTAGATAAAGATAAAAGGTAAAGTCAGGACTTAGATAAAGATAAAAGGTAAAGTCAGGACTTAGATAAAGATAAAAGTAAAAGGACTTAGATAAAGATAAAAGTAAAAGGTAAAGTCAGGACTTAGATAAAGATAAAAGGTAAAGTCAGGACTTAGATAAAGATAAAAGGTAAAGTCAGGACTTAGATAAAGATAAAAGTAAAAGGTAAAGTCAGGACTTAGATAAAGATAAAAGTAAAAGGTAAAGTCAGGACTTAGATAAAGATAAAAGGTAAAGTCAGGACTTAGATAAAGATAAAAGTAAAAGGTAAAGTCAGGACTTAGATAAAGATAAAAGGTAAAGTCAGGACTTAGATAAAGATAAAAGGTAAAGTCAGGACTTAGATAAAGATAAAAGGTAAAGTCAGGACTTAGATAAAGATAAAAGTAAAAGGACTTAGATAAAGATAAAAGTAAAAGGTAAAGTCAGGACTTAGATAAAGATAAAAGGTAAAGTCAGGACTTAGATAAAGATAAAAGGTAAAGTCAGGACTTAGATAAAGATAAAAGGTAAAGTCAGGACTTAGATAAAGATAAAAGTAAAAGGACTTAGATAAAGATAAAAGTAAAAGGTAAAGTCAGGACTTAGATAAAGATAAAAGTAAAAGGTAAAGTCAGGACTTAGATAAAGATAAAAGGTAAAGTCAGGACTTAGATAAAGATAAAAGTAAAAGGACTTAGATAAAGATAAAAGTAAAAGGTAAAGTCAGGACTTAGATAAAGATAAAAGTAAAAGGTAAAGTCAGGACTTAGATAAAGATAAAAGGTAAAGTCAGGACTTAGATAAAGATAAAAGTAAAAGGTAAAGTCAGGACTTAGATAAAGATAAAAGGTAAAGTCAGGACTTAGATAAAGATAAAAGTAAAAGGTAAAGTCAGGACTTAGATAAAGATAAAAGGTAAAGTCAGGACTTAGATAAAGATAAAAGGTAAAGTCAGGACTTAGATAAAGATAAAAGGTAAAGTCAGGACTTAGATAAAGATAAAAGTAATAAGGACTTAGATAAAGATAAAAGTAAAAGGTAAAGTCAGGACTTAGATAAAGATAAAAGGTAAAGTCAGGACTTAGATAAAGATAAAAGGTAAAGTCAGGACTTAGATAAAGATAAAAGGTAAAGTCAGGACTTAGATAAAGATAAAAGTAAAAGGACTTAGATAAAGATAAAAGTAAAAGGTAAAGTCAGGACTTAGATAAAGATAAAAGTAAAAGGTAAAGTCAGGACTTAGATAAAGATAAAAGGTAAAGTCAGGACTTAGATAAAGATAAAAGTAAAAGGACTTAGATAAAGATAAAAGTAAAAGGTAAAGTCAGGACTTAGATAAAGATAAAAGTAAAAGGTAAAGTCAGGACTTAGATAAAGATAAAAGGTAAAGTCAGGACTTAGATAAAGATAAAAGTAAAAGGTAAAGTCAGGACTTAGATAAAGATAAAAGGTAAAGTCAGGACTTAGATAAAGATAAAAGTAAAAGGTAAAGTCAGGACTTAGATAAAGATAAAAGGTAAAGTCAGGACTTAGATAAAGATAAAGTAAAAGGTAAAGTCAGGACTTAGATAAAGATAAAAGTAAAAGGTAAAGTCAGGACTTAGATAAAGATAAAAGGTAAAGTCAGGACTTAGATAAAGATAAAAGTAAAAGGTAAAGTCAGGACTTAGATAAAGAGAAAAGGTAAAGTCAGGACTTAGATAAAGATAAAAGGTAAAGTCAGGACTTAGATAAAGATAAAAGTAAAAGGTAAAGTCAGGACTTAGATAAAGATAAAAGTAAAAGGTAAAGTCAGGACTTAGATAAAGATAAAAGGTAAAGTCAGGACTTAGATAAAGATAAAAGTAAAAGGTAAAGTCAGGACTTAGATAAAGATAAAAGTAAAAGGACTTAGATAAAGATAAAAGTAAAAGGTAAAGTCAGGACTTAGATAAAGATAAAAGGTAAAGTCAGGACTTAGATAAAGATAAAAGTAAAAGGACTTAGATAAAGATAAAAGTAAAAGGTAAAGTCAGGACTTAGATAAAGATAAAAGGTAAAGTCAGGACTTAGATAAAGATAAAAGGTAAAGTCAGGACTTAGATAAAGATAAAAGGTAAAGTCAGGACTTAGATAAAGATAAAAGGTAAAGTCAGGACTTAGATAAAGATAAAAGGTAAAGTCAGGACTTAGATAAAGATAAAAGGTAAAGTCAGGACTTAGATAAAGATAAAAGGTAAAGTCAGGACTTAGATAAAGATAAAAGGTAAAGTCAGGACTTAGATAAAGATAAAAGGTAAAGAGGACTTAGATAAAGATAAAAGTAAAAGGTAAAGTCAGGACTTAGATAAAGATAAAAGGTAAAGTCAGGACTTAGATAAAGATAAAAGGTAAAGTCAGGACTTAGATAAAGATAAAAGTAAAAGGTAAAGTCAGGACTTAGATAAAGATAAAAGGTAAAGTCAGGACTTAGATAAAGATAAAAGGTAAAGTCAGGACTTAGATAAAGATAAAAGGTAAAGTCAGGACTTAGATAAAGATAAAAGTAAAAGGACTTAGATAAAGATAAAAGTAAAAGGTAAAGTCAGGACTTAGATAAAGATAAAAGGTAAAGTCAGGACTTAGATAAAGATAAAAGGTAAAGTCAGGACTTAGATAAAGATAAAAGGTAAAGTCAGGACTTAGATAAAGATAAAAGTAAAAGGTAAAGTCAGGACTTAGATAAAGATAAAAGGTAAAGTCAGGACTTAGATAAAGATAAAAGGTAAAGTCAGGACTTAGATAAAGATAAAAGTAAAAGGTAAAGTCAGGACTTAGATAAAGATAAAAGGTAAAGTCAGGACTTAGATAAAGATAAAAGGTAAAGTCAGGACTTAGATAAAGAGAAAAGGTAAAGTCAGGACTTAGATAAAGATAAAAGGTAAAGTCAGGACTTAGATAAAGATAAAAGTAAAAGGTAAAGTCAGGACTTAGATAAAGATAAAAGTAAAAGGTAAAGTCAGGACTTAGATAAAGATAAAAGGTAAAGTCAGGACTTAGATAAAGATAAAAGTAAAAGGTAAAGTCAGGACTTAGATAAAGATAAAAGTAAAAGGACTTAGATAAAGATAAAAGTAAAAGGTAAAGTCAGGACTTAGATAAAGATAAAAGGTAAAGTCAGGACTTAGATAAAGATAAAAGTAAAAGGACTTAGATAAAGATAAAAGTAAAAGGTAAAGTCAGGACTTAGATAAAGATAAAAGGTAAAGTCAGGACTTAGATAAAGATAAAAGGTAAAGTCAGGACTTAGATAAAGATAAAAGTAAAAGGTAAAGTCAGGACTTAGATAAAGATAAAAGTAAAAGGTAAAGTCAGGACTTAGATAAAGATAAAAGGTAAAGTCAGGACTTAGATAAAGATAAAAGGTAAAGTCAGGACTTAGATAAAGATAAAAGTAAAAGGACTTAGATAAAGATAAAAGTAAAAGGTAAAGTCAGGACTTAGATAAAGATAAAAGGTAAAGTCAGGACTTAGATAAAGATAAAAGTAAAAGGTAAAGTCAGGACTTAGATAAAGATAAAAGTAAAAGGTAAAGTCAGGACTTAGATAAAGATAAAAGGTAAAGTCAGGACTTAGATAAAGATAAAAGGTAAAGTCAGGACTTAGATAAAGATAAAAGTAAA
>CM059343.1:393859-428969 GCA_030340685.1 Protosalanx chinensis | reverse complement strand
ACAACCACGAGAGGGATTCATCGGCAATCTCAACCAGATTTATTTTCCGCCCAGTAAAATGCACGTTCTGATCGCCCCAGATTTAATTAAGAGCCGTATCAGAGCAGCCTTTCCTGCTCCGCCCCTCTTTAGCGAGGTGTGACAGGTAAGGTCATCAGGGATTCAGCTGTCTTACAGCTGCAGTTGTTGAAATCTTCTTTGTTTGTACCTTTTTTTGCTTGGTTCATAATATCAGCAGTTAGATTCCCCTGATAGATGACTGGCATGTTGAAAATAGGACCCTACCTTGGGGAAACATCTTAAACTCTTTGATGTTGTTCCAAATGTGGCCAGCCCCCCTCCCCTCCCCCCACTGGTATTCCTTTATGATCTTTCGGGATGTTTATTATCTGTAACGTTCATTTGAGGGGCTGTCTGCACTTCCTCGCAGCAGTCAAGTCAGGTGAGATCCTTCATACAGTGAAGGTCCAGGACACAGACCGCCTGTACTGAAGCTGATGTCCTCTGGACATACGATGTCCTCTGGCTTGTTAAAGAGTTGGATCTCTCACCTGGTGGAAGTGTCAGACCTGTAGACAGCTCTCATTACCTGGGGACACCTGGCCTGCCCCTCTGTGTCCAACTCACTCACTTCTACCAGGTTCTGGACCTCTGTCAATAACAATCAATTATTCCATATAAAACTACTTCTGTGTCTCACATCTCCACTGTGTCTGTCTGTGTGTAGGTAAAAGATCTTTGTGTGTCTGTGTGTAGGTGTGTGAGGTGTGTGATCTTTGTGTGTCTGTGTGTAGATGTGTATGTGGGTATGTGTGTCTTTGTGTGTCTGTCTCTGTGTGTGTGTGTGTGTGTGAGAGACAGAGCACCTGAGGTGTTTTAGAAGGTGAGATTTAAGACCCGGCTGGTCATTTTCTCCCTGTCCAGGGCAGCAGTTCTGCTTTTCTTTCTCAGGAACCCTCAGCTCGTTCCAGTCTCGTTACAGACAGGTGTTGAGACCCACTGCAGTGTGGCCCCCCAGGGCCAGTGAAAGACTGCCAAACTGCTGCACTACCTCTCTCTCTCTCTCTCTTTAACTTCTCCTGGGGTCGAAGGGACGCAGTTAAAATGCTCCTTTGAGGAGCGTTTTTCGAAGGCTTTTGAGAAACACATTTCAAGCAAATGATTTTTTACTCTGGAGAGGAAGTCGGCATCAGAACTTTGCTGTTAATCAGACCATATCTGACTCGCTGTGTTCAAGCACGTTAGGAAATGCTTGATTCTGATGATGATCAACGGTTGCTTAAATGTGGCTTGTAGCTAAATCCCCCCCCCCCCACACACACACATACACACACACACATACCATACACACACACACACACACCTTCCCCACCAATCACCCGAAGGGGACAGTTCTACTTTAGATCCAAGTAGCTCACCCACCTACAGATTAGCATGAATCATTTCATCACTTGAGCTTACATGCTAAAGCCTCCTTCAGCTCAATCACAGACAGGGAGGTAGTGTAGAGGAAACAGGCTTTCTCCCTGCAAGGATGAAAAAAGTTGGCCAGCCATTCCTGCAAAGTTTCTAAGGAAAGAAAGTGTGTGGACTTTCTGAAATGAATTAATCCAGGTTGTATTTGCCCAAAACCTGTTTTATTGAACATGAACAAAAAAAAAAGATCTATCAAGCGAACAGAATAGATGGTGTGTCTTCCTGTGTGCTTGGCAGTAAATCGTCAGGTTGGTTTCCAGGCCAATGTCACTGGTAGAAGTCAGAGCGTCGATATTCAATTAGTTTACTCAGCGATGCTTTGCATGAGTGCCCAACGCAGGTGGAAAATCTTTACTCCTTTCTCTCTCTCTTGTCGTGTCGCTTTCTATACCTGTTTATATCCATCCCTCTCTTTCTCTCTCCCTCCCTCACTTTCTCTCTCCCTCCCTCACTTTCTCTCTCCCTCCCTCTATTTCTGCTTCACTCTCTCCCTCCCTCTCCCTCTCTCTCTCTCTCACTCTTTCTCTTTACAGCTCGCACACGTTCTGTCTCTTCCTCCCTTCGCTCTTCCTCTCCATCCTCACCTCTTCCTCTCCATCCTCACCTCTTCCTCTCCATCCTCACCTCTTCCTCTCCATCCTCACCTCTTCCTCTCCATCCTCACCTCTTCCTCTCGGCTCTGGGTGTGGAAGGGTGTTTTCATAGCCGAACGATCGCCTGCGGTGGAAAGAGGGAGGGAAGGAAGAAGAAGAAGGATGTTTCACTCTCGGATGAGGAGAGACGTGTTGGGGGTGGGGGTGGGTGGGGTGGGGGTGGGTGGTGGGGGTCTGGGGTGGATGGGTGGACAGGCCAGGGGGGGAAACATGGAGGTAGAAATGAGATCATCCCTTTTAAAAGGTACCGGAGGAGGAGGAGGAGGAGGAGGGGGAGGGGGGGAGGAGGGGGAGGGGGAGGAGGAGGAGGGGGAGGAGGAAGAGGAGGGGGAGGAGGAAGAGGGGAGGAGGAAGAGGAGGAGGGAGGGGGAGGAGGAGGGGGAGGAGGAAGAGGAGGAGGAGGAGGGTGGGAGAGGCAGGAACACTAGACATGTTTTTTTCTGTTTCTAATTAAAACTTCAGCATTAGATTGACCTTGCTACCCCTAATGTTCTTCGGTGAAGTGATTCGAAATGAGTTTATCAGAGCTGGAGCAATGTGTTTTGTTTGCCGTGGCAATACGCCGCAATAATTCAACCGTTTGTGATATTTTCGGGACCAAATAAGATAAGAAACATTGGATGAATTATTTTGCATGTATTACTGTAAGAGACAATTGTTTTCGGTTCTATATTTTTCGGTTGTTGCATTGATCGACAACCATCATTAATTGTATAGTATATTTATAAATATTAAGAATGGTCAAAGAAACACCATTGATATACTTTAGAACTTGGATGCAACTTGGTGTTGTGAGTATCTGTGGAAATCACTGTAGACTGAGATGACTCAGAAGAGCCAGATTGATCTTGTCTGCAGAAGTACTGATGGACTGATTTCTGTCATTCTCGTTGGTTGAGAAGGAAACAGCATTCAGGCCGTTGTGCTGCACCTGCAGAGCAGGTGGAGGGATATATGTGTGTCTGTGATCTTGTTTAGGCAGGTGGAGGGATATGTGTGTGTCTGTGATCTGGTTTAGAGAGCCTGGTGTTACATGCCTTCCTTCCTCTGACACCGTCTGCTTCCATCTTTCTCTCTCTCTTCCACTCTATTACACTCTGCCTCCATCCCTCTCTCTCTGCCTCTATCTCTCTCTTCCACTCTATTACACTCCCTCCCTCTCTCTCACTTTCTCTCTCTCTCCACTCCCTCCCTCTTTCTCTCTTTCTCCCTCCCTCTCTTTCTCTCCCCTCCCTCTCTCCTCGTCCCTCCCTCTCTCCTCGTCCCCCTCCCTCTCTCCTCGTCCCCCTCCCTCTCTCCTCGTCCCCCCTCCCTCTCTCCTCGTCCCCCTCCCTCTCTCCTCGTCCCCCTCCCTCTCTCCTCGTCCCCCTCCCTCTCTCCTCGTCCCTCTCCCTCTCTCCTCGTCCCCCTCCCTCTCTCCTCGTCCCCCTCCCTCTCTCCTCGTCCCTCTCCCTCTCTCCTCGTCCCCCTCCCTCTCTCCTCGTCCCCCTCCCTCTCTCCTCGTCCCTCTCTCCTCGTCCCCCTCCCTCTCTCCTCGTCCCCCTCCCTCTCTCCTCGTCCCCCTCCCTCTCTCCTCGTCCCCGCTCCCTCTTCTCCCTGCGGTCAGACACCAGCTTAAGAACATGTAAGACATGCTTAAGTCTCTCCTCTGCGTTTGGCCTGAAGGTGCTTAGAAAATAGATTTCACCCAGCGTGTGCGTGCACTGACGCACGTAGCAAAACAACACAACAACACAAAGGAGAGAAGCTGATTGGCTGATCAGACAATTAAACCAGGCGCCAATCTCAACATTTGCGTGCGATTTCTTCGAAGAGCTGTAGCTTGAACATTACTATTATGAGCATATATTATCTGCATGTTGAACCATCATGACTTCCAGTTCCCCCAAACAGTCCGACCAAAAGAATCTTGACACAGAACCTCAGTAACCCGCGAGACATTCCACTCATTAAATAAACATGCTAATCTGTAGGGTTCCCCATCAAGAACCACACAGCGAGACCCTGAGGTAGACCCAGGTACATCAACTTATTTATGAACATGTCTAAACAAGGCGCAGAACGTTCCCCTCGTCGAGGAAACGCTGTCTGACTTTGCCGCTGCCGCAGCGCCGCGTGTCGACACGTTTAGAGGAAACCAAACACGGATAACGCTGTTTGAAACATCCCTTCTTTAACCCCTCCCCCTTTCTAGAAATGGAGGGAAAGGACACCTACCAAACATCAACCCCACCCCACCCCACCCCCCCACACCCCCAAACACCCACGGTTTGTGTTTGTATTTAAATGAGCTTTTGGAACCAGCAGACTGTCTGTCGGAGGGCCACAGGAGGTAGCTGACCACCCTAATCCTATTAGGAGACACACAGATGAGGAGACTTGTGCTCTGCAAATCTAATCTGCCCTCGTCTGACTCCAGGAGTAAGCACTTCTTTTTCCCCCTGAGCAAACTTCAGCTCAAAGCAGCGTTTAGGCTCCTGTCGACAACATTCTCCCCCCCCCCTCCTCCCCCCTTCCTCCCCCCCCAACTCCCCCTCTCACGTCAAACAAGATCATGCAAATTAGTTCAGTTTTTTCCTCTCTCCAATAACCTGCTTGGTGGAAGTGTATTTATGTAGCACGTCAGGATTAAGGTGACCTGCCGTGCAAAAGAAGCTGGTTTAACTGGTTCAACATATTTTTTTTAAGAAGCTTTGTCCCACACTTTGATTAAGGGATATTCAATGGCGTCCCTCAATGATTGCCTTCAGTATGATGAACCCATTCATCTGCAGCTAGCTTCCACATGACTGACATACAGTCCCTGTGGACCCTGGTGGGGGAGGGGGGGAGGTGGAGGAGAGGAGAGGGGGGAGGTGGAGGAGAGGAGAGGGGGGAGGTGGAGAGGGGGGAGGTGGAGGAAAGGGAGGGGAGGTGGAGGACAGGTGAAGGGAGGGAGGGGGGAGGGAGGGGGGAGGCGGAGGAGAGGGGAAGGGAGGTTGAATGCATTAAATGCAAAGTCGTTTTAAAATCAAATCTGACTAAATGTGATGAGCAATACTGCTAAGGCATGTTTATTTCTCAGATCATGTCAGGGACCTCAAGATGCGTTCTGCTCTTGATGATCACCATGGCGATGTGATCGTATCAATATTCATGAAGATATCAGCTCCTGTTCTTACCTTGGAATAGAAGAGGTTCTTGCTTGGCGTTGGGTTCAAAGTGCTGGCCGTGCTTAAAGCATCACTAAAGAGATGTTGACGCGCTGAGAATGCAGATGGGCGTACAATGGGAGGGGTGCGTGTGGAAGCACTCTAGTCATATCAGACGTTAATGTTTGACCTTTGGTGACATTTCACCGGTAATACGTTTTAATGCATAGCATAAAGTGCTATCGTTTTGTACTGTGAAGGTATAAATCGTCGCACCCTTCTTACAAATACTTTATGCTAGTGTTAGTCCTGATTGCCAGCGGTAATTCAGTCTCTTAATGTGTGTTAGGAGAGACTAATAGATACAGATGAGGTGAGTCCCTGACTGCCTGACTGACTGTCTTTCTGTCTGTCTGTCTGTCTGCCTGACTGTCTGTCTGCCTGACTGCCTGACTGTCTGACTGTCTGTCTGCCTGACTGTATCCCAGACAGAGGCTCAGTGAGAAGTCCGGTCCACTTCACCACACAGCTGTCACAAAGACCAATAGATATTCAGCGTTCACAGTATCAGCTAATCAGATGCTAACAGTTGATGGATGATGCGAAGAGGTCACAGACTTCAGGAAGTCTCTTCCTCTGAGAGATGTCGTGTCAAGTAGCAGCACATCACTTCGCTTGTAAACACCACTCAAGTGTGTGCATGCAAATGCCGGTGAGATTTTGTGGAGTTTAGCTTAGTGTGGTTTTGTGGAGAGGTGAGAATACAACAGTGTTACTGACCTGCAGGTTCAGAAGGTGAATTATTTAAAAGGTTCTGCAGAATTGTCTCCTTCCACATGACTACGTGTTTTGCAGTGTCCGTCTGAATAAAACACTTAAAACTGGAAGACTCACGGTTTTTTCATGCATGCCGTGGTTTACTAGGATGTCCCTACTGCACCTGGTACACACACACACACACACAAACACACACAAATTCCACTGACATTCACCCTTTCTGTACACCTCCACCTCCACCGCAGATCTAATTCAGTCTGAGTGGGCCGATGGATCAGAACAACCTCTAAACCCTTGATAGACCCGGTAAACAGTCCGTTGTGCACTTGGCAAGCCCTCCGGCTGAAAGCATGGCCTCGTTCCCAGAGGACAGGTGAAAGAGGTCGATCCAAGCCTGCGTTTTAACCTTGAGCAGGGAGGGGAGTGAGTGAGTGAGTGAAGATGGCTGGAAACAGAACCATCCTTGATCTATAAGCTGCTTGACGTTCTGAGGTCATTATCTACAGAGGGGATTCTGAATGACAGTTTTTGACAAAGGGGCCCATATATGCCACTGGACTTGGCTGCATTCCACGCACTACATCCATCTGTGTGTCGGTTGATGGAAAGTCTAATGGTTAAAATAATCTTCTAGCAGTCTGTGCGACAGTAGTGGCGTCTTCTTTGACATAGCGTCCCTTCCTTCCACTCTCCTCCTCGCACCTGAAGCCGTCTCTTGCAGTCGAGGGTCTCCTGTAATAGAGAGTTATGACTCAAAGGTCAAAAGCACTGTCCTAAAGGAGCTGAGATTTGTTTCTTAATGCGTCTGAAACTTTCACATTATTGATCTCTTTTTTTTCTCTCTTCGTACCACATGACTTTGAAAAGTAATTACTAGGTTATACAGTTTATGTTGGCCTTTTCCCTCCTTTACAAAGGAAGATTTATCAGCGCAATATACAGCTCTTATTTTGATATAAATAAAAAGCTTTCTCGTCATACTCACCTTATGTCCATTTAAGAGGGGGAAATGAGTTGCAAGTGCACTTTATATATTTGCCTTTAGCTGGTTCCATATGAAGGATATTTTTTATAAAGAAATAATTTTCCTTGTCAAATCCCTGAACAATCTAGTATATCTATTTTTTTTCGCGCTTCCTTTCCATCGCTGTGTTTTATGCAAGGATTCATTCTTTCGGCGTCAGGAGAATGCAAACCACTTCAGTCATTAAGAAAAAGTAAAAATGATCTTTTCTTCTTTCTTTTCTATCCCATGGATGTTTCTGCAGCAGCAGGAACTACGAGGAGAGATAGAGGGTGGCTGGGGGGTTTAGAGCCCCCAATGGTGGAGGGAGGTGGAGGGTGGTGGAGGGAGGTGGAGGGTGGTGGAGGGAGGTAGAGGGAGGTGGAGGGAGGTGGAGGGAGGTGGAGGGAGGTGGAGGGAGGTGGAGGGAGGTGGAGGGATGTAGAGGGAGGTAGAGGGAGGTGGAGGGAGGTGGAGGGAGGTGGAGGGAGGTGGAGGGAGGTGGAGGGAGGTAGAGGGAGGTGGAGGGAGGTGGAGGGAGGTAGAGGGAGGTGGAGGGAGGTAGAGGGAGGTAGAGGGAGGTGGAGGGAGGTGGAGGGAGGTAGAGGGAGGTAGAGGGAGGTAGAGGGAGGTGGAGGGAGGTGGAGGGAGGTGGAGGGAGGTAGAGGGTACCCTTGGCCACAGAGAGGGTGATGTGATTGCTGTGCTTCATGCTGTTGCACACGCTCCCTTGGCCTAGAGAGGAGAGAGGCTCTCCGATTTGGGCTGCCAACCCAACGTTGAAATCAGCATTCATCAGAGGTCGTCTGTCCTCTTCTCTACCCCTCCTCCTCCCTCCTCCTCTCCTCTTCTCCTCCCTCCTCCTCTCCTCTTCTCCTCCCTCCTCCTCTCCTCCCTCCTACTCTTCTCCCTCCTACTCTTCTCCCTCCTCCTCTCCTCCATCCCCCCCCCCCCCCACGTCCTCCCCCTCCTCCCACTCCCCCCCTTCTCTCCCTCCTCTCCCTGAACCACAGTTCACACTCTGGAGCGCTCAAATTCAACGACCACTTACTAGTTCCCACAGTCATTAGGGAACATGCTGTGTTCACGTTTAGATTCAACAGCTTGCAGTAAGGTGGTGCTTTCAAATCCATCAAATAAGCACCTCGTTAACATGCACACATCATCGTGACACAGGCTTGGCCTCTTTTATTAGTGAGGGGGCATAGCCTAGTTTATTTAGGAGGGGGGCGTGGTCTCTTTTATTCAGAGGGGGCGTGGCTTGATCTTGTTAGCCCTGGCTGTTCGAAATGTACCCAGGAAAATCTATGTTTCTTTAACTTTAATTATCCAGTGCCATTGTTTTCTGGGACGTAATTAGAGGTGAAGAAACCCACCTCTTATCTGCTGTTCTGCATGATGATCTTCTGCCAGTGCAGGCAGGAAAAGGAACTCTTAATTTGATAAATTCCTCACTGATTTCCCTGGATTCATAACAAGGGAGTAAGAGTTTCTACTCAACGAGTGTTTTCTTGTCATTAGCCGGCCTTGTTTAGCTGCTCTGGCAGTTTCAAAGCTCTGCTGCATCTTCTCTCCCAGACCAACACTCACACTCTCCTCAGACTTGAATCAGCTGTCCCCCCCCCCCCCCTCTGTTTATCTCTCTAACTGTGACTGTAAAGATGAAAGATAAACGAACTGTTGGAAAGTGTCGGCAGAGAAACATCGTACTGTAACTAGAACACCGTAACGGGGGGGGGTTTTGTCAGTTAGGTTGTTACGCAACACGTCATGTTTGGTTTCCATAGATACGGCCTAGCAGTGTTCAGAGGCGGGAAGCAGTAATTCACCTTTCACATATACATTTAGTCATTTAGCAGACAATATTATCCAGAGGGACTTACAGCAAGTAGGGTGAAGTGCCTTGGCCAAGGACACAATAACATGTTAGCATGGCTGGGATTCTAACCAGGAACCTTCCGATAACTAGACTAACGCCTTAACCGCTCAGCCACCTGACTCAGTAGGAGATCAGGGAGGAGGTTCAACCAAACTGGAAACAAAACAGAAGGTCGTCAGGTCGATTCCCGGCTGTGCCAACATTACATTGTGTCCTTGGGCAAGGCACTTCACCCTACTTCCCTCAGGGGGGAATGTCCCTGTACATGCTGTAAGTCACTCTGGATAAAAGCGTGTGATAGATGACTAAATGTAAAATGTAAAAATCTAGTTTTCTGAGATCTGTGGTAAATGTATGAGTGCCATACAAATAATGTGCTGTAGTCCATGGGAATTAAAACACAGTGCATATAGAACCACTCTGAATGTATTATTGTAGTCAAATGTAGAAATGTACTGCATTAAAACAACTATGAAAAACACAAAAGTAATCTCATGAGGTACAATATGGAAATGTGACTACATCCTACCTTGCTCCCTGTAATAGGTGAGACTGTGAAAGGTGCAGGCTGGCTTTCATGTAATGAAGATATCAGGGAAATAATGTTGGAATTGCTCAGGGACAAGAGAGACAGACTGAGTCAGCAGAACTACTTCAAAGTTAGCTCACCGGAGGTTGATATAAGGAATAATTTCTAAACCTCCACAAAAAAGGGACATTTCACATTGTCAACATATCTTGTTTTTCATGCTATCTTTCTCTCTTATGTATTTATATTGTATTTTCCTGTGCTTGTTCTGTTTGTGGTATTGGATATGTGGCCGGTGTTGAGTGACTTGTCACACGCTAAAGTGGATTACATGTTGGCTAGCAGGAGAGAGTAGCGTGACGCATGTACAGGCTCTGAGATCTCAGGAGGAGATCAACAAAGATGGACAAATTGGTTTGGCTTATTTTAAACTGACGTTAGGAGATATGGGGGGGGGGGGGGGGGGGGGGGGGACTGCTCGTCTTCAGTAAAGATCGAGCAAACATCACATATAAAAGTGCTCAAAGCAAACAAGTATCCATATATAAGATTATGTAAGTGATTAATGTCAGCAAAACATTACCATATGATAAATAGATCAAAGTTGTAGATTTTTTTTTTTAAGCAACTGAGAAACATTCTCAAGACTATAAACCTCCACAGAACAGGGAAGTTGAGTCTCTCCTTCCTGTGAGTCTCTCCTACCCACCTTCCTCTCCATCGCCACCTCTTCCTCAGTTCAGTCTCTTCGTAACAGCCTCCTCTTCCTCCACCCTCCACCAGTCTGGAGTATTACCAAGCTTCAGAGAGCTTTGGAGAACGGCTCATTTTTCCTGAGATACCCGTGGCTTTAAAGAGTACAGACGAGAGTTTCTCTGAAGACAAAGCCTAAGAGCTTTCCAGATTGGCCGACGCCATCCTTTACTGTAGGTTTCTTATTAAAGAAAAGGTCAAAAACCAGGTGGGCGTCCTGGAAAACCAGCAGAGAGACGCTGTCTGTCAGCTACCAAGGTGTGATGGGAGAAACAGGATAGCTCTTATTGACGGTGTTGAAGCCAAAATCTTCACCAGCGTCTCTGATTCTTTCCTCGACTTTCAGATATTTTTCCTTATTCGTTTATGGGAGGTTTAACTGTGTGATGTTAGAAGATATTTCTATGGGGATAAGAAGGCTCCTCTTTGTTGTTGAGGCTGAACTCATAAAAAAAAAATATATATACTTACTTTGATCTGGTGGGTTCAACTAATAGATGTTGAAAGCATGACGTTGCTGTTTGAATGCTCCTCTTCAGTCTGTTATTACAGTCAAGATGCAAGGCTACAAAGGGGTGTCGCTTGGCGTGTGAATTATCACGAAAATTTGATTTTCGTCGTCGTCGTGTTTATTTGGATACTGCAAAATCAAATCTAAATTAAAAACCACAAAGCTTAGTTCATCGAGATAAATTGTTTTTTTTTCCTCCCAAGTATTGGACGAAGATGAATCACACAAACGTCTGGCTCAGTATTGACAGATACAGAGAAACCCAGTCAATTCCTGCCACATTCTGGAGAACAGATACATGTTTCACTCCAACTGAATATTGGTAATCATGTTAGTGATGCAGATTACATCTCGATCGCTGCGTATAATGTTTATGACGTTTGAATCTGTATAGTGAACTTTAAAGTGAACACTTTGTGCAAACACACACACACACACACACATGCAGACACACTCTTAACACACTCCTGCCATTTAGATGTGTTACTAAAATTACACAAATGGGTCAATGTACTCTTCTAAAGAAGCACTGAATCTAAACCTACATTGACGTCAGTGTCTGTGCACATTATGCTGTAAATGATGTAGAACTAGAATGCTTTGGTGAAGGGAAATGCTTTTACTGATTGGAGGAAATTAGGTCTTGAAATCACGTTCAAAATATAAGTTTAACCGTGGCAGTAAAAATGTATATTGGAAATGTATCCTGGGTCATCTAGTAAAAAAACTATTTTGCCTGAACAGGGAACATGTAGACTAGAACAGCCTTCAATTGTATTGCTGCACTGGATCAATAGGTTCTAATCAGTTATATTTTGGTCGTCGCTGGAAAAATAAGGTGGATTTGATCGACAGAAAACACGTCTTAGATCTTTTTTTTCAAGGTTCCTGGTGTGACGCGCACAACAGAACTTCTATGAAGGATGTTTGCGGGTCATCAATGTGTCGTTTATTTTCTAAACCGTCACCTTCCATCCCTCCCGCCAGCCCTGTGCTGCGGGCGTGTTTGTGAGGGGGTATTAGGGGATGTCTGCTGGCTCCAGATTGCTTTAAATCAGCTCTGCCGTGAGAACCCTTCCAATGTGGGGGAAACTAACCTTAGCTGGAGGCAGACCCACTGCAGTGGAGATAAGCGGAGGTTTGTGGCCCCTGGGATCAGCTGGTTCCAGGGCACGTTTCTGAGATCCCACTGATGTTTGGATGACTACACCCTTTTATTTGTGATTTATTTTTCCTAAAGAAAAATCTTAATTTAGTGGATGCTTTCATCCTAAGCGACATGCAGACATGGGGAAAGAAGGAGAACTGCAGAGGGTGGATCAGGAGCTTGTTGTTATTTAGTATTTTAGACGCCAGAAACGGACGTCTCGCATGGATTTGACCAGTGTTAAAGTAACAGCATCTCAATAACATCAGCTACAGCTTTACACAGTGCAGCGTAAACAGAAAAACAGCGTCCGTATCGGAAGTGCGACATCATACGCTATCGTGTTGCTCATCTGTTCAACCCGTCAGACAGGTTTAACAGTGGAAACACAGAGAGACGAACACACACACACACCTGCTCACACACAGGTTGTGATGAGAAAACAAGTCCCTCCACGGATTATAAATCACACCTGAGATTTATAAATCACACCTGGGATTATAAATCACACCTGGGATTATAAATCACACCTGGGATTATAAATCACACCTGGGTTAGAACGACAGTGATTGATGTGTTATAGCAGAGTGGGGTCTAGCAAGTCACTGAAGTCTGCTCTTTGCTGTAGAGCAGTTTTCTGAATCTGTTTACCGACACAGACCCCTTAATTGTCTGGTATAAATCTTTGTGTTTGGGAGGAATACGGGGCCTGCAGACATCTCAAATTGACCCTCAATGCTTGGCAATCGCCTCCGTTTCGGATCGTAGCTGATTAATGAGCTGCGTGTGTTGCAGTGAATGTTTGAATTGAATTCGAGAGGCTTCTTTTTCTTTCGCCTGTACTTTGAGTGTACGTCTGGAGAAATACCCCCGTAATTCAGTTATGAGGTCGTATAAAAAACATTATAGACAGCCTCGTTAATTTCCTATGGACGACACGTAAGGCAGTTACTTTATGTAGGTAGTAGAAGATTGTGTGTTCTGGAAGGATGTTTGATAGATATTTAATCACGCATACATGCTGGATAGGGGAACAAGTACAGTCAAGTGAGAACATCAGAAGTTCAGTCAGGTAGTGGTGAAGTTTGGCAATGAAACATTCATTGACCAACACAGACCTTTTAATCTTTGGCAGTCAGCTTTCTACTTCTTGAGAAAGAACCCAAGTTCAGCTGAACTTGAAACTGCATCTCTACAACTTCTTCCAAATCAGCCCTTAAGACGAGGCCCTTGACAACCTTTTCAACCCCATCGTGGAGCTTTGTGTTGACATCGCTGGCAGGGAGCGACCGTATCCATCATGCTGCTGGGCAGACGGTAGAAGCTGGGATGGAAGGGAACTAGACTACAGCCAGCATGAAAATGTCCATAGTTACAGTTTTTTTCTCTCTCCGTCCATCCTGAGGGGTTGAATATGTTAACCGATTGTATCGTTTGTATACTGACTGCGGAATAATGTTCTTTGGTTTGAGAAGAAGGGTTTTAAGTTAATTGTTTTTGTTTGTTTGTCAGGACATTCGTTGAATGCAGCTGCGTTCATCATTTGTTTCCTTCTGTTCAATAGTATTGAGTTGCCTATTTATACTGCGCTGTCTAAATTTGCATTAATACAGACTTCTCGTAGATAAACAACTTCCACTCCAGTGTCTACATATTATTGCAGTTTATCACTGCTGCGAGGACGAGAATGTTGCCAGGTTGAAAATTGCTGATGACAATGCACCGTTTATGAAATCAAATCGATATAGTCTACCTACATCTGCAGTTTGCACATCAACCGTATAATCTAGCAAACGGTTATTTTAAACCTGCCAAGTAAACAGGCTAACAAAATAATCTGTGGTTAATCAGCATGCACAGCAGCTCGGTAGACTGTTGCTAAGCGGAGAGAAGGAGAGGCTGTTCTGCCTCAGAGCCACTGCTTTCTCAAGAGTACACAAGTGTTCTAAGCTCATCAAAAGAAACCCCTGCTTTAAAACCCAGAGGTACGGTGGGAGAACTGAAATGTCATATTTCCTCACCTCACGAAGAGGCTATTCTGCCTGTTGTGGCTGTCTCACCCTGTGTTCATTCATCATACCAAATATCTTGGCCGTCTCTTCTTTTCCCCTCCGCCCTTCTCTCTCTCTCCTCTCTCTCTCTCGCTTTTTTTAACACTTCTCTTTGTTCTCTAAGAAAATATGTTTGGGGACAAGACCCCCAGGGGAAGTTGGTCTGGCCTGGTTTTGAGGAGGACTAGACATTAACCTTACAAGGGAAACTTACTTGTTATGATTTCCATTCTGAGTTTGTAAGAAGTTGAAGACATAGATATTTGCCCTGTAGTTGATCTTTAACAAATCTTGGATGGGGAGTCAGGTGGTTAGGGTGTCGGGCTAGTGATCAGAAGGTTGCCAGTTCGATTCCTGGACTGAGGCAACATTACATTGTATCCTTGGTACATAGATAAGAGCATGGATTAATGTTTTTGCAACAAGCATACAGTGAGATTCATCCGATTGGTATCTCCCATTTAAAATGTCAACCATTCTATAATGACTGAACCAAGATCAGCCAAATAAATCTTTTCTGCAGCAAAACTACAAGACTATTTTCCCCCATCGTGTTCTATCGGTGGAAAGTCTGCAGCTGTCTGGCAGACTACAAAAGCCAGTCTTAAAAAGCCTTCAATGTTTGAGTCTCTAACCTTTCCTAATGCTTTGCCCAATCAATTATTCATTAAAGAACTCAAATTAAACAAGCTCATTCTGCATATATTACCAGGAAACCCAGAGGAATTCTACCAGCGGGGAGGGTAGAGGGAGAGGCAGGGTTGGAGGAGGGTGTGTGATAGTGTAGGAAAGCCTCGTTCGTTTGAGATTCAAGTTGTGATTCCACTCTCAGCCAAGCTTCCACAGTTGTTTAGTTAATCTGTGAAATAACTGACGCTTGAATTCCGGAACAAGCCACACTGACGCTTGAATTCCGGAACAAGCCACACTGACGCTTGAATTCCGGAACAAGCCACACTGACGCTTGAATTCCGGAACAAGCCACACTGACGCTTGAATTCCGGAACAAGCCACACTGACGCTTGAATTCTGGAAAAAGCCACACTGACGCTTGAATTCCGGAACAAGCCACACTGATGCTTGAATTCCGGAACAAGCCACACTGATGCTTGAATTCCGGAACAAGCCACACTGACGCTTGAATTCCGGAACAAGCCACACTGACGCTTGAATTCCGGAACAAGCCACACTGACGCTTGAATTCCGGAACAAGCCACACTGATGCTTGAATTCCGGAACAAGCCACACTGACGCTTGAATTCCGGAACAAGCCACACTGACGCTTGAATTCCGGAACAAGCCACACTGATGCTTGAATTCCGGAACAAGCCACACTGATGCTTGAATTCCGGAACAAGCCACACTGACGCTTGAATTCCGGAACAAGCCACACTGACGCTTGAATTCCGGAACAAGCCACACTGATGCTTGAATTCCGGAACAAGCCACACTGATGCTTGAATTCCGGAACAAGCCACACTGACGCTTGAATTCCGGAACAAGCCACACTGACGCTTGAATTCCGGAACACGCAGCGCTGTTCCGTCTTATCATCAAGACTCAGAACACATCCTCCCTACGCCCCTCTCCACATGCATGCAGCTGAAAGAACCTGCCAGACGATAGTGCCTGAACATTTTATAAAACACAAAAGGGGTTATTTATTCATCTATTTACTTATCATTTGCTTATTTATTCATTTTTTGAATCCGTTGTTATTGTGTAACCTGGATTTATATGCAGCAAAAAAGCAAAAAATTATAAGTTGTATAAATAAAGTGCCTTAATTCCACTGTATTGCCACTTAAAAGAGAAACTAGGTTGAATGCAAGAAGCCCAGTATCAAACCAACACCATATATTAGCAAACTACTGTAGATCTTGATGTAAACACCGCTTTCAACATCTCACAGTTCCGTTTCTCATCTGTCCAAAAACCTCAAGCCTTCTCAGGTTCACTGGGAGGGAGAATTAAGGATCAGTATTTGTCAGTCAGGGTCAAACTGCTGTAGAAGATGTGTCAGTCTAGAGCCAGAACCATCATTAAGATGGACAGGTTAGCGCTGCTATAGATTCCTATCTATCGCTGGGAAATCAGGCAATCCACAATGAGATCCCAACGGACTCCAACCCTCGCCAACTGGCCCCAGTCGAGCCTGTAATTGATATTTGTCAGGAGGCAGGGTAGATCTCCTCCATCCTCATATGGACACGGTTCTCGTGACGGGCGCAAGGGCAACGTTGAATTTTCGAAGGTTCTTCTTGGTAGTTTTCCAGCCCCCATGAGGTGTTCTGACAACGTACCATTTGCCTGTTGTCAAACGTCTGGACGGGTTTAGGGGGATGGAGAAGCAGGTTTGTTAAACCTCCAACGTGAGAGAAAGTCCCAGTGGTTTCCTCAAATACTGTCATATTGAGACAGCAGGAATATGTTGCTTTTGGCACGAAGCAGCTGGATTTCAATCCCCCCCGTCGATTGTCGTCGCATCATCTCTGAAGTTTTTGTTGCTGTTTCTCGCATCGAAAAACATTTGTATGTGAACGATGCGGTCGTGATGTTCTGATCAGCAGGGGGTCCAGCCTCAGAGACGAGGCTGGGGGGGGGGGGTGATTGAGAACAGTCTCGGTGCTTTTCCTCTCTGAGCGAGAAGCCCCAGTTATTTCCTCAACTGTTGACCTTGTGGAAATTGCCGGATACTCCCCGGGGCCATTGTGGTCTAGGGTCACAGTAGACAGCATCTCATTGCTGCCGTGTCTCTCTCTCTCTGCTGTGTGATTTCCCCTCAGCTCTCCACACCCCCTTCCCTGTTCGCTGCTGAGTGATCATTGAGCAAAAGAGCAGATCTCTCAGGGACTCATGCTTCTTCCCTGCACAAGACAAACAAGAGTACGGTCATTTGACAGGAGGGTTCAGCATCATGTTTTGTAGCACTTGATTGCGGTTTGATTTTTAAGGTGGTTCCTTTCTCCTTCGCATGCGGTTTTTTGATGCTTTGGGAGCTGGTCTCTTCGGAATATGGTACCTTGTTTTGAGTAAAGACTCCTGAAACGCAACCCCTCTCTCCCTCCCTCTCTCCCTTCCTCCCTTCCTTTCTCTGTCTCTCTCTCTCCCTCTCTCCCTCACTGTCTGTCTCCCTCCCTCCCTCTCTTTCTCTCTCCCTTCCTCCCTCCCTTTCTCTGTCTCTCTCTCCCCCTCCCTTCTCTCCTTCCCTCCCTTTCCGTCTCCCACCCTCCATCCCTGCCTCTCTCTTTCCCTCCCTCCTTCTCTCTCTTGAGATTTCAGCCCGAGAGATGAATCACAAAAATGACAGCCCAGTGTGAACCTTTGTTGTCAGAAAGTCAGATTGTGATCACCTGCGTTATGAATAGGGTGTGTGTGTGTCTGTGTGTGTCTGTGTCTGTGTGTGTGTGTGTGTGTGGGGGGGGGGGGGGTTGCAGGGTAGCCTTTCAACATGGTGAGCATCGACCTTGGGAGAAGAGGCGAGGGAGATGTTATGACAGAGGCAATCTCTCTTTGATTTTCTTCTTTCTTGTCATAATTAGAACAGAGAACTTGCTGCCCCATCTCAGTCATGCTCCAGACTCTCAGTAGGGGCCACACTTGTTTTTTTGTCTCTTAGTTTCCCACTGAGTTGTTTGATACAGTCTGTCGGAGTCTGAGATTCTCAAAGGAGAATGAGTCAACAGCATTTTTTATACTTGGGTTTGGAAATGCGCTTAATTGCGGTAAATTAAATAGAATGACAAACAGGAACGCATCATGGTGATTTAACATAATTATGTTGACTGAACAGGCTAAAAGCTTTGTGAGCAGCATTGCAAGGCGGTTATTGGAACTAAAGCACTACTATGCCTTACAGTGTGTTGGGATTCACACTTCAACTGGGGTAAACTCTAATTAAAGTCATACTGATCCAAGTATTACTTTGTTGTCGTGGGATGTTTCAACACAGTATGTCATGTTTCTTGTCATATTGTTGTGCGTGTATCGTTAACCTTTATATATATAGATGTCTGTGTTGAAAAACATGTAATTCTTTCTATATTCCTCATCTCTATCTCAAGCAAAAATGTGTTTTGGGGGGGGACAAATGAACTTGAACATCGTGTATCTTTATCAAACACGAAGCACTTTAAAAAGACCCAAAATGTTGTTGCTGTTAAGAAATGTCCCAGTTGCTGCTACCTAGCATGTGGTGATCAACAGAGCTCAGAAAGGCAGCGTCACAGTGACAAAGAACATCTCTGCTCTTAAGGCGGGTGGTGCAATGTTTGACAGGGTCGTTCTTAAAAGGTTTCCTGAAAAACTGGGAGATAACGCGAGCGTCACCCTCACACACACACACACACACACACCCTCCCCACACACACACACACACACACACACCCCACACACACATACCCAGAGATATCAAAAGAATCAATTGAAGAGTGGATTTCTTTAATGTTGCACCCTGAACAAAAACCCTTCATGAATACCAACAGTGCTGTAGATGTTGATGTATGGCTGCACAATGAAAGTGAATGGATAGTGGATGGCCCTTGGATAGAAGAACTCTTACCCAGAGATGGCAGCTATGTAGCAGGTTCAATGTCTACCGAATGGGCCTCCTCTTGTATAGAAACTCCCTGACGCATCCCTGTTAAACTAACTTTTCTTGTGGTGATTTGGAGTTTTGTGTCGATAGTGGTGGTTACAGCTCGACCAATGAGCTGTTGAGTAGAGATATTACATGAAGCCTAGGGGAATGTTTGACTCATGGTTGCAAAATGAACTGCTGGTCAGGAAATTAAAACCTAATTACAGTTAAAACAAAGTGCATTGGACCTTAACCACTGCTGCTTTAGTTTACAGACAGCCATATTCTGCAAGGCGTCATTGTTTTAACAAAACTGCAACAAAACAGGGGCCTAATTATCAAGATTCTGGGTCTCGCAGATGATTACAAGTTTTTGAGATAAACAAACAAACAGTAAACTAACTAACCTCATCAGTCGAACGCTGATGACAATCAACATTTTTAGTCTGCTAATTGGGACGTTCATTTCAGATCCTTCGCCTATCCTTCTGAAGCTCTGAATTGAGAATTCCGTGTTCCGTTTTCTCAGAAACAGTTCCATGGTTTCTGTAAATCTCAACGGTGTTAGAGTCTGAGACCAAACCATTCAGCCCAACAGGTAGTAATCTCACAGCAAAATGATATATTGATCTTGTGTGTGAGCCATGTGTGTTTCACGAAAAGGCTGTCAGTACTTAATTTAGAGGACCCCCCCCCCACACACACACACACACACACGCACACACACACACACGCACACACACACACACCGTGTATGAGCCTGAAGTGGAAGAAAGATGCTTTTCTTTTTCAGAGCAATTCATGCATCTCAACTGTCCTCTTATAAGGTACATGACATTCACTGGTAGTCTGTTTTTCCACCTGTAATGTTATTTGAATACAGGGTGGATTCTGAAGTATCGACCTTGCTTCTCTGCAGTCCGCCCTGCAGAGCTGACAAGATAAATGAATACCTAGATGGCCTCTTGACTCCCAACACCATCTCCTCTCTCCCTCCTTCCCTCTCAACTGTGAAGAAACGACACTAGACTCTGCATAAGGACAGCGGGGGGGGGGGGGGGGGGGACTATATTTCAGTGGCCTAGAAAAAAAAAAGTAATTATATCAGTGGGTGGATGAATCCTATTGATGGAGGTTTCATCTTTGCTAGTATAGACAAAGACAGATCTTCAGTCAAATATCCTTCCACCTTTCACAACTGTGGCAAATTGAGATTGTGAGGACCATACTGCCTTGTGGGTGAAACGTTGGATTCGGACTGACTTTGTGAGAACCTTTAAAGGTTTTGTGTGTGTGTGATTTTTATTTTGTACATTTTTTTTAAGAGATGAGAGGTTTTGCTTGCTGTTTTGAAGCGCAAACCAGTTGTATTACAGATAACACTCACAAACACTTTAATGGATGCTGCCTTTGGTGTCTCTCTGCAGTCCTTTCACCTGCTACTGTTTGATGGTGTCTGAACACAGGTGGTATGTTTGTTTCAGCGGTGGGTTAGTAGGTGGGTATACTGTCATTTCTACAGGGGGCCCCTTGGGAATGCCCACGCGTGACAAACCAAATGATGAATCCAAAACCCAGAGTCAGATTTAAAATGCGGAGGCGAGAGCGCGCTCCTGATAGGACGATGTGAAGTTCAGCTCTTTCAGAAGTCAAAGGGCGATTCAAACACGATGAATCACTGGGACAACAACGGTACTGGAACGAGGGCCTCTGGTGAGCAGTAATAAGATGGATGTCTGATGCTGTTTTAAGTGGGTCTGCGGTGAGTCAAGGGTGGAGAGAACCTTTCCCCCCCTGGGCACGACTCTACTACTTTATAAGTAAAGAAAGAAGAAAGATATATTTATAGGGCATTTGTCAGGCTTTATTTGACCGTTGAAATGTAGTGACAGGAAAGGGAGAGAGACAGACAGAGACAGACAGAGACAGAGAGACAGACAGAGACAGACAGAGACAAACAGACAGACATGCAGCAAAGGGCCCAGCCATTCAAGGAATAATTATTTGACAGAAAAACACAATTGAAACTCTTTCAAAAGCAGCACTTTCTCATTTTGACAGCACAACACCAAAACACAACAAGGTGTTTGAAGGTTTTTACTGAGGTAATTATGTGTCAGTATACCTTAGTAAGCCTTTCATCCAAACAGGGAAGTTGATGAAGTAGTTCAGGAAAAGATTATTTCCCAAAGATTGTTTTGGCTTGATAACCTTTATTTTCTGTCTGATGCCAGAATACAGATTAGCTCAAGATTACGTTGTATTGTATTATCTGCACCTCAGTACTTTCAACATTTCCTTTCCGTTGTGGTGGCTTGACTACACTTGGGGATGCTGCAGCGATGTGTGAGATATTTCAGCAATATTTACAAATATATATTTATTTTTTATCGGATTGTTTTATAGGATTTTCCTCATTTACATTTTCAATCTTTTCCTAGTTTCAGTCTGGAGTTCATGTGCATTGAATGGGATATTGACATGACACTGAATATATATATATATATATATATATATATATATACTTATACTTTTTAAGAAAAGTCTCTAAGCTTGGGATAAAGAGTTTTTCTGTGCACGAGGGCAAGAATCACAAACTGTTTAATAAGATCAGATACATTTGATTACTCGGAGATTGTGGAAGGGTTTATCTGGCTGTGTTCATCAAACTGCAAGAAAAGACTGATTAGAAAACAAGGTTGTGCCTCTGAAGGATTTACAACTGAGATACGAGGGAGAAATACATCCCAAATACAGATGATATCAAGCTGCTGTTATAGGCGTAAAGGCCGTTTGTCGGTAGCAACTGGTTATGTTGGCTGCTTCCCCATGTTCCTCCATCTACTTCCAGAGACTTTGAGAGGGGTCTTTGGGTTTTCTAAATTCATGAATACTTGTGAGTTAACTTCAAGATTCATGACACCATTAATAGTATTATATTATAATATACGAAGCCCCCCCCCTCACACAAAAATATGTAAACTTCTCTGTCTCATTCTTTCTTTTTCTTGATATTTCCATTGGTGACTTCTAGGAAATAGAAGTACATTTTTAAAACAGCAGCCATGTGTCGACTATAGATGCTGTTGACTCTGAAATAGTCTCAGTTTTACCCGTTTTTTCCCTGAATAGGTGGGTGTAAAATGCATCTGAAACAGGTTTCATTTGTATGTACTGGCGATAACACCAGCCAAATAATATACTGTGAAAAAATGAGTGTTTCCTGGGAGGAGAGGTAGGTTGTAGAATACATATCTGGTTCTCTCACACAACACCAATTACAGTTAATTCTCCGGGTCATTGGGGCTTGTCAAATGTATACAGTCAAAGCCTTGCCGCTGTGCTTATGCAGATCTGAGTTGATTAGCAGTCCTGGCTCCTGGCTGTAGTTAGCTTTCAGGGTGTGTAGCCTGAGTTCAAGACCCAGAGTCGGGTGGGAGCGTCCTAGACATGGTGATCAGTGTAGCCTGAGTTCAAGACCCAGAGTCGGGTGGGAGCGTCCTAGACATGGTGATCAGTGTAGCCTGAGTTCAAGACCCAGAGTCGGGTCAGAGCGTCCTGGACATGGTGATCAGTGTAGCCTGAGTTCAAGACCCAGAGTCGGGTGGGAGCGTCCTAGACATGGTGATCAGTGTAGCCTGAGTTCAAGACCCAGAGTCGGGTGGGAGCGTCCTAGACATGGTGATCAGTGTAGCCTGAGTTCAAGACCCAGAGTCGGGTCAGAGCGTCCTGGACATGGTGATCAGTGTAGCCTGAGTTCAAGACCCAGAGTCGGGTCAGAGCGTCCTAGACATGGGGATCAGTGTAGCCTGAGTTCAAGACCCAGAGTCGGGTGGGAGCGTCCTAGACATGGTGATCAGTGTAGCCTGAGTTCAAGACCCAGAGTCGGGTCAGAGCGTCCTGGACATGGGGATCATGGACTGTGGAGGACTTCAGACCTCCTCAGCTCTTCAAACAGAATCAGAGACGAGCACAGAAGGTTTTAGGATATTCTGCTTATTCTTCTTATGGTCCCAGGTTGAGGTGCTTCTTGGCCCCTCAGAATATCTAACCACAAGTAGACTCCTTGTTTTGGTTGGTGGTCAGATGGATTATCGACTGAATGATGAGTGTATAGATTGTATTGTTTTCTAGTGCAGTCTAATGAAACATTCAGGGTTACTTGCTTTGATATTTTTTGTGGAACTAAAAGAAAGTATACATATACACACACACACATACACACACATCACTCTCTTCCCTTATAATAAGTTCCCTTTGGATATGTGGAGAATTTATGATGAGATAAGATTCACACCTGCCAACTACTCATAATACCATGACTTTCCATGGCTTCAGTTTTTGTATTTTGCTTTAAAGTTCAAATTTGAGCCGATATTCTCCCACACATGTGTCAGTACTTGTGAGGTTCTTGCTAACCACTCCATGATGCATTAGTCAGAGCATCACTATTCCTTTTGACAATGTTAATTAAATGCATTTTCACACATATCAAGAACAATAACCTTTTATATTGCTTGCATTTACTTGAAATTAAACTGAAACTGTTTTTATAACTTTACAGTTTCGAAAAATCTAAATATTCAAAATCGAAAAAGATTCATGTTTACTTCATGGTTTTCCCTAAAAAGATCCCCTCCCCCAATCTTTTTCATGTTCGTAACTCTAAAGAGATTACGCATTCCTCTGATCAGTTAAGTACATCAATCCAACTGGCAGCATCTGGCATTAATGATGACATGAGGGAGAGGAAGCAGAAGTTCAATGCAGAACTGTTCTAGTATCGGTTCTTGTCCTCGTCCTTCCCAGCTTGGTGCACATGGGTTCCCTCAAAACAGAAGAAACAAAAGCGAATCTTCATCCTAACGAGGGTCACTAGAGTGGGTCAGTGATACTGTGTAGTTCTTGCTGGGCCCTCTTCTCTCCTCTATACAGATAATGAACCTGAGAGACGAGTCACGGTCTTCATATCCTGTCTAAAAGAGAATCGTTGAACAGTTTGAGTGATGCCAAGGGTGTTGGAGGAGAGGATGTAAGCAGAACAGATATGACTTGAAGGCATTCTTCTGGAGAAATTCAGAACGAGCACTGGACTCTGAGGAAAGAGAACAAGCTGTTTCTTATACTAGTCTGTTTAGGAACTGACCCTGCGATATAGAAGGCTTCCCACCAGTCAGGCCAGATCTCTGTAACTAATCTGACCCAGTCTCTCTCCCAGTGGTTAAAAGATGGACACTCTGTACAGCCCTAATTACTATTGATTCTTAAGCAAATTATATATTTTTCTTTCTCATGCTTCGATAGTTGCAGTGGGAAATGGGAGTGTTTTCACTGCATGAAAGAAGGGGAAGGGTTGTTGTGAAGATGTCAGTCGTTGTGAAAATGTTACACATTGTGAAGATTTGAGTCAATGTGGAGATGTCAGTTAAGTTGTTGTGCAACATGAAGAGGGTGTGTGTGTGTGGGATTCTCAACCCAGACAGAAGCTCTGCTTTGGTTTACATGATTATTTGACCTGTGGATGTTAGGCGAGTGTATAAACCGACACGGTTGAGAACATGTTCTTAATTATTTTAATAACGCAATTAAATTTAAATGTACTTTGTGCCAGACGGTGCGTGTTATTCAAGGATTTATCTAGAAATAGTCACAGTGAAAAACACTGCAGTCCTTCAATATTAGTTCGACACCAGTCAGAGGAGAGTCATTTGTTTGGTTTCGCTGTCAAACCAACACCAGGTTTAGGATTCAGATTGTTGTATGACGATGGCAGATGGCAGTAATATACAGAACAGATTTCATTTAACGAAGATTGTACAGTAAGGTCAAACGAGATTTCATGAAGCATCAAATAATTGGTCAGATAACGTCCCTGAAATCTTTTTCTTTGGGGGGAGGGGGGGGGGTGTTCTTCTTATGCAGTGGGTTTATTTATCATAACAGGAGTTTGAGACTAGGGATCAACTGAGCTTTTCACTTGTTTTATTGCCTTGAAATTGTGTCGTCAAGTTCAACTTCACTTTGCCAACGAGGCTGTCAAATAACTTGGATGCTGTGTTTTTTTATTACAAGTCAGTGCTGTTAGAAACCCTGCAGTGATGAGAAGTGGGAACATCTAACTTCTGGATTGTTGTGGGAATTCCAAAATCGTACATACATTCAGATATTCTCTCAAAGAAGGTTTTGATGTGTATGGATTCGATTTCCCACATCACCCAAAGCCTTCTGAAAAAAAAAAACGTTAGAAGATTTTTGAAAGAACTTTAAATTTGCTGTCAGCTCGTCTCAGTAATGGCTGCTGTAGGTACCTCAAGAGCTTAATTAGGGACAAATAACAAAGAGAAGATATAGAGAATAGAAAGAGACTTGAAATACAAAAAGTAATAAATAAATATAAAAGACACCCTGGGGAGTGTTGTATTTTGGGGTAACTGCAGAACTCTTTTGCAGCCCTCCCATGGGATATTTTTTTTTCGAGTTTCCTAATCCTCTGGAGAGAAAGTCCCCCTGTCAGCTTTCAGAGGGGGGTGTCAAGCAAGAAGCCCGACAGCAAGATGAACACCAGCTTTTGGGTTTAACACTTTTGTTCTTAGATGCAAAGTTATCAGACTCTGTGTGTATATTGGTGTGTCACGATCGTAGTATAAACCACACACACTGAGTCTTAAGATCTATTTCTGTCTTCTAGACTAATCTTTATTTTCATCTTCACATCTCACTGTCTCTGTTCACAAGTACGCAGTGCACACAGACACCTCTGCAATTAGCTGTCACAATTATATTGTACCCACGTTACGCTAATTAGATCAAGCTCCAGTGTAATCAATCC
Source organism: Protosalanx chinensis (assembly GCA_030340685.1). NCBI lineage: Eukaryota > Metazoa > Chordata > Actinopteri > Osmeriformes > Salangidae > Protosalanx > Protosalanx chinensis. The sequence goes on along the minus strand of CM059343.1, from coordinate 403,651 downwards.
TTGCCAGTAATTGCTTCAGTTGTTCTCCATGTTGGCTTCGTTAGAAAATATAGCCAGAGGTCATAATCCTCCGTGATGAAAACCCCAAACTGCTAGGAATTGTGAGCAGTTTGATGGGCTTTAGTTGTGGAGTGTTGAGTGTTGATAGTGTTGAGAGTTGATAGTGTTGAGAGTGTTGATAGTGTTGATAGTGTTGATAGTGTTGAGAGTGTTGAGAGTGTTGATAGTGTTGAGAGTGTTGGAGTATAGAACACAGACCTCTCACCCTTATAGAACACAGACCTCTCACTCTTATAGAACACAGACCTCTCACTCTTATAGAACACAGACCTCTCACCCTTATAGAACACAGACCTCTCACCCTTATAGAACACAGACCTCTCACCCTTATAGAACACAGACCTCTCACTCTTATAGAACACAGACCTCTCACCCTTATAGAACACAGACCTCTCACCCTTATAGAACACAGACCTCTCACCCTTATAGAACACAGACCTCTCACCCTTATAGAACACAGACCTCTCACCCTTATAGAACACAGACCTCTCACTCTTATAGAACACAGACCTCTCACCCTTATAGAACACAGACCTCTCACCCTTATAGAACACAGACCTCTCACTCTTATAGAACACAGACCTCTCACCCTTATAGAACACAGACCTCTCACCCTTATAGAACACAGACCTCTCACTCTTATAGAACACAGACCTCTCACTCTTATAGAACACAGACCTCTCACCCTTATAGAACACAGACCTCTCACCCTTATAGAACACAGACCTCTCACTCTTATAGAACACAGACCTCTCACCCTTATAGAACACAGACCTCTCACCCTTATAGAACACAGACCTCTCACCCTTATAGAACACAGACCTCTCACCCTTATAGAACACAGACCTCTCACCCTTATAGAACACAGACCTCTCACCCTTATAGAACACAGACCTCTCACCCTTATAGAACACAGACCTCTCACCCTTATAGAACACAGACCTCTCACCCTTATAGAACACAGACCTCTCACTCTTATAGAACACAGACCTCTCACCCTTATAGAACACAGACCTCTCACCCTTATAGAACACAGACCTCTCACCCTTATAGAACACAGACCTCTCACTCTTATAGAACACAGACCTCTCACCCTTATAGAACACAGACCTCTCACCCTTATAGAACACAGACCTCTCACCCTTATAGAACACAGACCTCTCACTCTTATAGAACACAGACCTCTCACCCTTATATAACACAGACCTCTCACCCTTATAGAACACAGACCTCTCACTCTAATAGAACACACACCCTCTCCCATCTAAACTGGCCTCCGTCTTCATCAGTGCGGTGGGTTGTGTGGAACACAGGAAATACATCAACACTGTCCATCGCCGCACACACACACACCGCACACACCGCACACACACACACACAAACACCCTGCTTGAGTTTGTGGAGCTTTCAAACTATTTAAACTCCCCTCGGTAGCACAGACAGCCTCAGCGATTGATGTGTTCGCACCAGGAGTCCAAATTTTTGATGTGTTCCAGTGTGCCGGACCGCTTCCCCAAAAAACTGCTGCAGAATAACACCTATGAATACACACAAGAAGAGAGAGATTGGATGTGAGAGTGTGTGAGTGTGTGAGTGTGAGAGTGTGAGAGTGTGTGAGTGTGTGAGTGTGTGAGTGTGTGAGTGTGAGAGTGTGTGAGTGTGTGAGTGTGTGAGCTACTTCAGGGTAACATCTGCAGATCTCTACTGTGTCAGCTGGACCAGTAGTATTATTAGAAGATCATGTCTGGAGTGTGACAGACTTGTGTGTCTGCCTCTTTCTATAGATGTACTGTGATCATGCAGTTCTCCTTGTAACCATGGTAAACAGCTGTTTATACAAGCGCTGTTCAGCATTTGAACAGCTAATCGTTGTTAGAACAGTTGATACAAAAAGCCCCAAAAAGAAAAAAAACGTTGACAACTATCTCTGTGAAACTATTTGGATTTGTAGAAAGGCTGTGAGATTAGTGTGATATGACTGTAAACCTACAGAAACAGACATTGGATCCATTCTGTCAACTCCCTCTTCTTAAAGCTGTGATAATACCGTCTTAATAATACAATACTACTGTGTTATTACTTCCCAAAGTACCAAGTAATATCCGATTTTAACTTGTCCTAGTCTCTATGGCAGTGTAAGACCAGACTTAAAAACATGTTTGTAGACGTGTACCGTAGGTCAATTTATACAATAGCTATCTAATTGCTGATACATTTTTTTTTAACCCTCGTTATGCTATTAAACACCCCATTCAAATCGCAACACATCAGAGATAGCAATCTTAATCTCTATGAAACTCTTCACAATTCAAAAGATTTATCTGGTTAGATCATCCACGCTGATATGTAATTCCCAGTGTGATTGTATTATCATACAGTAAATGCTAATTTCATATACAAATGTAAAAAATACAATTAGTAGTCCTGTTCACGTTCTAAGTCACATTCTCTGTCTATATTTCAATGTTAATAATTTATCAGCGACAGTAGAACCACAGTAATAGCAGGTACTTTATCAGTGAAAAATGCAGAAAATGTGTTTTGAAGTGTTTCAAATCACAAGAAAGTTCTGGCATATTTTTGTCACATTATATAGGATTTTCTTGGCAAGTGCACTTTAGCAACTGACCTCAAATTGGATTAAGTGCCAGTTGTCACTTAGAACTGCTGAAGACTTGTCATTGATTGTCTTATTTAAATGACAGTATTTGATGCTGGTGGGGGTGCAGTGGGAGACATGGTGACTGTGTCATCACGTCAGATTGTGCTCTCCCTTCCAATGACTCACTTTAAGAACCTTCGTAAAATCATTTCTTATTGGTTCGAATTTCATTCCGGAATGCTTTGCATGTGTTCTGGAATTCTTCCTATCTTCAAGTTGATATATGTTTCCATCTGGGGAAGGGGGGGGGGGGGGGGGGACTTTTATGTCAACTTTACTCTCAGAGAAGAGATTCATTTGCATGACCTGTAGAGGTTGTTAATTTAACTTCATCTGACTGTTATACTCACTTTTTATACATTTAAAAAACTGTCACATATCCTAGAAGCCTGTCAGAGTTCAAAGCTGTTACTTGCCATTTTATCTCCACGAGTTTATTCTGTACTAGAGGGACGTGCTATCACCTTGATTAGCATACTGCAACATCTGTCGCTGTAGTCAGTCCATGAAGCGACTTCAGTATGGATTACATTGGTGTTACATCACTTTAAACAGTTGAACAGATAAGAGCTAGTTGGGTTACGTCATATCTCTGGCATAGATCTGTCGTTTTCTATGTTGAACTACTCATGTCCAGAGGTGAATAAGAAGTGAGCACTCTTAACAGGCTTGTTATAGATAACGATGGGTTTATTCTTCTTCTTCTTTGTCTAGTAGAATGACACTAGGGAATGGTGTGTTATGACTGAACGATGTTGTTCTCGTTGGCTTTTCACAAACCAGGTTTGCTTGAACCAAAAAATAGGTCAATTGCAAAAGTAACAGAACAAATCAACTTAAATCAACCTATCTGCTTTTACCTTTCTGGTGCGCCATGAATAAAAGATGATGTCACGTCCTGTTCAGCCCCATCTGAAGGTTGATGGAACAGGACACTTGACATTCCCGCACAAACTGTACCTCCGAATATCTAGCGTCAACAAAAGGTTTCTGCCACTCTGACAGAGGAAGCTGACAGACCTGCCTAGTTCGTCAAACCACAAAGAATGGGAGGTTTCCTCGCCATCGCTCTTACACTGCTGCTGTACCCCAGCGATATCCCTCCTCTTCCTCCTCCTCTTCCTCCTCCTCTCCACACCACTCAGTCCGTCACTGTGAAAGAAGGAGCTATATGACAGACTAAAAGGTGTTGGTGGAAAATGTCTTTCACTGTTGTGTGTTGTCTTCCTCCCTGTGGAATCTTAACTGCCTCCCTCTATATCTCTACCCAACCCTCCACCAACCTTCCACCTACCCAGCCATCCACCTACCCTCCACCAACCTTCCACCTACCCAGCCATCCACCTACCCTCCACCAACCTTCCACCTACCCAGCCATCCACCTACCCTCCACCAACCCTCCATCTACCCTCCACCAACCTTCCACCTACCCAACCTTACGCCTACCCAGCCCTCCACCAACCTTCCACCTACCCAACCATCCACCTACCCTCCACCAACCCTCCATCTACCCTCCACCAACCTTCCACCTACCCAACCTTACGCCTACCCAGCCCTCCACCAACCTTCCACCTACCCAACCATCCACCTACCCTCCACCAACCCTCCATCTACCCTCCACCAACCATCCACCTACCCTCCACCAACCCTCCATCTACCCTCCACCAACCTTCCACCTACCCAACCTTACGCCTACCCAGCCCTCCACCAATCCTCCACCTACCCAACCATCCACTTCAACCCATAAAATAAGGCACTATTTACTCCCTCCACATAGGAATCCTTTCCACGCTTCTCCTAATGCTCCATTTGCATCAAGTCAACAGAGCGTTCTGACACCTGTGATCTAGGGAAATCTATGGAGAACATGGCTGGTAATGATGAATATAAATGCATAAGGCAAGTTGACAGGGGAAAGGAATTACACCCATCACTTGACTAAATTGCCCCAAATCGAAGAAGAGTCTCCAAACTTGAACATATTTCTCGGCTGATTTATAGAAAGAAAAAAAGATATAAGAATATGGAAAACAAGGTAATAGCTAATTCCTCACCCCCCTCTTCCCCTACTTACTGTGGCCGCTGGGGGAATATGTTTCCAATTCACTTGATGTATGATTACGGAATCAATTTGAAAAAGGTTTTGTTCCGAATGTGCAAAGGAGCCAGTGTCCAATCCCTGAAGGGAGGAGGACATGGGAGTTTACCTTTTAGCTTCGTTTCAGAAACCAACTGCTACACAACCCTGCGATTGCGAAAACCTTTTAAAATCCTCCCATTTCCTGTCAGTTGAGACAATGGCTGCATTTGTTCAGATTCCAAATAACTCCCATTCCCCCCCCCCCGATGTGTTCCTGTTGTCGTCATTTGGTCCAGGCATTCCTCCTCCAGGTGTTTCGACACCTGTAAGTGATTGATGATTGCTTTTGGAGTCTTCTTTCCCTCTCGCTTTGTTGGAGAGTCTTGTCAGCAAATACCCATAAAGCTTTGCAACGGTTGAAACCATGCAGTCTGCGCGGAAGCACTTTGAGAGCACTTGGAGACCTTTCGCCGGTCTCTCCCTGTGTGAGACAGCCTATCACTGTGTCTTGACACATTCATGGGAAGACTGTAATCCAGTGTTTAGAGCGAGGGGAGTCTTTTGGGGTGTCCCTCAGTAGACATACCGGCCGTGCAGCAGTGGGGATTGAACTAGTACCTCTCTGTGGTCTGGTAGATTGACTGTGTGACATCCCTGTTGACCTTTTAACGCGATGCCATTTCAGCCTCAAAACCATTTGTTTTCCACACACAGGCGAGAGAGGACGAGGGACAGAGAATATTGTCTTCCTTCTCTCCATTAAGCCGTTGAGCATGAAAAAAGAAAATAATATATATATATATATATATATATATATATATAAACACCGCCTCAATCCCTCCAGACAGCCAGTTAATATTATCCTCAGAGATGCAGAGAGCTTTCCAGATCAGTTGCCAAAACTGGTGCAGAATTCAGAGCAGGACTGACTGGGGGTGCTCATGCTAAACCTATTTAGCATAGCTAATTGACCTCCAACTACAAAAGTATGATTCTGTTTCCCCATCTCGGCTTGGAGTTGTTTTCTAAATAGTTTTTTTTATTGTTGTTGTTGTTGTTGTTGTTGTTGTTGTTGTCTCCTGTGCTCATCTGTGGTTTGGTTCAGTGTTCCAGATCCGGTTGTGGCCTTCAGTATTGTTTGTTTTCTCTACCATGAAAATAGCTGAGACTTTAAGTTTCCAAAGCCACTAACACAGCCTGGGTAATTGAATTAGCTTCACCCAAGGTTCAAGGCTAGGATTTACTAAAATGTCGGAATATGAGCATAAAAAAAAACATAATTCATATGGGAAATTGCACCCCTGCAACTTTACTAATAACGTTTACTGAAGATGTAAGTCAAATCCAATTTTCATTTCAGACCTCCGCATCAAATGTTGAGAGGCTGAGTAATGCAGCCATATTAAAGATAACAGTGTATTTCTTAGATTGATTTCAAGGCCCAAACATCATCAGAATCCATGTTCCGTGTTGATCTATCCCTCTGGCTTCTGTCTGTCTTGGAATGAATTAACAATACCCAACCCAGCATCACAGCAAACTACTGTGTGTGTGTGTGTGGTGTGTGTGTGTGTGTGGTGTGTGTGTGTGTGTGTGTGTGTGTGTGATGTGGTGTCTTCTAATAGCCACTCTGTCACAAGGGTCTGACTCAGGAGACTGAACCAGCTAAAAATACACAGTAATTAACTGCTGACATCATCTTAATGGGGATTATTAACCTGAAAACATGCAGAGATGCTTTACTTTGAACCTGATGGGGGGGTGGAGGGTGAGGGGGGGAGGGTAGGGGGGGGTAGGGGGGGGTGGCTGAGTGTATAAGTTTGTTTATCACCAGATGTTTAAGAGGATAAAAGGCAGGAATGATTTATTCTCATACCAAGTCTTAAGTACGAGTACATCTCCTCTCCATTAGGAATCCATTTGTGTGCGGTGAACCGATGGGTGGTTTCGAAATGTCAAGTACTTTTATTCAGGGTATTAAAAGTACCACACAGCTGATGTAAAAACAATAGCTGTTTTTTTTCTTCTTTTTGCTTTTGTGTAAAAGGTGAACGCTGAAATAACAATCATATAGAAAACATGATTTTCCTTCATGTTGAATCGTTGATAAAGTATAGTATAGTTTTTTGTCAGTGTTTTGTGTTGAGGTTAAGAGTTGTGTAGTCTTGTGTTGCTGGCTTTGTGTTGGCGTTGGAGATTTCTATTGTGCGTGGTGTCTTTGTTTCTGGTGAAATGTGGCGTTGGTCCAGGGTAACAGTGTGAAGCACTGTACTATATGAAGAGGCGTTTCCATGTGACACATCAGAGGGAAGAACCAGACAGACCAGGAACAACACAAAGTCAGTCATTGTGAATCAAGTCATTTGCCAGAAACAAAGACCTCCATAAAGGGTTGATTTGGCCGCTAACCGCTTCTGCTTGTCCTATTTTGACCGAAGAGACTCAGATTACTTGGGGACAGAAAGGCCACAGTTATGGCAGTAAAATCCTGCCTTTAAAGGGGTTTGAAATCTTCACATCCTTTTATCTCTGCTGGGCTTTTTTTGATCATCTCCCCCCCTACACTCACACACTGCCCAGATACGATTTGGGATTTATAGACTGTGATGTTAGTTGAACATTTAAGCGTTGTGAGAGAGAAGAGCTGGTTCAGGGCCTCCTGGCCCCGTGCCTGGGGCCCTCCTCCTCCTCTGGACAGTCATGAATCTGAGGACCGTCTGATCCATCGCTGGGCACAAACCACAGAGGCTGAGGAGCAAACATTTGATGAACCCAGAGGCAGTAAATTAGTTCCAGCTTGCTGTCTCTGTTCCACATTACACCTTGGACCTCCAGGCAGCTCTGTACGCGGGGGCGAGGGCGCGGGGCAGGGTGTGTGTGTGTGCTGGGGGGCAGGGGTGTGTGTGTGTGTGTGTGGCTAGGAGGGCAGGGGGATTCAGGCAGGGGGATTCGGCAGGGTATTCGGGTGTCACAGCACACGTGTGAGGCTGGAGGCTAGGGGGCTGGAGGCTGGGGGTCTGGAGGCTGGAGGCTAGAGCGCTGTAGGCTGGGGGGCTGGAGGCAAGGGGGCTGGAGGCTAGGGGGCTGGAGGCTGGGGGGGCTGGAGGCTAGGGGGCTGGAGGCTGGGGGTCTGGAGGCTGGAGGCTAGAGCGCTGTAGGCTGGGGGGCTGGAGGCTAGGGGGCTGGAGGCTGGGGGGCTGGAGGCTGGGGGGCTGGAGGCTGGGGGCTGGAGGCTGGAAGCTTGAGCAGTGAGAGTCAGATACATGAACAGGGCTGTGTGATAACTGTCCCATTACAAGCTGATACAAACCTCACTGGGTTCATCTGTCACATCAAGAAGAACTAGCCCTGTCTGTCTGCACACACACACACACACACTCTCCATCCCCCCCCCCCTCCCACACACACACACTCTCCATCCCCCCCCCCCCTCCCACACACACACACTCTCCATCCCCCCCCCCCCCCACACACACACACGCCCGACCACGTCCTCAAAATGCCATCAGGCGGCTGATAAACGTATCTGCAGGAAGTGACTGCACTGCTCTTCCTGTTCAGAAGAAGCAGATGCGATGATAAGTAGCTGAGGTGAGCGACCAGGCGCCCGGTGATTAGCCTAGCGACGGGCGAGGAGCAGGCAGCGTTGTGATGGGTGTTCCTGGGCCAGTGCAAGATAAATGAGAAGAGAGAAAGAGGGAGGGAGAGGGGGAGAGGGGAAGGGAGGAAGAGGGAGAGGGAGAGGGAGGGACAGAGAGGGAGATGGGAAGAGGGAGAGGCGAAGAGAGAGGGAGACAGAGAGAGAGGGGAAGAGAGGAAGACAGAGAGAGAGGAAGACAGAGAGAGAGGGAGACAGAGAGAGGAAGACAGAGAGAGAGGAAGACAGAGAGAGAGGGAGACAGAGAGAGGAAGACAGAGAGAGAGGAAGACAGAGAGAGAGGGAGACAGAGAGAGAGGGAGACAGAGAGAGAGGGAGACAGAGAGAGAGGGAGACAGAGAGAGAGGGAGACAGAGAGAGAGAAGACAGAGAGAGAGGGAGACAGAGAGAGAGGGAGACAGAGAGAGAGGGAGACAGAGAGAGAGGGAGACAGAGAGAGAGAAGACAGAGAGAGAGGGAGACAGAGAGAGAGGGAGACAGAGAGAGAGGGAGACAGAGAGAGAGGGAGACAGAGAGAGAGGGACGGTGGCTGACAGACAGCATGGATTAAAGAAGCATGGGATACTGTAGGGCAGGTATCAATCAAAACATGGAGGGCAGGAGAGAGGGAGGTCACATGACTGGATATGACAGGATCGGTCTTGCTAGCTTGGTGGCAACATTCACCGGAGGGTCTAACTGGCAGAAATGGACGACATCGTAACACGCGAGTGAAGAATTATCCACTGGTTCAGCCATGTAACATGTTAGCAGACTGAAAACAAAACAACACCTTTCTTTTCTTTGTCTCTCTCTCTCTCTCTCTCTCTCTCTCTCTGTCTCTGTCTCTCTCTGTCTCTCTCTGTCTCTCTCTGTCTCTCTCTGTCTCTCTCTGTCTCTCTCTCTCTCTTCTCTCTCTCTCTTCTCTATCTCTGTCTTGTTCTCCCCCCTCTCTCTGTCTCTCTCTCTCTCTTCTCTCTCTCTCTTCTCTCTCTCTCTGTGTCTCTCTCTTTCTTCTCTCTTTCTTCTAACTCTTTTCTATCTCTTCTCTCTCTCCCCCCTCTCTCTCCCTCCTCTCTCTCTCTCTTCTCTCTCTCCCTCTCTCTCTCTCTCTCTCTTCTCTCTCCCCCTCTCTCTCTCTCTCTCTCTTCTCTCTCCCTCTCTCTCTATCTCTTCTCTCCCCCTCCCCCTCTCTCTCTCTCTCTCTCTCTTCTCTCTCTCTCTCTCTCTCTCTCTTCTCTCTCCCCCTCTCTCTCCCTCTCTCTCTCGCTCCCCCTCTCTCTCTCTATCTCTCTCTTCTCTCTCCCCCTCCCTCCCTCCCTCTCTCTCTCTTCTCTCTCTCTTCTCTCTCCC
>CM059343.1:359094-393359 GCA_030340685.1 Protosalanx chinensis | reverse complement strand
CACCATCATCAACACACAGTAATCAATTACACCATTAACAACACATGATAATCCACATCAACATTCACCCTGGATGACGAGACTCTGGCTCAGTTCCTCCCTCCCTCCCTCCCTCCCCCCTCCCCCCTCTCCCCCCTCCTCCTCACCTCCTCATTATATCCATCTGCGTCTGCTCGCACCAGGATCCGGCCCACGTTGGGGATCTCCACCTCTGACACGGCGCTCTCTGAAGCCTGCCTCTGCCGGCCTGGGACTGCCTCACCTGCCTCACCCTCCTCACCCCGCCCCACCCCCGGAATCAGGCTCCGGTGCCCCCCTCCTCAACCTCGCTAGCCTGGGGGTTTGTCTGGGGGGTGTGAGAGGAGGGGGCAAGGGGGCGAGCGTCTGCTGTGGCCTGGGTTCTAATCTCTGGAGGGGGGAGGCTGGGGTGAAAGGGGGGGAGGAAGGGATTTATAATAATCATAAAATGATATTGATGATAAGGTTAAAGATTAGGCATGAGTTATATCAGCGAGGGAGGCAGTGGATTCAGGTGCAGTACCACACATGTCACTGGAGGGCACCTGAACCCCAGTAACGACAGCACTTTCTTCAGTCAACAGTCTCTGTCACAGGACAGAAGCACCCAAACACAGCGCTTACATAAGCTTATGTCATCAACATAACACTGCATGGCCCACTTTCAAACAGCAGATTACTAACTGAATACCTTCACTTAATCGCTCACTCTCTCTCTCTCTCTCTCTGTCTGTCTCTCTCTGTCTCTCTCTGTCTCTCTCTGTCTCTCTCTGTCTCTCTCTGTCTCTCTCTGTCTCTCTCTCTGTCTCTCTCTCTCTCTCCCTGTCTGTCTTTCTCTCTGTCTGTCTCTATGTTTCTCACAGTGATAGATTCTACTTGAAGTCTCTGACCAGACACTGGGTCTGTTAGTGACCCTCCTGCCCCCTCTCATCTCCCACACCCACCCACCCCCACCCCCACACTGTGACAGCTAAAGTATCATCCTACCCACCCCCACAGAGCCAAACGACCCCACCATATCTGCCACCTAGTATGGGGGAATGCCAAGATGGCCGACACAACTCAGTGCCCTTCAAACAGGAGGGAGGGAGGGAGGAGGGGGAGAGGGGGGGAGGGTGGGGGGAGGGAGGAGGGAGAGAGGGGGGGAGGGAGGTAGGGGGGAGGAAGGGAGCTCACCTACATTCACATACATAACAAGCTCACAATAACAAATGAGGTGAAAGCACAAAAACAGAGAGCATCAGGACAGAGACACACACAGGTACACACACGTACACCACAGGTACACACACGTACACACAGGTACACACAGGTACACACAGGTACACAACACATGTTTGTGTTGGTGTTTATTAGTCCACATGGTCCTCTTTATCTCCCAGTGACTCATGGTGTCACAGACACACACACAGACACACACTCACACACACACTCACACAGACACAGACACACACAGACACACACACAGACACACACACACACTCACACAGACACACACACACACAGACACACACACCTGGCTGAGTCCTTCCTTCCCAGAAGATCCAGGGGGGTCTGCAGCAGGCTCTTGGCTCCCAGAGCTGGGGGTCCGGTCAGGGGGAACAGCAGCAGGCAGTTCCCTTCCAGGGCTGGGGGTCCTGCTGGGGGGTACAGCCTCCAGCTCGGGGGGAGCACCTGGAGGTTCACCAGGATAAAACAGATCATGAATTAGATACAGCGTCTCAGGGGTGACTGATGTAGTCAGTTGGTACATCAACGTCAGACTGATATTCTTCCTATTTAAAGATCTAGCTGTGTGTTAACCCCACATGAACTTTGACCCTCACCAACCAGATCCGTGACATTAATATCCAGGCTGAGACTTTAAAACCACAGCTGCCTGGGTTCAAATCCAGCCTGAGGCCTTGGAGCCTGCCCTCTCTCTGTCTCTCTCTGTCTCTCTGTCTCTCTCCCTCTCTCTCCCTCTCTCTCTTCCTCGTCACACATCCTTAACGTTCAGGACAAACCGTCGTCTTCCTCCCCCGGCTCCCTCGCTGACTCCTCCTCCTCTTCCTCCTCCGTCACGGCGCTCTGCTCCACCTCTGCTCCCTGAGGCTCCTCTGTCGCAGGGGGCGGGCTTGTGGGTCTGGAAGATGTGGGCGGGGCCTCCACGCCCCCTTCCTCCCGCGGATTGGCTGCTGGCAGAACTGCTCCTCCCACTCTCGGAGCTCCAGCTGGAAGCAGCGGTTGTCTTCCCGGACGTAGCGTCTCAGTGGGGGGGCAGAGAGTCCAGCCCCACCAGGACCTGACCCGTCTCATCATCTGTGTCCTCTGACAAACAGGAAGTGACAACATAAACACAACGATTAGGATCAAACTGACGGAGGGTAACATCATCTAAACACCTCTGAGGAGGGGGGGGGGGGGGGGGGGGTGGGGGGGAGGGGGGGGTGTTGTAGCTGAGGACATCTGAGAGACAAGACACCGTCCGTGTGTCAGGAGTTACTATGGAGATCAGTCCTCATTTAGAAATGTCAAGGAAAAGTCAGTAAATGTTTCATCTTTATACCCCCCCTTCCTCACACATCTTCTAATACCCCCCCTTCCTCACACATCTTCTAATACCCCCCCTGCCTCACCACATCTTCTAATACCCCCCCTTCCTCACACATCTTCTAATACCCCCCCTGCCTCACACATCTTCTAATACCCCCCCTTCCTCACACATCTTCTAATACCCCCCCTGCCTCACACATCTTCTAATACCCCCCCTGCCTCACACATCTTCTAATACCCCCCCTTCCTCACACATCTTCTAATACCCCCCCCTTCCTCACACATCTTCTAACACCCCCCCTTCCTCACACATCTTCTAATACCCCCCCTTCCTCACACATCTTCTAATACCCCCCCTGCCTCACACCTCTTCTAATACCCCCCTTCCTCACACATCTTCTAATACCCCCCCTTCCTCACACATCTTCTAATACCCCCCCTGCCTCACACATCTTCTAATACCCCCCCTGCCTCACACATCTTCTAATACCCCCCCTGCCTCACACATCTTCTAATACCCCCCCTTCATTCCCGTAAAGTAGTCCCTCTGCGCAGCAAGGCGGAGGAACACGGCCGCACGGCTACCTGAGATGAGGCTGGGCATCCTGTCGTCTATGTACATCAGGCAGTAGGCGCTGGCGTTGGTCATGCCTCCGTAAGAGTCTCGCACAAGCTCCTCCCAGGTCGCCTCGGTAACCAGCACATCGTTGTACTTCATCCAGCGCTGGCCGCTGTGCTCGTAGATGTACGCCCAGTAGTGTCCGGCCGACGCCTGGCCCTCATGGACCAGGACCGCATGGAGCCGGTACGGAACCTGGAAGCAGCACGATACTGATGATAACCAGCCATGATAACAGCAGCACGATACTGATGATAACCATCTATGATAACAGCAGCACGATACTGATAATAACCATCTATGATAACAGCAGCACGATACTGATAATAACCATCCATGATAACAGCAGCACGATACTGATGATAACCAGCCATGATAACAGCAGCACGATACTGATGATAACCATCCACGATAACCGCAGCACGATACTGATGATAACCAGCCATGATAACAGCAGCACGATACTGATAATAACCATCTATGATAACAGCAGCACGATACTGATGATAACCATCCATGATAACAGCAGCACGATACTGATGATAACCATCCACGATAACAGCAGCACAATACTGATGATAACCAGCCATGATAACAGCAGCACGATACTGATAATAACCATCCACGATAACCGCAGCACGATACTGATGATAACCATCCACGATAACCGCAGCACGATACTGATGATAACCATCCATGATAACTGCAAACAATACTGATGATAACCAGCCAAGATAACCGCAGCACGATACTGATGATAACCATCCACAATAACAGCAGAAGATACTGATGATAACCATCCATGATAACAGCAGACAATACGATAATCATATTTAGCCATTTAAGGTTTGTTGTTGAACATAGAGGGTGGGGATGGAGGTGTGTGTGTGTGTGGAGAGGTGTGTGTGTGTGTGTGGGTGTGTGTGTGTGGAGAGGTGTGTGTGTGGTCTGATGGACAGGGTTAGATGAGAATCTTACCTGACAGAGACTCTTATCACAGTACATGCCCTCCAGCGCATGGCTGACCCTGTCAATGCTGGCCTTCAGTTCTGAGAACACACACACACGCAGACAGACAGGCGTGTGGACACACACACACACACACAGGCAGACAGGCGTGTGGACACACACACACACACACACACACAGGCAGACAGGCGTGTGGACACACACACACACACACAGGCAGACAGGCGTGTGGACACACACACACACACAGGCAAAGATACAGAGACACACACAGATCTATTTAGTGCACCTGGGGCAAGTACACACACACACACTCTCTAGACATAGCATGGTCGGTGCCGTACGGCCAATTATCAGACCCTCTTATCCAGAGAGACTTACAGCAAGTACAGGGACACTCCCCCCTGAGGCAAGTAGGGTGAAGTGCCTTGCCCAAGGACACAAAATAATTTGGCACAGCCCGGGAATCGCTAGTCAATACTGATGTTTGGTTTCAGACGTCTTCAGGTTACCGGTCATGTTGTTCTCCACCTCGTTCCTCCAGCGAAGCAGGCATCCCTTAATGAAGCGCAGCTCCTCTTCAGATACACTGTGGGGGGCAGGGTGGGGGGGCACGTCCATGGGGGGCCGGCACTGGGTGAAGGGCTTGTAGATGGGGGTCCTCTGCTGGCACACGAGGGGTCAGATGATCCGGGGGGCCCAGGATCGGGGTGGCTAGACAGAATGCCAGCAGAATGTTTACATGGAGTCATTTAACCAGACGCTCTTATCCAGAGAGACTTACAGTAAGTACAGGGACATTCCCCCCTGAGGAAAGTAGGGTGAAGTGCCTTGCACAAGAACACAACGTCATCTGGCACAGCCGGGAATCTAACCAAGTGGCAACCTTCTGATTACTAACCCAATTCCCTAACCGCTCAGCCTCCCGATTCCAATAGTTATAGACTATTGATCAGTAATGAATGTTAACATAATTTCTACAATTGTTTTTAATTTTGGGGGGACAAAATGATGAAGCTACATCACATGGTGAATGTTCCCCCCTCTCAGAAGCGTGTTTATGGGTCACGGCACACAGCAGCAGTACAGAACATGGATGTTACTCTGGAAGGTCGGACCCGGGGGTTGAGTAAGCATCCGAAATTCAAGAAGGCACTTGATTGAGCAAGCAAGCAGAAACCGGAATATTCTTGATTCAGAGTCAAGACCAGATGCAGATGCAGAGAGGAAGAACGTGTTCAGGCAGAGCGTGTTCAGGCAGAGCGTGTTCAGGCAGAGCGTGTTCAGGTAGAGCGTGTTCAGGCAGAGTGTGTTCAGGCAGAGCGTGTTCAGGCAGAGCGTGTTCAGGCAGAGCGTGTTCAGGTAGAGCGTGTTCAGGCAGAGCGTGTTCAGGCAGAGCGTATTCAGGCAGAGCGTGTTCAGGCAGAGCGTGTTCAGGTAGAGCGTGTTCAGGCAGAGCGTGTTCAGGCAGAGCGTGTTCAGGCAGAGTGTGTTCAGGCAGAGTGTGTTCAGGTAGGAGCGTGTTCAGGTAGAGCGTGTTCAGGCAGAGTGGTGTTCAGGTAGAGCGTGTTCAGGCAGAGCGTGTTCAGGCAGAGCGTGTTCAGGCAGAGCGTGTTCAGGCAGAGCGTGTTCAGGCAGAGCGTGTTCAGGTAGAGCGTGTTCAGGTAGAGCGTGTTCAGGCAGAGTGTGTTCAGGTAGAGCGTGTTCAGGCAGAGCGTGTTCAGGCAGAGCGTGTTCAGGCAGAGCGTGTTCAGGCAGAGCGTGTTCAGGCAAAGTGTGTTCAGGCAGAGCGTGTTCAGGTAGAGCGTGTTCAGGTAGAGCGTGTTCAGGTAGAGCGTGTTCAGGCAGAGTGTGTTCAGGTAGAGCGTGTTCAGGTAGAGCGTGTTCAGACAAAGCGTGTTCAGGCAGAGCGTGTTCAGGCAGAGCGTGTTCAGGCAGAGCGTGTTCAGGCAGAGTGTGTTCAGGCAGAGTGTGTTCAGGCAGAGCGTGTTCAGGCAGAGTGTGTTCAGGAGGTCGGCATATATAACATAACAAGTGATCAGGAGAGACTCTGACAGATGAGGTGACAGAGAAAAGCGTGATGGAGGGGGTGTTTACCTGCTGTCGTCTGGGTGGGGGTCCAGGTGTGGGGGGCCTGGGGGGCCCTGGGGCGTGGGGGAGGAGGAGGCCTGCCTCACATCCTCAGCGGGGGATAAGCTGGTGGGCTTGGTGGTGGCAAACACCAGCATGTACTGCAGCATGTCAGCCAGGGGATACTTAGCAGGACCTGAGCCGTAGTTCTTATAGCTGGAGAGAGGGTAACACACAGGGATATCAGACTGGAACTGGATATGACAGAAACTAGAAAATATATCACACAGCTAAGAGTAGAGACTGAGAGAAGGAGAGAGAAGATAGAGACAGATAGAGAGAGAAACGAGAGAAAGAGATGGGAGAGAGGGAAGAGTGAGAAACAGATAGAGGGAAGACAGAGAGAGAGGCGGAGGAACTAAGAGAGTATATGTGAGAGTGTGAGTGTGTGTGAGAATGTGTGAGTGCGTGTGTGTGGGTGTGTGTAAGTGTGTGTGTGTGTGTATCCTCACCACTCCAGTTCTGCTGCAGGACAGTCAGTTGTTCCTTCAGCCTCTTCACCTCCCCTCGTCTGTCGTGAGTCTGCTGGACGTTCTTGTGAAGGTACCTGGTCAACACACAGCCACCAGAGGGACACACACCTGGTGAGAGGCAGCACACCTGCAGCAGACACACCTGAGGTGGGCGGAGTCACGCTCTGCACCTGTCCATGTAGATGATCTGAGGGAACTCCAGCTTCTTGTGGATCTTCTCCGGACGACCGAGCTGAGTGTTGAACTCAAACCGAGACAGTTCAAAGGTCAGGACAGGGGGGAGTTTAGAGAACCATCTCTGCAACACAAAAACATCACATCTGGTTATGTTTAACACTCTGTAACGTAGACTTGTTGTCTTATGTTTTATATATAGAGAGATCATTTTTTTACCTGGAAGTTTCTCACCTCCCTGCCAGATGTAATGGTTTGATCCGAGTGCAGTGCTTCGATCTCCCCCTCCACCATGGCACCTTCCAAACACTCGTCCAGGTTGTTGAATCCGTTTCACTTGCAGTGGATACTGCCCAAACTGCTCAATACTGGACAAGGTTTTACCTAAATATTCAAATACACATTGTACAACTGAGCACAGTTCACATTGTTTTGTCCAGTAATAGATCCCAGATTATTATTTCCAGACACACAATTCTTACAAATATTTCTCTTGTGAAATAAATTCAGAGCATTTATCTAAAATGTGACTCGATCTGATCTTTAAGATGGCTGCATATTGCATTAATAATATCTCCCTATATTACTTCAGAATGGTTAGATGAGGAGTGTTTCATCGCAGAGTTAAGACGTGCTATTGTTCTGTTATTGTTACTCACCATCAAGGGTTCTCTCTGCTACAAACGTTCATAGAACAGCTGAACCATCGGGTTCTCCTGCTTATCCTCAGGGTTCCTGAAGGCAGGATATGACATCATGACAGAACGTCAACATTCCTGAACGCAGGATATGACATCGTGACAGGACACGACATCAACACAACATGAGCCTTTTCTGAAGTGATGTCATCGCAGAACTTACTTCCCATTGCTGCGAGCTGGAATGCATCCTCCAGCCAATCCAGCAGCTTGTGTGTGAACTCACTAACATCCTAGAACAAACAGGACACAAGTTACACAACAAGAGTGTAAAAAGTGTGTAAGAGTGTGTGTGTGTGCCTGTATTTGTGAGTGTGTATGTGCCTGTGTGTGTGTTTGTCTACCTGCTGGGCCTCACTGGACCTGAAGTGTGTGTGTGTGTGTGTGTACTGCTGGGCCTCACTGGACCTGAAGTGTGTGTGTGTGTGTGTACCTGCTGGGCCTCGCTGGACCTGAAGTGTGTGTGTGTGTGTGTGTGTACCTGCTGGGCCTCTCTGGACCTGAAGTGTGTGTGTGTGTGTGTGGTGTGTGTACCTGCTGGGCCTCGCTGGACCTGAAGTGTGTGTGTGTGTGTGTGTGTGTGTGTACCTGCTGGGCCTCTCTGGACCTGAAGTGTGTGTGTGTGTGTGTACCTGCTGGGCCTCGCTGGACCTGAAGTGTGTGTGTGTGTGTGTGTGTGTGTACCTGCTGGGCCTCTCTGGACCTGAAGTGTGTGTGTGTGTGTGTACCTGCTGGGCCTCGCTGACCTGAAGTGTGTGTGTGTGTGTGTGTGTGTGTACCTGCTGGGCCTCTCTGGACCTGAAGTGTGTGTGTGTGTGTGTACCTGCTGGGCCTCGCTGGACCTGAAGGCGTCCCTCAGCAGGTCCACAGCAGCAGATGGATCTATGAACCTGCGTGATGAACCAGCAGCAGGGAGAACAGACAGCGCAGCTCCTGCATGAAGGCCACGTTCCTCTTATCCTGTCACATGACAACACACAGGTCACATGACAACACACAGGTCACATGACAACACACAGGTCACATGACAACACACAGGTCACATGACAACACACAGGTCACATGACAACACACAGGTCACACAACGACACATACTGAAAACAGATACACACACATACATGACATGACAACACACACACACACACATACATACAGATACCAGATACACACACGTGTGTCAGATAACCTCACACACACACACACACATCTCCTGTGTTCCACTTACAGAGTGGGTCTTGCATTTCTCCAGCAGGTGTTCTGACAGACTGTAGTTCAGAACCAGCCGACGAAACACAGGGAGGTGGAACAGAGACTGAAACACACACACACACACCTGGGTTACTGTAGCCTGGGTAACTGTAGCCTGGGTTACTTTAGACTGGGTTACTGTAGCCTGGGTTACTGTAGTCTGGACAGATAAAGCCCTCTATGCCATATTTACAGACTTATGCAAACACAAAATAATCTACAAACCATATAAGATACGCTATAATATCATATTTAATGTGGGAAATGAAACAACAGCTTATCTCTCATTTAACAGTAAAGAGATCTAAGACAGGCTGTGAAACACGAGCTGTCTGTCAAACATGACCACTTAGTCTCAATCAGATACCAAAACATCAGGAGCCTGAAGAAAAGAAGAAGCAGAAAGTTCAAGCTCATGACCTTTAGCATTACAGAGTTTTCTGCCTCTCACCTAATTAGTCCTATCTTCTAATGATATTTCCTTGGGGGGGTTTTGAGCTTCTAATCGATATCGGGGCATATCTGAACCAAATCAAGATGAACGAGTCCTCCTAAATGAGGGTCTAATCTAGCGACATAAACTCATTCCAGCTCCTGTAGCAGAGTCCATCTTTCGCTCTATCATCACAACACTGGGATATTTAATTACCCCCTCACAGTCTATCAATATCAATGAAGGCTCCAGTTTCAGCAGAGCTACCTGATAGGTTAAGCTAAATTCAGTCTGGAATGGACTCTAAATAGAATTAGAAGAAAGCGAGAAGCTTTTTGCGTTGAAAAAAAAAATAATCTCTCTCCTGTTCTCCCAGCCTCCTGACCGTAAGGATAACTTTATTTGCTCACTAAAGGTTGGTTATGTGACAACAAGTGGAAATGTGATGCTAAGAAATGTTCGCTTTAGCAGAGACGCAGAGCGAGGGAAGAGAAGTCTGAGATTCCAGCAGTTGGATCCAAACCGACAAGTGTTTTGTCCTCATTTCTCCTTGAGGTTATGTGTTCTTACCCGTCACAGCAGATTTCTAAAAAGGTTTCTGAAAGGTGACTGAGAGGATAATGTGGTTGTCACATTGTCAAACTAATTAGTCAGTGTATTAAAAGAAGAGGTTGTATTTCTCAAGACAAGATGTCTGAAATCATTTGCAAACCGAAGCAAAAATGTAAACGTTTGCAACTTTTTAATCAGGGAACTTCTTCTGAGGGTTTAGAAGATATTTATGTTTCATATTGTCACTCCAGCCCCTCAGTGTGACCCACAAGTCCTTTCCTAACTTCAAATATTTGAATTTGTCGAGTTAAAACATTCTTAGAGTTGAAGAGAAAGCTTCAACACCCACACCTCTACCTAGCTCCCTCTTCCTCTCAAACCGGCCCTGAACAGCCCAGCAGGCCTGGCCAGGTGTCTCACCTGGATGACAGCGCTGAACCAGCAGGTGTTGCCCACGTTGCGGAGGCCAACAGGCCAGCCCTCCAGACGAAGCCAGTCGGCTGGGCTGCAGCTCTCTCCCTGGGCTTCACACCTCTTCCGCTTCACCCTGGCAGCACTGTCCTCCACACTGGCCTCCAGAGCCCTGGAACCAACACAGCACAAGTCAAAGACACAGGAACTCACCTGACACTCACCTGGTGAGGTGTGACACAGCGTACCTGCTGAGGTCTCGCTCCTCTTCCTGTTCCTCCTTGCACTGCTGCAGGCTCAGCTCGATGGCGGTCTGGAGGTCGTCTTTAGGAGGAGCTGCATGCAAGGATGGAGAATAAACACAAACACATTTCCCTCCCTCCCTCTCCTCCCTCCTCCTCCCTCTCCTCCCACCTCCCTCCTCCCTCTCCTCCTCCTCCCCTCCTCCCACAAAATGACTCTACCTTTCCCATCATCCCATGCCTCTTGGTGGGGGTCGGCAGGGTTGAGCTCCCTGGCTTGCTGGTCCTCTCCTGCACACTGGACCGTCAGCAGACCCACAGCATGGCTGATGTCCCCCTGGCTGGCCTGGAGGAGACCCACACACACAGAGGGGGTTACCTCCCACAGGGTTAGGGGGTCTGGGGGTGAAGAGAGGGCTACTCACGCTCAGCGCTGTGTGGAGGACCTGGCTGTCCTGGATCCCAGTGATCTCTCTCAGCTGGTTGATCAGCATCTGGCTCTGGGAGACACAGGCAGGAAGGACAGGCTGTTAGAAGACAACATCAACGCAGATATCTTAGCATCCGCCCAGCACATCCCCCCAGCACATCCCCCCAGCACATCCCCCCAGCACATCCCCCCAGCACATCCGCCCAGCACATCCCCCCAGCACATCCGCCCAGCACATCCCCCCAGCACATCCCCCCAGCACATCCGCCCAGCACATCCGCCCAGCACATCCCCCCAGCACATCCGCCCAGCACATCCCCCCAGCACATCCCCCCAGCACATCCGCCCAGCACATAATTAGCTCTTATCATGTTTAACAATACAAAAGTAAATAATAATAATAATATTAATACTTCGTCCTCCCTGCCACCACAGTTTTCAGTGACTCATCTGAAGTTAAGTGTGTCATGCAGATAGGCTGCCCCGGTCCACAGACCAGCTGAGGGCTGGATCAAGTTACTGCTCTGCACTAGCAGCTGGAAATGTCAGAGGAACTGTGAGGAGACAAGCAGACGACCCCCCTCTCTCTCTCACCCTCACCCTCTCTCTCTCTCACCCTCTCTCACCCTCTCTCTCTCTCTCACCCTCTCTCTCTCTCACCCTCTCTCACCCTCTCTCTCGCTCTCTCTTACCCTCTCTCACCCTCTCTCTCTCTCTCACCCTCTCTCTCTCTCACCCTCTCTGTCTCTCTCACCCTCTCTCTCTTTCTGTATATATATCTCTCTCTCTCACCCTTCACACACACACACACACACACACAGCTAGCTGGGAGCAGGCAGACATATATGGAGAGTTGGCTTGTGTGTGATCTCGCTCAGTCTCTATATTTAGGCCCTTGACATGGATAGCAGTGCGTCTGTTATCATTCCCCTCACCATGCCTGTGGGACTTGACTGACACAAGCAGTGGGGCTTTTCTAACAGGCACACAGAAAACACACATGCATTCACACAAAACACACTAACAATCACACACATACCAAAACAGACAAGCTCACACACATACCAAACAGACACAAACACACTCACACACAAAGTCTGAGGAACTGCGAGGATTTTGGATGAGGAGGAGAGACACTACTGTGATGTTTACAACTTGTTTGGGAAACTCCCCTGCCTTCAAGGTCTTCAGGATTCAGTTTTATATTCATTAAAGCAAAGTAACACGCCCAGCGAGGGTTAAACATGACAGAATTAGGCCTACTGTACTGATGGTGGGTCCAGTATGACCTGGTTAGTGGAACAAAACACAGATATACAACTGACGGGGGTTCTGCACTCACCTGGGTGGTTAGATCTCACTCTATCACTCACCTGGGGGTTAGATCTCACTCTATCACTCACCTGGGTGGTATATCTCACTCTATCACTCACCTGGGTGGTATATCTCACTCCATCACTGTGCTGTTCCTCCCGCATGGCTGGGGAGAACGGAAGGCTTCTTTACTTCCTACAGTCCAGACGCAGACTTAGTCCATCTGTCAAACACTCACACACACTCACTCACACTCACACACACACGTACCAGCGGATCTGCGCCTGTTCGCCTGGTAGGGGAACGCCGGGAGCGCGCAATAGACGTGCGCGGTGCAGGAACGCGGACAGCTCGGGCACGAACACAGAATTGCAGCAGCTGATATCACTTTAAGTCCACAAAGTTTTCAGTTTGATATTAGAATATAACAACTCAGAATACTAGTGATTAATGTGGCTAGTGTGTTTTTGTCGTAATCTATTCTGATTCAGTTAGTTTCGGTTTGTTAGATAATACGAGGGTACATTCAATAAATAAGGCGAATTTTTCGGTATAAGGACTTCTAATACAGATAGAAGCTTACTTACAAAATTATGTGAAAAATAAGTAAAACAATGTCACCTTATTTATTGAAACACCATTGTAATTATCATCCAAAATCATTTTCTGTATTTGGATAGTGACAGTTTGATCAGGTCTAATGAGGGTGAGGTGTCTCTTACACCCTCCAATGAACTGATGTTCCTCTAACACAGGTCAGATATCATCTAACAAGATCAAGGAAAATCAATCCAGACCAAACTGTGTCCACTGGTCCATCTTCCCTGGTACCAACCAGGATAAACACAGTAGAGATCAACAACTACAAACTACTGTGCTCTTATTTCCATGAACTGTTATTCTTATATTTGGATATATTATTATTATAACAAGATAATTTTGTCTAACTGGAAGGAGAGATTTCCTCGTGAAGATGTTCCTGCTGTGGTTTCTGCTGGTCTTCATCTCAGGTAACATCTGTTCTTATTATCAGGAAATATTTGTATAATTACATTTAATTATCATTAAATGTCACAGAAAATATGTTTTATTATGTCCAGATGAAGCGTGTTCATTAAGACTGTCTTATTGTAAATCCTTCAAGCTGTTTAGATTTGCAGGAAAGTTTCAACAAATCTTAATGGGCTCATAAAAGTTGAAAAACATGTTATTGTATGTTATCATTTTTTTTATTATTCCCCATATCGTGTGGATTAAAATCGTTGGCTAAATTGTTCATTTGAAACTGTTGCCTGGAATTAATTCAAAATAAGGTTACAGAGAGAGAATACCAATTAAGTCTCATCGTTATTTTTGTTATACATTTCTAAGGCCTCCTTCAATGTTTATAGGTCTATATTTACATTAAAAACGCATTCTACTTTCTTTCATTTATGTTTTATGTGTTTTAGAATGTGTTCATGAGAAATCCACAGCAAACCTTTAACGGTTCCGTTCTATAATCGCAGTTAAACGTGAACGTAAAACTTCAATTTCCCTCCGTTTTAATTTTCACCACTTCTGATGCGCATGTCCGCAGCATCCTCGGTTGTCATGGTTCCTGAGAAGCCCCGCAGATCCGCTCTGAACCAGCTGACCAGAACCTTGTTACGCAACTATGACAGTGGAGTGAGACCAGTGCAGAACTGGACCAGCACCACTCTGATCTACATAGACCTGCTCCTTCAGTCTCTACTGGAAGTGGTGAACAACAAATGAATTCACATTTACATTTATCAGACGCTCTTATCCATAGAGACTCACAGCAAGTACAGGGACATTCCCCCCCTGAGGAAAGTAGGGTGAAGTGCCTTGCCCAAGGACACAATCGAACCGGCAGACCGATTACTAGACCGATTCCCTAACCACTCAGACACTTGACTCCCTGATAGTAGTTCATCACATAAATATGATTGTATGTCATTGTAGCTGGATCAGTAGAGTACATTACTGAACAAGAGACATCAGGATATCCAGAGCATTTATAATCACACAGGATATGAAATAAACTGCCTCTTTCTTCCAGGATGGACAAACCCAGAAAATCACCAGCAGTATTTGGTACCGACAGGTAAGAATCTTCCACCACAAAATGTACATCCACCTTATTGCCATAACAATCCCCAGGAATAATATCTCCACCAATGTTTACATGTAGGCAATTATCAGACTCTCTTTTCCAGAGAGACTTACAGCAAGTACAGGGACACCCCCCCCCCCTCTGAGGGAAGTAGGGTGAAGTGCCTTGCCCAAGGACACAACCACAACCAGCCAGACACCCTCACCTCACCCTGTGTTCTTCCTCTTGGTCAGATCTGGACAGATGAGTTCCTGGTTTGGGATCCAGAAGAGTTTGACGGCATCACTGAGATCTCTGTCTCCTCTGAGGCTATCTGGGTTCCTGACATCATCATCAGCGAATTGTAACCCAGACGCTGTTCACACACATACGCACACACACAAACACCCCCCCCCCCCCCCACACACACACACACACACAAACACACACCATTCAAATGCACAACACCACAGACTGAGATGTAAAACTATCTTACTCGTGTTTTGTCACATCACCTTTTGACAGGTGATCCTGTCTGTCTCTCTCTCTGTCTCTCTCTCTGTCTCTCTCTCTGTCTCTCTCTGTCTCTCTCTCTGTCTCTCTCTCTGTCTCTCTCTCTGTCTCTCTCTCTCTCTCTGTCTGCCTGTCTGTGTATGCATGAGGTGACCTGTCTGTCTCTCTCTGCCTGTCTGTGGCATTCCCCTCTCCAGTGTGGATGCAGGTAAGTCTCCCTCCATCCCGTACGTCTATGTGAACTCCTCAGGGACGGTGAAGAACAACATGCCCATCCAGGTGGTGTCTGCCTGCACGCTGGACATGTTCTCCTTCCCCTTCGACAAGCAGAACTGCAGCCTGACCTTCAGAAGCTGGCTTCACTCAGGTAACAACAACAAAAACAACAACAACAACAACACTCACAATCATCAGCAGCGTCAACAACAACAACATGATCACATCACCACCAAATAACAGCAGCAACAACATTCACAATTCGGATCGCCCCTAGCCATATATAGAAACAGCCCTGTATACTCTCCCTTCTCTCCCCCGTCGCTCCCCCCTCTCTCTCCCCCTCTCTCCCCCCTGTCTCCAGTGAGTGAGGTGGACTTGGCTCTGTGGAGGAGTGCTGAGACAGTGGCTAAGGACAAGAGAGGCTTCATGAACGATGGTGAATGGGACCTCATCTCCCTGCCCTCTCGATACTGGCAGCTTCAGCTAGACGGACGAGACTACGCCCACATACAGTTTAACGTGCGTGAGACATCCAGCAGACGTTACATTGACTATTCCTCTTACATTAACATGGAGTCATTCAGCAGACGCTCTTATCCAGAGAGACTTACAGCAAGTACAGGGACATTCCCCCCCTGAGGCAAGTAGGGTGAAGTGTCTTGCCCAAGGACACAACATAGAAAATTACATTGTGTCCTTGGGCAAGGCACTTCACCCTACTTGCCTCAGGGGGGAATGTCCCTGTACTTGCTGTAAGTGGTTTTGGATAAGAGCGTTTGATAAATGACTGAATGTAATAGCTGGGGAGGAAAAATAGTGAGTTTTGGTCAAGGAACAGCCTGTACTTACTAAACACCTCTCAGCTGCTGTGCCAAACAGAATACTAGCTTGACAATAACCACTCGATTGGCTGGATAGCTAGCTACTGAATGTATGCTTAAAATAACACAACAATGCAGTACTAACTATCTTTTCCATGTCTAAAATACCAGTGTTATCAGTGTAGAGCGCTCAGAACAGCGTCAGAGAGCCTGGCTGGGTAAGTAGGTCAGAATCCTCTCCATAACTGGGTCAAAGTTGACGAGTCTCGTCACCAGACCCTGAATTAGCTACTATGAAGTTCATTATAATGTCTCATAAGTGATATGGATAACAAGAGGACTGGTGCTACGTCAATACCAGCATGTAGACTGATTACAGCCGCCGCTCGATATCTTTAATATTCTAGGTTGAGGGTAGATTGACCTTGTCCAGGGTGGTCGAGTGGTTAGGGAATCAAGCTAGTGATCAAAAGGTTACAGGTTCGAACCCTGGCTGTGCCAACATAACATTGTGTCCTTGTGCAAGGCACTTCACCCTACGTGCCTCAGGGGGGGGATGTCCCTGTACTTGCTGTAAGTTGCTCTGGATAAGAGTGTATGCTAAAATGACTCAAATGTAATGTAACATAAGGTGTCTTCGACATGAGCAGACTGCAATTTCGCTGTGAGAAAATAGAATTTAAAACCCATGGATTTACCAGGCATCTCTAACCCCGAAGCCAGAAAACATCTAGATGTTCTCCCTCCCCATGGTGAGACTGTAACTGCACTATGACAACCGGCTTCGATCGACTATCGACAAGCCGATTTAGCCGTCCTCCTCCCCGGATCGCTTCTCGCCTCGCTGCGAGCGAGCTGAAGTGATTGGCCCCCAGCCTCATGGATCGGGGTTAGCGAGCTAATGCTAATAGATGAAGCGGAGTGGGTGTCCTAGCATGCTGAGGAGAGGAGGGAGGGAGGGAGGGGAGAGGGATGGAGAGGGATGGAGGGATAAAGAGAGAGGCACAGCGTAATGAGACTGTCTGGCATACTGGGGAGGAGATAGAGGAGGGAGGGGGGGTGGAGGGAGGGAGAGAGAGAGAGAGAGAGGGAGGGAGTGAGAGAGGGGGGAAGGAGAGAGAGAAAGAGAGAGAGAGAGAGAGAGAGGGAGGGAGGGAGAGAAAGAGAGAGAGGGGGGATGGCGTGATAAAGACAGAGGCACAGCGTAATGAGACTGACCTGATCAATGGCTGTCTTGTTGCTGCCTGCTGAAAATGGGCCTTTTGCCATTGCAGGTGGGGAGGAGAGAAAGAGGCCTGTGAGATGGATGAGATAGTGTCTTCACAGCCGCTGTGCAACCAGTTCGGAGATAGGTGTTCTGTGACGAAGCATGCATGGATCATTAGCCAACCTTTACGCTATACAGGAGGGTATTTACGATGGAAGGTTGTTAGTATTGTGGATAGTTGAAAGAGTATTTAGAGTTTTAGAGGCCGTGCTGAAATTGTTTTTTTTCTGAGCTTGACTGAAAACATTGCAATCGATATGCATCGGTTCACTGAGGTAAATTGAGGTTGTGAGCCGAGATCGGGTTTGAGTGAATTAAATTGTTTGTTTCGTTACTGAAAAAGAAATATGCTACCATTACAAATAAATAGCAAATTAATCTGTTTTCAAACCTTCTAGAAATAAGAGCGGAGAATATAATCTTGCCCATCAATTCATATACATATTTTTCCTCACAGGGATAAATGTTATTTTTAAGTAGTCGTAAATATCCTTCTTCAAAAGAAAACACTGCCCAGCATGTATTAGCCTCTATTTAGGAACTTTATAGGACCCCCATAGTTACCCATCTACCCCTCTCTCTCCCTGCCTGTCCTGTCACACATCAAATATATCAACAACAACAAGCTGGTTCGATTCCTGGCTGTGCCAGATTACGTCATGTCCTTGGGCAAGGCACTTCACCCTACTTGCCTCAGGGGGGAATGTCCCTGTATTGCTCTAGGTTGCTCTGGATAAAAGCGTCTGCTAAATGACTAAATGTAATGTCATATATTACTACCTTCCTCCCTCCTGTCTACCACCATGCAGGTCCTGGTTCGCCGGCGCCCCCTACTGTACGTGGTAGGTCTTGTCATCCCCAGTGTCTTTCTAATGGTGGTGGACGTGATCAGCTTCTACCTGCCCCGGACAGTGGCACACGTATCACCTTCAAGACCAGCATCCTCCTGGGCTACACTGTGTTCAGAGTTAACCTCATGGATGAGCTACCTGCCACCACCACCAAAACACCGCTCATAAGTACGTACAGGAGGGGGGGATTCGAACCTGTGACCCAGGGGGGGGGGACTCAGTTAGTCCTCAGTTATAAAACAAAATAATCAGGACCCATCTTAGTCCTCTACTGCAGTGTTTTCCAACCCAGGTTGTCAGGGAACACCAGTCCAGCATGTTCTAGATGTTTCCCTGCTCCAGCACCACCTGATTCTAATGAACAAGCTCGTTATCCAGCTCTGCAGAAGCCTGCTTATGATCCATTTGATTAGAATCAGGTGTGCTGGAGCAGGGAAACATCTAGAACATGCAGGACAGGTGTTCCCTAAGGGTCAGTGCTGGTAGGACCCACAGCTGTGACCTCAGCGTCTGTAAGCTCCACCCCAGAAGCTTCGTACCTTCCTTAGTCAGGACGCTGGACATCCAGGTGTGTTTCACCTCTGATCTGGAGCAGGGTGTGCCGGTCACGGTGTGTCCCTTTTCAGGTGTGTTCTTCGCCGTGTGCATGGCCCTCCTGGTCCTCAGTCTGGCCAAGTCCATCCTGGTGGTGAAGCTGCTCCACCACAGCCAGAAGGAGGTCAAGGAGATGTCTCTGTCCGCCTGCCTGCTGGACAAGTACGGGCTCGACCAGCCAGAGCTTCATGGAGAGCAACTTCACCTCGCTCAAAACACTGGATGACGAGGACCAGAGTGGGGGTACGCTCTGGGGTTTGGGGGGGGGGGGGGGGGGGGGGGGGGGGGGGGGGGGGGGGGGGGGGGGGGGGGGGGGGGGGCGATAGACAAACAGATTTCCTCAGGATCCATACTGCAGTGTGTCTGGGCCTGAATATATATCTGCTTAACTCATGAACCTTAACCCTAACTCTACCGGTCTTTACTGCATGTCTATCTCTCTCTCTATTTGCCTCTCACACTCTCCCTCGCTCCCTCTCTCTCTCTCTTTCCCTCTCTCTTTATCTCGCTCTATTGCCTTCTTGTTTACCTGTCTCTATCAATTAATTGCACAAAAATCCCCCCCCCCCCAAAAAACCAACATGTTTTCATACTCAGGGTTTGAGTTTGACCTGGTCTGGAGGATGACCTGTTCTCCTCAGCGAGCCTCCTGCACCTCTCCCCAGCAGGTGCGTCTCCTGCAGGAGATCACCTCCTTAAGGCTCCTCCTCCTCCAGGAGACAGCGATGACTCTGCCCAGGCCGACTGGCTGGCCCTCTGCTCCAAGGTGGACCTCATCCTGTTCCGGGTTTACCTGCTGGTCCTGACGCTCTACACTGTCACTCTAGTGCTGCTCTGGGCCAGCTGGAGCTCTGTCTGAACACCAGGGGGTCAGGGCTCATCTGGAGAATAAGCAGGAATATTTACGAGCAAATGTGTGGCTGTTTAGAATCTGAATCTGGGTTTGTTGGCTGAATATGTGTACAAGTGTAAGGAATTTTGTCTTTGGTTTCTACCTTAGCTGTCTGTGTTAATATTAGCAAGATTTAGCAGGCTCTTATTGAGCAGGATTGAACCTGTTGTCTTGTAATCAGCAGTAAAATGTTCTCCCACCAAGTGATACCCATCCTACTGCGATCAGGTCGATGATGTTGTCAAATGTTTGTGGGACTATGAAGGAATTGAAAGGCGCTTGACTGTATTTGAACATCGGGCTAAGAATCGAAAATAAACTCTAAACCATCTGGACAATACACCTGTGAATCTTACATTTGACGAGTTCAATACCAGACTGACATCTGGTGAGATATTATAGTATTCAGTTTGATATGTTTCTTGAGCTGAGAATGTTCCCATGCTATAGTTCCAGGGTGTATTTTCCTTCACATCAGTGTGATGGTATAATTACCCGTTTATGTCAATCCTTTCACCTCCCTGAAAAACATCAAAAAATCTATAAAGAACATTCACGGAGCATTTAGCTGTAGTCCCTGTTGACAGACTATTAAAAAAAAGAGCCATTTGAACTCCCAGACCAGTTCTTAAGAGTTGCAATATTGACTGGCACATATTAACTTCAACCAAGAACATAATGTAACTCACGATGAAAAAACGACAGTTATATAACGAAACTGATTATTTTCGTTCACAGAAATACATGCATTTTAAAACAAGTCATACCAGTGGAACACGCTATGATCAAATTGCCTGGTAATCTCTATTCCAGATATAATCAGGATAGTTTAGTTGCATAAACTCTGAAATTACGTGTGTTATATATAAGGAACATCTATCCATGTGTCCGGCTCACAGCTATCTTAATACCCTCAGCAGGGGGTGCCGAAACCTGCTGCTATGAACAACATCCCAAAGATAACACATCATGGGGGCCTGTTATCATCAACATGACTACATTGTTTTATAATCTAATATTCATATCGTCTACAACAAAGTCTGTACCTCAGTGGAGTCAATCAAGTTTTTTCTTTTCTTTTAACAAATTCGATTTGGTTGCAGATTTCATAATATGTTTTCCAAACTGCGAGGCATTACGATGGACTTGATACAGAATTGTGGCTCCAATAACACCTTCAGTTTGGTGTCAGATGTCAGTAACTCAGTTAGTGAAAGTGCATCTCCTCTCTTCTGCTAGGAAACAAGCAAAGTGCGGCCCCAACCCTGTGATGACCATTAAGAGACATGATACTGACCCCATCAAGCGCCGCTTTAACTGCATCTGATGTTACAGGGTTACGGTTGTCGCAGTGGAAACACAAGGAAATATGTTTCAGGTGGTGCCAGTGTTTGACTGGAGCTCAAACACCCCAGATGTGAATTGAGGAGCAGAATGAGGATCCCATCACTGTGGCTGTGTTTCCTGGTGACTCTGAGGGGGGCTTCAGCAGGGACAGGTACCGCTACTGAATACCTGGGGACCAACTCTCATCTCAGCGGGAGGTTAATGGTAGATTTGATGTTTTTTTAAGGGTCATATAATTTCACAGCGGGGCTAACAGGATGAAACAACCATTAAATGGAACATGTTTGACCTTAATTGACTTCAATCTTTTCCAGTAAAGAAACTAGGTAATAATACCGGCCGGTTCGCCAATGCCACCTTGGTGCGCCTCTCCGAGGGGTACAAGAAGGGCGTGCGCCCGGTGCGAGACTGGCGCAGGTCAACCATGGTGGCCATAGACCTCATGGTTTACTCCATCCTTAATGTGGTAAGAAACACTTTACTAATGATATTAACGGCATCGCTTTCTATCTTACTGTACTGCTGTCAACTTCATCTTAAACTGGGGGTGACTGAATGTATTACAACTTTTACAGACGTTTAGTGATAGTGACTTAATCACAGATTAAGTTGTATAAACTTCTGTCCGTTTAAAAGCATGAAACGAATCACCAGAATATATATATATATATATATATATATATATATATATATTTGTAAACGAAGACAATTATCATTTATGTAGAAGCCTATAGATCACTGGCAGTTACTGTGTGTATTATTCTAAAGCTCTTATTATTCTTGAGAGAAACATAATCAAATTCCTGCTCCTCTGAGTTTATGAGGTTTCTAAAAGCTCCACAGTGTCACCCATCTTAATGTTTTGTGTTCTAGTTCCAGACCAGGTTACTGTGTAGAGACTCAGTCTAATCCCGATCCCTGTCCTCTTTCACACAGGACGAGAAGAACCAGGTTCTAACTACATATATATGGTACAGACAGGTAAGACCTCTTATACACCACAGGTAGGTAAAAAACAACCTACCAGTAAATTAATTTAGCCAAATATAATCTGCAAAATGTTCTAATAAAATAATTAGTTATGTTGGTGTGTATACCCTCATTTGTCCAGTTTTGAAATGTAAAAATCAAATTGACTTTGAAAACAGTGTCCAGATGACTACTTTATGAAACCTTTTCTACTATTTGATGAGCATAAAGTGTGATCCTCCTGAAATGTTAACCAGGTGTTATTGGTTACCCACGGTGTCAGGAATGGATCGATGAGTTCCTGTTATGGGGATCCAGATGACTTTGACCAGGTGAAGCAGGTGTCCGTTCCCACCGCCAACATCTGGGTCCCGGATATTCTCATCAACGAGTTGTAAGAATCGCTGGGATTAATCTGTTTACTTCAGTACCTGTTGATGCATCAACACAAGGATTATGATGAGCTGTCTGGATAAAGGAACTCATGTTCATGTTACAAAGAGAGCTCTCTTAATTAAGAGAGCTAAGCTTTCAGAATCATAATTACTTTATTGATCCCTGAGGGGAAACTTGTTAGTAAACTTTGCTGTCAGTTACACAACCAACTAATCCTTGAAACAAAAAATGTACACATAATTTATGATTTCATGTCATTTTACGATTTGCTGTGATAGTGTTTAGCCTTAGTTAATAATGATTGATTGTCTGTTACTTCCTGCTTGTATAGCTAGTGTGTGATCCTGTTTCCTGTCTGTGTAACTGGTGTGTGATGCTGTTTCCTGTCTGTGTAACTGGTGTGTGATGCTGTTTCCTGTCTGTGTAGCTGGTGTGTGATGCTGTTTCCTGTCTGTGTAGCTAGTGTCTGATGCTGTTTCCTGTCTGTGTAACTGGTGTGTGATGCTGTTTGCTGTCTGTGTAGCTAGTGTCTGATGCTGTTTCCTGTCTGTACAGCTAGTCTGTGATGCTGTTTCCTGTCTGTATATCTGGTGTGTGATGCTGTTTCCTGTCTGTGTAGCTAGTGTGTGATGCTGTTTCCTGTCTGTGTAGCTAGTGTGTGATGCTGTTTCCTGTCTGTGTAGCTAGTGTGTGATGCTGTTTCCTGTCCTGCAGCGTGGACGTGGGTAAATCTCCAGACATCCCTTATGTGTAACGTGGGTCACGATGGCCTGGTGAGGAACTACAAGCCCATCCAGGTGGTCACTGCCTGCACCCTGAACATCTACAACTTCCCCTTTGACCTCCAGAACTGCAGCCTGACCTTTCAGAGCTGGCTCCACACCAGTAAGACACTGTGTGTGTGTGATGTGTGTGTGTGTGTGTGTGTGTGTGGAACTTGACCGACTGTGGGTCTCACTGTGTGATGTGTTTGACTGGTGTGTGAACAGATGTAACTAACCTCTGTTCTCCTCTCCTCCTCTCTCCCCTCCTCTCTCCTCCTCTCTCCCCTCCTCTCTCCTCTCCTCTCCTCCTCTCCTCTCCTCTCCTCCTCCTCTCCTCTCCTGCAGTTAACGACATCAACATCACTCTGATCAGGAGTCCAGAGAAGCTGAAAGAGGACAGAAGTCTGTTTATGAACCAGGGAGAGTGGGAGCTGCTACACATCCTGTCCAAGTACAAGTCCTTCAGTTTGGACGACTCCGACCACTACGCTGAAATGAAGTTCAACGTGAGTGTGTGTGTGAGTGAGTGTGTGTGAGTGTGTGTGTGTGTGTGTGAGTGTGTGTGTGAGTGTGTGTGTGAGTGAGTGTGTGTGTGAGTTTGTGTGTGAGTGAGTGTGTGTGTGAGTGTGTGAGTGAGTGTGTGTGTGAGTGTGTGTGTGAGTGAGTGAGTGTGTGTGTGAGTGTGTGTGTGTGTGTGAGTGTGTGTGTGTGAGTGAGTGTGTGTGTGTGAGCGTGTGTGTGTGTCAGACGGCAGGTCTTCTCAGAATGCTGGCTACGTTCAAAAAATAACTTTTAAGTCGTTTAGCACACGCTTTTATTCAAAGCGACATATAAAAAAAGATGTACAAATACAATATCTTTTTTAACCGCCTTTGAATGTTTAGCAAAGAAAGGCCTTTGCAAATTATTAACGGACAAACATTGCTCAGAAAGACATCAATAGACTGACTGAACAAGCATCCTTAAGAATATGAAAAAAACCCACAACAAATACTAGTGTCTGTGTGAAAAAAGCTTTGATAGTCTAAAGCATTTTTGGTTGGTATTTAAAACGCCATCAAATGAGCCTTCTGCTTTCAGAGTTCACATATAACAACATGAACTTGTCAGAGAGTTGTGATGTGAGCGTTGGAAGATAGGGGGGGGGGGGGGGTGGAGGGGAACCAGGTGTTCTTATGACCCCCCTCCCCCCCTCCCCCCCTCCCCCCCTCCCCCCTCCCTCGACACCTCATTATCTCTGAAGCAGAACAGAGATGTAGCACACCTCATCTGCATGGTACCTCCACAAGACCTCACAGGTCAGACCAGTTTACTGTTCCTTAGAAGAGACGAGCTACGCATCCATTAACACAACACAGACAAGGTGGACGTCATCTCGCTTCCATCGTCTGTGTTTCCAGACACATGACTTAATCATGGCGCCCACAGAACACTCCGGAGGCTCACTGAACTAACACGTACGCTGACGCCTCGGTCCGAATCCAGCTCAGGGACTTTACAACACACAGCAATCCCTCCCTCTTTCTCTCACCCCTCCCTTCCTCCCTCTCTCTCTCCCCCCCTTCCTCCCTCTTTCTCTCACCCCTCCCTTCCTCCCTCTCTCTCTCCCCCCCTTCCTCCCTCTTTCTCTCACCCCTCCCTGCCTCTCTTTCTCTCCCTCCCCCTCCCTCTCTTTTTCTCTCTCCCTCTTCCTCTCCCCTTGCCTACCTCTCTCTTCCCTCTCTTTCCATATTTCCCTCCCTCTCTCTATGTTACCAGTCCTCTCCACACACACACACTCTCATCAATATGAAGTCCTTCCCCTCACCTGGTGAGTCTTGCCCCCCCCCCCCCCAGGTGGTGATCCGTCGACGCCCTCTGTTCTACACGGTGAACCTCCTCCTGCCCAGCATCTTCCTCATGGTCATGGACATTGTAGGGTTCTTCCTCCCCCCTGACAGTGGAGAGAGGTCTCCTTCAGATCACGCTGCTGCTAGGGTACTCCGTGTTCCTCATCATCGTGTCCGACACACTACCTGCCACCGCCATCGGGACGCCTCTGATAGGTGCGTTCTGCTCTGGGGGGGCGTGGCCAGAGGGATGAGGCTCTTGTGAGCCTGTATCCGTCTCACCTGTCTCTCTCTCCTCCAGGTGTGTACTTCGTGGTGTGCATGGCCCTGCTGGTGATCAGTCTGACAGAGACGGTTGTGATCGTGCGTCTGGTCCATAAGCAGGACCTTCAGAGGCGAGTTCCTCCCTGGCTGAGGCGTCTGCTGCTGGAGAGAGCCGCCTCGCTCTTCTGCATCCACAGCAAGCACACCCTCTGCCCCATCCTGGCCCCGGAGCCCGAGGAGGAGGCCTTCAAGGAGAACAACACAGGTACAGGGAGGGAGGGACAGAGGGAGGGAGGAAGGGAGAGAGGGACAAGTGGGAGGTTTGATCAGAGCAGGGCAGTGTGGAGGGTGGAGGGCAGAGGAGAGGGTGTCAAGGTGGGTGTGTGGATGTGTGGTTGTCCCTCCTTCAGAGAGAACCATGTTCACCCTTCCGCTCCCTGTCTCTCCACAGCTCGCTGCAGCCACCACCAGCACCCTCAGGGGGGCCGTGCTGAGCGAGGCCTGGGGCTGGGCCTGGGCCTGGGGCTGCCCCCTGCCAGGGACCCCACCCCCCCTGTCATGGAGAACATCCTGCAGGGCAGGGACATAGCTAAAGAGTGGCTGCAGTGGGCTACGTGCTGATGTGTTGCTGTTCAGGGTGTATCTGCTGGCTGTGCTTGCCTATAGCATCACCCTGGGAACACTGTGGTCAGTCTGGCAGTACGCCTGACAGCCTGCAGGGGGCGATGAGCAACACCAACAGGTTCACATCGACGACTAGCGATGGTCTGGTGGAAGCGGAGGAAGATAGGAGAAGCTTTCTAGGTGGGGCCTGTTAAATGTAATTTTCTCCGTAAAAAATAGGGCGTGTGGTGTGTGTGTGTGGGGGGGGGGGTGTAAGGGCCGTGACTCACCTGTTTCTCATGAAAGCCCCTCCCTGGAGAGAGAGAATGAGCGGAGGGCGGTGTAGACCGAAGGATGACCTGGGCTGCGCATTGAAGGTGAAGACAGAGCGCCTGAGCTGGTGGATGGAGGAGCATCCTGTAGATGGAAAATATCCACTGAAATGTTTGTGTTTTCGTAGTAGAATTAGCATGTGTTCTGTGTGTAAACTATAACGTGTCTATTATATTGGGCCTAATTATATGAGATTATTCTTACAACATCCATTATTATGTTGAAAATGTTGAACTCAATCTATTAATAAAGGATATCACAGTTACCTAATAAAATACTTACACTCAGTAAAAAGGGTTTGTAGTTAATGATTACATAAAACAAAATAAATGGATATCCATTTGAAAGGCCCTGCTTAACAAGGCCCCCACCACTAGGTGGCGTGGCATCATGCCACATCATTAAACCCTCCCCCACCTCATCGTCCAAATGAGCTCAGGGTACTCATTCTTCCCCTCTGGACCCTCAAGCCTGCAAACTGGACACTAATGTACTAATCGTAAAGATTTTTACCTTTGCTGGCAATGCATTCAGCGAGTTTGCTCCTGATTGGATAAATGCCATTGACACCCTACATAATTAAAGGGAGAATTCGTCCCACAGTAAATGGGCACATTGACTCCAATAGATCGATGGTGGGGCTGTGCTCTGGCTGTTGGCGCTCCAGCGGCTAGTTCCTGAATGATTTGGGACTCAGAGAAAGACTAGCAGTGCATGTCACTCGATGGACAGCTAAGGTGCTTATTGGATCTGGTTACTGTGTTGGTTTCACTGTTCTGATATACTTAACCCAGCCTGCTGTCTGAGGTTCAGTAGAGAAGGAACCTCACCTTGTGACTCGAGAAGGTGTTGGGGTTTTTTCAGTTGTGAGGTCGTGTTTGAGGTTCTTGGTTCTTCGTGGACGGGGTTGGTCGATGTTCTTCACCTGGTGGATCGGTGAAAAGAGTTTATTTACAAACAGGATGTGGACTTCCTGTCAAGGTTGACTTCAGACTACATGACCTTGCAAGAGCTCCAGAATAGACCTGCAGTACTACCAGGCTCCACTAGAGGGAGCTCTGACCTGATCCAGTCAACACACAGCGACTGAATTAACTCACAGTTGGGGATAAAATTACATATTTTTTCCAATCACACGTTAAAACTGCAACTAAACTAAATAATTTCGATTGTTGTTATTTCAGACAAGGCCGATCCAACTGTCCACTAGGAGAAGCTCCTCGTTGGTTTTCTAGGATAAATATATGTATTTTTATTTATTTAAATGCATAAATCTGTACATCTAACGATAAAGGTCAGGAACAGGGATGTAGGGTCAGTTGCATCATCATCATGGGAAACCTTGACGAGGTCTGGATATCAAACGAGACGTTCTGCTGCGGCCAAAACACAGCGAGGAACGTGCTTCATTAGACTGCTGCTCTGAATACAAGGTCAACCCTGCAACAACCACCTGCTCTCCACAGACAGGGAGGGAGGAGGGAGGAGAAGGAGAGGGAGGAGGGGAGGGAGGAGAGGGAGGGGGAGGGAGGGAGAAGGAGAGGGAGGGGGGAGGAGGGAGAGGAGGGGAGGGGGGAGGGAGGGAGAAGGAGAGGGAGGGAGGGGGGGAGGGAGGAGAGGGAGGGGGAGGGGGGGAGGGAGGGAGGGAAGGAGAGGGAGGGAGGGGGGGAGGGAGGAGAGGGAGGGAGGGGGAGGGGGGAGAAGGAGAGGGAGGGAGGGGGGAGGGAGGGTGAGGGAGGATAAGGAGAGGGAGGGATAAGGAGAGGGAGGGGAGAGGGGGGAGGGAGAGAGAGGGAGGGAGGGAGGGAGAGAGGGGAGGGAGGGAGGGAGGGAGAGAGGGGAGGGAGGGAGGGAGGGAGGAGAAGAAGGATGAAAGCTGACCTGTAATAACAGGGAGTTGAGGAGTGTAGTTGTCTGACAGACTGACGTCTCTCTCAGCTTCATGACTTCACAGCGGTCAGTTCTGAAAGATTCAGACGTGGTCAAAGTTAGAAAGAAGAAGAAGAAAATGTTTTCTTCTGCAGGGGAAAGTTACATATCCTGGAACACCAGCAGAAACGGTTCGATGTGAAAACTAGTGACAAACTGGAAGCAGGTAGTTCCAGCGAACACACCTGATGAACACCTACCTGATGAACACACCTGATGAACACACCTGATGAACACACCTGATGAACACACCTGATGAACACACCTGATGAACACACCTGACAACTTCAGGATCCCCAGATGTGTCTGTTACCTGTCTGACCCTGTGTGGGGTCTGCAGGTTTGCCCTGTCTCACCTCTCCTACCTGCCTGCCTGTCTGTCTCACCTCTCCTGCCTATCTGTCTGTCTGTCTGTCTGTCTGCCTGTCTGTCTCACCTCTCCTGCCTACTGTTTTGTCTGTCTGTCTGTCTGTCTGCCTGCCTGTCTCACCTCTCCTGCCTACCTGTTTGTCTGTCTGCCTGCCTGTCTCACCTCTCCTGCCTGAGGAGAGAAAAGAGAGGCAGAGAGGCAGAGAGGCAGAGAGGCAGAGAGGGCGGGTTTGTGTGCAGTGACAGAAATCATGTGTGTGAGGTGTGTGGAGGTGTGTGTGTGTGTGTGTGTGTGGCACAGAGGGAAGGAGAGAGAGAGAAAGAGAAAGAAAGAGATGTAGAGTCTAGAATGGGAGGTTTGCTAAGCTGTCCTGTATCAAACTGTGACCTGACTAACAAAGCACATCTGATGAATCTGCCCAGGCTGCTTCAGCAGGCAGCCGGCATCAACAGAGTATGAAAGAAACAGTCCTGTCTCAGTCGGTTAGCCTCCTAACGACAGGCTGAGGGCTGAAAGATGACGGCCGTCATTCCAGCCGCTCTAATGGAGGCGTTTAAAGGCTCGGTAATGAGCAGGGATCAGGAGGGATGGAGGGAGCTGAACATCAACATGGAGGAGTGATGGGGTGTGGAGGAGGAGAGGAGGGAGAGGAGGAGGAGGGAGAGGAGGGAGAGGAGGAGGAGGGAGAGGAGGAGGAGGGAGGAGGAGAAGGAAGAGGGGGAGGGAGAGGAAGAGGAAGGAGAGGAGGAGGAGGGAGAGGAGAAGGAGGGAGAGGAGGACGAGGAGAGGGGAGGAGGATGGAGGAGGAGGAGAGGGAGGAGCAGGAGGAGAAGAAGGAAGGACAGCGGGGTATGGGAGGTCACAGAGACGCTGCTGCCTCTGACAGACAGACAGACAGACAGACAGGCAGGCAGGCAGACAGGCAGGCAGTGAGACAGGCAGACCGGGTCTGTAGTTAAAAGTAAACAGAAGCAGAGTACTTCTCAGTCATTGGATTTGATTTAATACCTGGAGCTGTGAGGCTCTGCTGGCATTAAACACACTGTCTTCAGGAGCTAGGAGAGGGAGAGATCTTAAACCAAGATGACTTATTCAAACCACCATCACTCCCCTGCTGGCCTGCATCTCTCCCTTCCTTCCTCTCCTCCCTGCCTCCCATCCCTCCCTCCCCGCCTCTCTCCCTCCCCTCCCTGCCTCTCTCCCTCCCTCCCTCTCCTCCCCACCGCTAAAGGACACAACGTCATGTTGTCACAGCCGGGATTCTAACCAGGATCGTTCTGATTACTAGCCTGACTCCCTTACCACTCTGCCCTCTGACACCCCCCCTGTGCACACACACACACGTGCACACACACCACGTGCCACACACACCCCACACACCCGTGCACACACACACCCACACACACCCACCCACAGGTAGATGTTGAGAACACAAACCCTTGTCTTCAGTAGGAACCTGAGGATGTCCTGGACAGACATCTTTCTCTCTGAGGCAGAGAGGCTGGTATTGTAACCAGTAGCTGTGCCGACTCTGGAATGGAAAATACAGTGGAAAGGTGGGTTTTAGACCCTGAAAACAACACACACACACCCTACACAAACCCTACACACACCCTACACACACCCTACACACACCCTACCACACACACACACACACCCTACACACACACACACTACACACACCTTACACACACCTACACACACACACACACACACACATATACACACACACACCTACCTTTGTGTTCACATTAAACACTGTACAGCTACAGTACGGATTATTTTCTGTTACATGAATGTTATCCACAAACCCTCAGGACCCAGGAACAAGATTAGACATTAATCTTTTAAAACCTCGAAGGTTCAGTGCAGCTTTAAAAACAGTCACAACAAAATCAAGTCCATTTTTTATTTTTTTTCTAACTGCAGATTGGAAGGTATACAACTGAACTTTGTTATTTTTTCTTATGAGACTCATAATAAAAATACAAAAAAATGTTCACTACAAAACAATCTACCGTTAGTAGGATGTAAAAAATATTATTCTTTCACTATCGAAGGCACAAAATTTACTTTAGTGGACAACATGGAGAAGAAATCCTGCAGCATTTAATCTCTTTTAATTTCTTTTATTTTTTTGTTCACACTCCATCAGAGAACACAAATGTTACAAAGAGACGCTGGATTCCTACGCAGAAAAGAGAGAAAACCGCTAAAGCGACAACGAGATCGCTGGGATCGCTGCCATGGGTAACCAGCTCGTCGCTGGGAAAGACAAAGGACCTTTGCAAAGCTCTAATGCAAATGTTTATTTCTTTTATACAAATGACAACAAAAATAAAATAAACCAAAAAAATTATAATAATTGGGCACCTTCTAAGATTAGGCTAAGAATTAGGTGCTGAGGTAGACAAAAACTATAACAATTCAACAAAAAAAAATCATAATAAAAACACTATTTTTTTCTTAATACAGAGAAACTCGACTGGCACTTGTGCTGTCACGACAACAAATAGAAACAAACCAACTCACAGACAAGCCAGAGAAATGAGAGCAAAGCTTTGTTACATTAAAAGCCTTGTTACGCTTGGGTCCATGAGGAGTTGGTCCTCAGTGCTAAGAAAGACAACGTCCGATGCTTCGATAGCCAAACAGTTTTAGTCTAGACCTCAATGGCACATGCATTGCGACACTGCATGAAATGGCTACTCGTTCTAAACACCACACCGAAATACAGGGCACACTCCAGGGATGCCATGATAACAGACACGCTTATCCATTTCAACTTAGTCTTCTATCAAGATTTCTTTTAATTTTTTCTTTTCTTTTATTTATTATAATTTTTTTATACAAATGATCTGAGGGTGACTTTATTTGTGCCAACCTGTCAAAAATAAATTTATCTTTTTTTTGTTGTCTTTTTCATAATTTCTTTTTACTGAAAAAAAAAACAAAGAAAAAAACACCTTTATTTCCAAAATGCAGAGGCATTTTAAGCGCAGATTTGAGGAAGGAAAAAAAAATGCATAAAATGTTTCCCGTAAACAGGAATGTTATAATCTGTTTTACAACTGTTTTGGCTCAACAGTGTATTTTAATCTGAAATGTTCTTCTTCTACTTTTTTCTAGCGTAAATCAATTACAGCTTTTGGAATCAAGTCATGTGACATCGTCACGACATCCCCAGAGTGTTCTGAGACACCATTTATTTTCTTTCTGAAAATACAGAAAACTAAGCAGATAGATAGATGGACATTTTGTTGAACAATTTTTTCCATTTTTAGGCACAAAGATATGACAGAAACATCAGAGTAACATTGAGGAAAGAACTATATCAATGCCGATGGATTTATTTTTCCAACAGAGAAAAAGTGGCATAGAGAAACATTTTTTTTCAATTTGTATCTGATCTGATTAGTGCATTTTTCACTAATTCACGCACACACACACACACACACACACGCACACACAGTGGACACACACTTACACACACGCATAAGTAGAAAACGTTGATGATAAGAGTGTGAGAGTGGATTCATCTTGTTATTGAACTGGGTGAATCATTTCAGACACGGACCGACAGCCTGAGGAGACAGGACTTAAGGGACAAGAGTGGATAGGTAGGGACAAGGGGACAAGGGGACGAGGAAGGAAAGAAGCGAGGGACAAGGGGACGAGGGAAGGAAGAAGCGAGGGGACAAGTGGACGAGGGAAGGAAGAAGCGAGGGGACAAGTGGACGAGGGAAGGAAAGAAGCGAGGGGACAAGTGGACGAGGGAAGGAAAGAAGCGAGGGGACAAGTGGACGAGGGAAGGAAAGAAGCGAGGGGACAAGTGGACGAGGGAAGGAAAGAAGCGAGGGGACAAGGGGACGAGGGAAGGAAAGAAGCGAGGGGACAAGTGGACGAGGGAAGGAAGAAGCGAGGGGACAAGTGGACGAGGGAAGGAAAGAAGCGAGGGGACAAGTGGACGAGGGAAGGAAAGAAGCGAGGGGACAAGTGGACGAGGGAAGGAAAGAAGCGAGGGGACAAGTGGACGAGGGAAGGAAAGAAGCGAGGGGACAAGTGGACGAGGGAAGGAAAGAAGCGAGGGGACAAGTGGACGAGGGAAGGAAAGAAGCGAGGGGACAAGTGGACGAGGGAAGGAAAGAAGCGAGGGGACAAGTGGACGAGGAAGGAAAGAAGCGAGGGGACAAGTGGACGAGGGAAGGAAAGAAGCGAGGGGACAAGTGGACGAGGAAGGAAAGAAGCGAGGGGACAAGTGGACGAGGGAAGGAAAGAAGCGAGGGGACAAGTGGACGAGGGAAGGAAAGAAGCGAGGGGACAAGTGGACGAGGGAAGGAAAGAAGCGAGGGGACAAGTGGACGAGGGAAGGAAAGAAGCGAGGGGACAAGTGGACGAGGGAAGGAAAGAAGCGAGGGGACAAGTGGACGAGGGAAGGAAAGAAGCGAGGGGACAAGTGGACGAGGGAAGGAAAGAAGCGAGGGGACAAGTGGACGAGGGAAGGAAAGAAGCGAGGGGACAAGTGGACGAGGGGTCAAGGGGATGAGAGAGCAAGTGGACAAGTGGACAAGGTTGAGAGGTTCCCCTCTCCTCACAGTGTTTGAGAATACGACAGCTGGACGTCTTCTGTCCTGTCTGCCTCTCATCTTTGAGTCACTTCAAGTACAAAAACAAAAGAATTGTTGACAATAATGTTGATTGAAAAAAAATATATATATATATATAATTATAGTAATTAAACTAATGAATGACAAGTTGGTGGCAGCTTCTCTTGCCGTCCATTTTGAAAACTTTTTGTAGTTTTTGTGTGTTTATTTTGTAGTTTTTTTTTTGTCTTAGAGTTGTTTTGTAGTTTTTTTTTACTAGTTTTGTTGCAGATGTAGACTTTCACCTACAATGGATTGACATCCAGGAAGCAATACGTACAACAACATGTTCACACACACACACACACACACACGTTCTACTTTAACCAGAGAGGAGGAAGGCAAACAATTCAAAAACAGAAAGAAAGACTCATAGGTAAAA
This sequence comes from Protosalanx chinensis, assembly GCA_030340685.1. Lineage (NCBI taxonomy): Eukaryota > Metazoa > Chordata > Actinopteri > Osmeriformes > Salangidae > Protosalanx > Protosalanx chinensis. Next base: position 360,026 of record CM059343.1, on the reverse strand, counting down.
AATAAAATAAAAATACAAATATCTGCCCTGCTTTAATCCTCCACAATGGAAAAGGACCAACATGGAATACAAAAATATCACAATTTATATATCAAATAGCCTCTTTAACTCTTGTTCTGGGACACTTGTAGTTGTTTGTTGTTTTTTTTTTTCTCCAGAGAACTTGATCAACCAATAGGACCTCTTATAATAACCATGGTTTTTTCTTGATTACCACTTTGTAGTCCCCAATTGTCCCACGCACACAATCGCTGCCAACATTACCTGCTCTTACATGCTCACAAGTCTGTGAATCATCGTCTTTTTCACATTACAAAACTACAATTCTATTCACATATTTTCAAGTTTAATGCTTGTTTCTTTTTGTATTTTTTTTTGTATTTTTGTGTATTTTTTTGTTTTACTCTCTTAAAGTACTATTACGTTTAAACCCAACTACCCATCAGATCCCTCTATTCCAAACTTAAGGCTTCACAATCTCGTCTCTCTAAATCACGGCCGGGGGGGGGGGGACTATGATACAAAGAATAAACACTTTGTTTGAATCAACATCTCTTTTTCTACCCTCCTACCTCCTCTCTCTCTTCCCCCGTTAAGATGATGTCAAGGCTGCTGACAAACTTAGAAAGATGATCGTAACCTCTGCTGAGACGCATGAGATGAAGTCTTCATGATATAAGAATGCAAATAAAACATTATACACACTGGCAAAATAATAATGTGCTTTTGCAACAAAAAAGAGGTAGCTTAACCCGGTGCCCAGAGCCCCCCCACCAGCTATACAGCAAGCAGGGTTAATCAAAACAACAAGAAACAACAAACTAAGCAAATACCAAGTTTGGTAACAATAACGCACACAAGAAACAAACCAGAACAATGTTAAAAATAAATCTCTTTTCACTGTGGCACTCCTGCGTACACGTTACAGCTCT
>CM059343.1:249295-358594 GCA_030340685.1 Protosalanx chinensis | reverse complement strand
ATATGGTTTAAATATATTCTCACACCTATAGCGATAAGATAAAAAAAATGCTCAAGACACAAAACATTATTCGCATTTTTATTTTACATTATTTCTCTGTTGCGCACTCTCTGCTTCTAGTCTCTGATCTAGTCTAATTTGTACTCGACAAGGCATATTTAATATGCCGATTGATCCATGCATAATTAATACCCCGCCCTCCCTCTACACCAATCAAAGTGCAGACAGCGATATCCAGGAAACGTTGTCCTTTTGATTGATTGGCTGCAGCGTGTCTCTCAAATCACTAACACGAATGCGGGTTCCAACAGACTAACTGTGATTCACGACTGAGTCAATATCCAATAAAGTCAACCAACCTCATTTAAATTCCACAAGTTCTACAACATTATCGGTTGAAAAATCCACTTTCACTTCTCCGGATCAATCAGCTATGGGCCTACCTACATATTCATCGATTCTTCCTTTCTTTCTGTCTCTGTCTCTCTATTTCTTTCTCTCTCTCTGTCTCTCTCTGCCTCTTTATAGGCGAGGTCTCTTGAAACAACAGAACGCCATTCTGAAAGCTAAGATCTCGATGTTCACCAACCCGGACCAAGGTGGACCGGCCAGCACCTCCATCCTTCTCACTTCTGCCATCGGCTCTTATAAAACCCAAATCGACATTCTGTCCGCCACCAAGAGAGTCCATCACCGCTGAGATCGAGCACTACAGGAGTGTCATCGAAGAAGTTCAGAGCAGGTGGGGAGCAGGGGGGGGGGGGGGGGGGGGGGGGGGGGGGAGAGCAGGGGGGGAGCAGGGGGGGGAGCAGGGGGGAGCAGGGGGGGAGCAGGGGAGAGCAGGGGGAGTTCAACAAGGATTTGCAGTCAAGTGCTCTTGGCTACTAATAATAATAACCCAATAATATTACAGGTACCAAATAAGGTCATATCCTCTCTGTTATTAGGGTGTTTTCTGCCTCTGCAATAAGAACAGTCCTATTGTAATCTCACATCATTACCGATTCACATTTAGCAGACGCTTTTTCCCCCAAAGCAATTTACAGTAAGTACAGGTACATTCTCCTTGAGGCAAGTAGGGTAAAGTGTCACAACATCACATAGCCAGAGGCAGGATTCGAACTCACAACCTTCAGCTTATGAAACCAACACCTTAACCCCTGTGAGCCATCTGACTTTATTTTTTCTTGTAAATACAGTATCTTACTGTAGGTAAGGACTGTTCAGGTACTGAACACCTGAACGATGCTGTAACCTTTAACCCCGGCAGGTATGAGGAGGAGTCGGCCCAAACCAAGTCTCTGGAGATAGACTGGACCACTCTGAAGGAGGTGCGCATGCCTTCAGAAATAACTAACATTATATTGGAAGCAAAAGTAACACTTAAATGACGTGTTATTATCACCTGCTGTTTACAGGAAGTGGACACTCTGTACCTGAGCATCTTCGAGCTGCAGACCAGCGTCAGTGGACTAGAGGACCAGATCACCCTCTCCAAGCAGGTCTACGATGCTGTAAGTCTACATCGTGCCACCTCCTCTTCCAACATGACCTCCAGGGTTTCGCTCACGTTCACTATAGTAGGTGTTAGTTATGTTGGTGTAGTTTGTGGGGTTTGTAGTCTTTGTTGTAGTTGCAGATCAGAACATCTTTTCTCTACTCGGTTACTCCACTCATACTCCCCCCCTCCTCCTTCCTCTTCTCTTCCCCTCCACATTTTACAATTTTCACCACAATTAGTGATTCCCTTCCCCAGATCTGTGACTCATTCTACAGCTGCTGTCTGTAATGTTTTCTTAGTGACCAGCATAAATAATTTCCCCCTGAATATTCAGAGTGGGATTAAAAGGGGACACACACCTCGCATGATGATAAGGCTGCTGAAACTCACAAGTTAACGTGAATGCTGCAAGCCTTAAATGGTGTGTGTTTCCTGTGTGTTATAACATGTGTCCTGTTCTGTCTGTCTGTCAGAAAGTGAAGGAGGTGAGGAACATCGTAACAGGCAGCGTGAAGTCGGCCTTCTCCATCTCCGTGGACAACACAGCCCAGGCCCAGGATCTGACCTCAGCCCTGGCAGAGGTCAAGTCTCACTATGAGGCCCCTCGCCCAGCGCAGCAAACAAGACGCCCTACTCTCTGTACAGGACAGCGTGAGTAGGGGAGAGGGAGGGAGGGAGGGAGGGAGGGAGGGAGGGAGGGAGGGAGGGAGGGAGGGGAGGGGAGAGGGAGGGGAGGGAGGGGAGAGAGGGAGGGAGGGAAAAAGGGAGGGAGAGAGGGAGGGAGGGAGGGAGAGGGAGGGAGGAAGGGAAAAAGGGAGGGAGGGAGGGAGGGAGGGGAGGGGAAGGGAGAGGGAGGGGAGGGAAAAGGGAGGGAGAGAGGGAGGAAGGGAGGGAAAGAGGGGGGGGGAGGGAAAGAGGGAGGGAGGGAGGGAAAGAGGGAGAGAGGGAGGGAGGGAGGGCTAGTTATGGAGGGATAGAGGACAGAAAAATGGACTAATAATTAGAGGAATGGGTTGATGGAAAAGATGAAGGAATGGATTATTCATCCCCAAGGATGAATAGATTTTGTTCCCTCTGTCGACATGCAGCTCGTTAATGGTTCCCTTAAGTGTTCATTCCGCGCTTCCTGTTCTCTCTTATGGGTTCACCTCTTAGCCTAGCCTTCATCGCTACGGTCAGTCATACAGTCTGACTGTCATACCTGCCTCAAGCGGGTACAATAAATGATCAGAGTCTAAATTAGATTTCTCTCTGTATTTTGTTATGGAGCCCACAGTGTATGATCCAGCCTGTGCTTATTTCAGCTCCATGCAATCCTGTGTGTGTGTTTGTTGCCCTCTAGTGGCTGGTTTAAGTACAGCAGTTAAACTACCATGCAGGAGGCCAAACACTTCATCATTTACCACCAAATTGGATCAATGAGAGGAGAAAACAAATGCGATCGATCAGTTCATTCTCTCAGGCTCTCTCACAAACATTAACTTCATAATAAGCTAATGAAGCACGCTACCTAACTTCATAATGAGCTATTGAAGCACGCTGTCTAACTTATTTTACATTTTCCGTATTTCTCAGATCTCCATGATGTCACTGTCGTCTCAGCCCAGCACACAGACTCTCGCTCAGTCCAAAGAGGAGCTGCGAGTCTATAAACTCCAGATCGACTCAGTTCAGAGAGAGATTGACAGACTCAAAACCTTGGTAGGAGTCCCCCCCCCCCCCCCCCCCACCCCCCCCCACTGCCTCTGATTCTGAACAGTTACAATTATATCACACAAATCAAATCAACATTTATTTGCGTAGCCTTTTTTTTGTCAAGCAATGTCACAGAGGGTGTCCGATAAGCCAGTAGAACTCCCCCTCAACCAACCTAAATATATTTTCCATAGGATTATTTTGAGCTAAAACAACACTGTCCCAAACAAAACAACAAGACAGAGACACACACAGACTTCTGAAAGAGGTCTCCTGCTTTGGGTTTGTTAGAACATCCAGATGGAATCTCAGGTGGAGGAGGCGGAGTCTCACTCCAGCTCACATGTAGAGACGTACAACGAACAGCTGCTCACTCTCAAGTCCCAGCTGGACGACATCCGCAAGGTAGGACAACCTGACAAGTCAGGTAAACCTGGGGTCGACAATCCTGGTCCTGAAGGGTTTAGGGATGTTTCCCTGCTCCAACACACCCCTGTTTCTGATGCACACGTCGTTATCAATCTCTGTGGAAGCCTCATAATGATCATTTATTAGAATCAGGTGGACCTCTGGTACCAGTTTGAAACTACTGCTTTAGACGGACATCAAGTCCCTTGAAGAACTTGACTTAAAACATTTCTTCATTTCTTCATTTCTTAACTTTGATAAAGCAAATCACTCATTACGGCCAAGAGTATCAGGAGCTTCTAGCCAGTAAGATGTCTCTGGATGTGGAGATCACAGCCTACAAGAAACTTCTAGACAGTGAAGAGAGAAGGTAAGTGTTGTTCCTCAGCAAAACACACAGACAAACACTCCCTGTGGCCCCTAAAACATAAAGCGGTCATATTGGCCCCCAAGGTTTTTTCCACCCTCAGGCAGCCCGTTAGCGGCCCCTAATTAGGCTCCACTAGTAAAGTAATTCCGGCACCATGTCCTTTTTTCACCCCCCAAAAAAGTCACACTAACCCCTTATGAACCCAGTGAACCCCAGTGAACCCCATTTTCTTGAATTCTCTGTGTTCCAGGATCAAGTCAGGTGGAGGAGTGACAGTGCATATGTCCAAGACAACTTCTGGGCTAGCCTTAGGAGGAGGAGGAGGAGGTGGTGGAGGTGGTGGAGGAGGTGGCGGTGCCGGCGGTGGAGGAGGGCTGGGACTTGGTCTTGGTTTGGGTGGTGGATATGGCTTGGGAGCAGGTCTTGGCTTGGGTTACGGTGTGGGAGGTGGTCTAGGAGGAGGCTTGGGTGGTGGGTTGGGAGGAGGGTTTGGTTATGGGGGCCTGGGTGGAGGCCTAGGGGGGGGCCTGGGCGGTGGCTTAGGAGGAGGAGGAGGAGGAGGCAGCATGTTCGGAGGAAGTAGCTACATGTCTTCAAGCCTGAACAGCAGCGCACGTGAGTAAACAGCAAGAAAACAAGCAATCAAACCAAGAGTTAAACGCCAGGGTGTATTCCTGTTCCTGGTCACCCTGACACTGCTGTTTCCTCTGTCCTCCAGTGTCCTCCACAGTCTACTGAAGTCCTGCTTCACCTCCACTCACAGAACAGGGAAAACTGTTGCACCACCTGAAAATCAAATATAAACTAGACTCCGATCCTGAGTCAAGATTTGTAATAAAGAATTTTAATCACACAAATGTTATGTCGTTATATCATCATGTCACGGAGGGGGGGGGGCGCTACTCTTGCTGTAGCGTCAAGCAGCAGGTGTGTGTGTTTGTCGGTGTTTCGTTTGTCAGTCGCTGGAAAGTTTCCGGTTTTAATTCGCTGTTTGATGAAAATGGACTAAATACGATTGCTCATGCAAGCAGTCGTCATGGAGATATATTACGCTGTCATTTTATGGACTTTATGGATTTACTATATCCGAGGCGAACAGCAACGTGAGCAGGTAAGGACATACTCTCGGGAATGTTTGATGCGATGGGACAATCCGTGTATGGGAAATATATATAATATAATATATATAGACTTAGATCCGCTTGTGACTGAAGACATTCTAGCCGAGATCTCTAGGTACAGGTCTCCTGGACATGATAGCAAAAGCTATCGTAGGAGAGTTGAAGGGGTGGTGTCTGACTTCGGTTAAAAAGACTATTTGCCGTATTCCACTCCCTTCAATAATACTTGCAAATGTTCAGTCACTCAGAAACAAGATTGATGAGCTTCAAGCAAATTCAAACCGTTTACAGGAATATTGGAACGCCTGTATTTTGGCCTTTAGTGAGACATGGCTGTCATCTAAAGACACTGACACAGACGTATCGATCAGCGGCTCTCAATTAAGGAGGCGTACAAAGGACTATAGAGATTGAGACCTGGGATGATGAGTCTGTTCTGAAATTACAAGGTTGTTTTGATTGTACTGACTGGTCTGTCTTCACTGACTCTCACTCTGATATTGATGAGCTTGTTGACACTGTGTGTTGTTATATTTCTTTTTGTGTGGATTTTGTGATTCCCAAAAAGAATGTAAAAGTGTATGCAAACAATAAGCCATGGGTCTCTAGCTCAGAAACAAGTGTTAATGAAAAAACATAAAGGTTTTCGTAAGGGGGATGAGCATAAAATCAGGTAGGTCCACAATTTTCCTTAACATATATCTATGAGAGGCAGGTTATGAGGAAAGCAGATGCCATTCTGGACTGTGTAAATCACCCCCTTCATTGCTCTTTTGAGGTTCTCCCCTCAGGCAGGAGATTCAGAGTTCCTTGTTTTAAGTCCAATAGGACAAATAACTCTTTTGTACCAAGTGCAATCAGGTTACTAAATGTGCACAATTCTTGCAAGTTTAGATGAGTTTTAGTGTAACAGTGTTTTTAACTAGTCTGTGTTATGTGGATGTGCCTTTTAACTGTTGTGTTATCTGTATGTTTTTACCTACTGCAAGACAAGTTTCCTCCTTGGGGGACAATAAACTTTAACTGAACTGAATGTCTGTAACATCCAATAACATACAAGCCAATGTTATATATTTTAATTAAAGAGCCAGCGATTTTACTACAAAACAAGTCATACAAGTGACACAATATCACTGTATAAAAAAAGGAAGAAAAATAGTTATTGACAGGAGCTCTCCCAACTGACAACATCACCCCCAGGGTTGAACACTCCCCCTCTGCCCAGAGTGGACTTCCTGTGGGGTCACACCCTCTCCTCCTCACCTTCCCTCACACAGTAAAGTTCATTGGTACCTTTCAAGTGTGAGTGGAGCAGGAGAGACTCACAGATGCCCTCTCATGGACTCAAGTTACTAACAAAGTTTACAGTGAGAGGAGGATGGAGAGAAGCATCTAGAATGTAGAGCATCTGGGTAGAAACTCTACTGACTTGTGCTTGGTTTCCTCTGCTGTTGGGAAGTCTTCTTGCCTGGAGGCTGGTTCAGCTTTCCTGGGGTCTTCTTACCCTGAGGCTGACCTTTGGCCTTCTTGGCTGGAGGTTGTGAAGCCCCTCCTCCTGCTCCTCCATCTTGTTTCCTCTTGTTCCTCTTCTTCTGCTTCTTCTTCCCCCCCCCCTCCCCAGGTGCGTCTGCACTGGCCTCCACCACACCCTTCTCGGACACAGGAACCTGCTTCTTGCGGTTTTTGCGTTTCTTGGTTTCAGGAAGGAAACCCTTCTTCTTCTTCATGGCTGGAGCTTCTTCCTCTTCCTGGACATCTTTCTTGGTCTTTGGGTAGTTGGGTCTCCTGTCAAAACACAGGATGACATTCAAGTTCAGGAACATCAACTCCCCCCTCCCCATCTACCCCTCCCTAACTCTTACAGACATGAATGAGGTGATCTATCATTGGTCGTGTAGGTGGTGTGTTGTGATAGGCTGATGGGAAGGTTACTCACTGGACTCCAAAGTGCTTCATGATGGCCCAGTATATATCAGCCTGCTGCCCAGCCCTGACACCCAAAACCTGGGTCAGACGGTGCAACACCCCCTCCACAGGCTGCAGGTCAACCTGTAACTTCTGCAGAGACACGTGATAATGGGAGCGACAAATGAACAGGAGGTTAATCAAGTCAGTCGTGAGCATTCAAAGGTTTGTCAAAGACAAATCAAAACATAACATGTGTTATGTGCTTTACCTGCTTGTAGATGATTTTGACCAGAGCATTGCAGAGCTCCAGCACTTTAACCACCTTGTCCAGGAACACCCTGTTCTTACTCTGAGCAGCCATGTCCTTCTCCACCATCTCCAGACTCTGAACACAGAAACATGAAGCTTTCACATGTAGTCAACAATATACAGGAAACAACAAGAAAAAATCTTGGGGGTCGATATGACTTTTTTCGGTCAAAAAAAAAAACATAAGGGGTTTGTATGACTTTTTTTCGGGTGGAAAAAGAATTTCGGTCTGGAATTACTATTTGTCTAGTGGACATTACATTAGGGGCCACTATGTACTGCGAACGGTGAAAAAAAACATCGGAGGTCGGTATGACTTTGTTTGAGTGAAAAATACATAAGGGGTTAGTATGACTGGTGATGGGGTAGGTGAGGCATGAGGAGATGCTCACCGTACACAGCTGCTCCAGGACCCTCTGACACAGGGCTGTCCAGGGGGAGCCTGCTAGCAGCACCTGGACCTCCCCGTTGAGGACGGCCCCCTGGACCAGCACTGCGGCCTGGCCCTGCCAGAGGAAACACACGTCAGACCCCACAGTCTCTCTCTCCATCCACATCCCAAATCATCAGCATGATCATTCCCGTGTCACAAGCATTCCCGTCGGCGTGGTTACCTGTTGGTGGTCACGGACTCCGGCGCAGATGTGATCTACAGCCGTGTCCAGAAGCTTCACACACAAGACCTGCAGGAGACCAGGGGGAACAGTAAGACATGCATGCTGGGGGTCAGAGAGTGTGTGGAGAGAGGCTGTGTGTGTGTGTGTAGAGAGGCTGTGTGTGTTTTTGTGTGTGTGTGTGTGTGTAGAGAGGCTGTGTGTGTTTTTGTGTGAGTGTGTGTGTGTAGAGAGGCTGTGTGTGTGTGTGTGTGTGTGTGTGAGTGTGTGGAGAGAGGCTGTGTGTGTGTGTGTGTGTGTGTGTGTGAGTGTGTGGAGAGAGGCTGTGTGTGTGTGTGTGTGTGTAGAGAGGCTGTGTGTGTGTGTGTGTGTGTGTAGACTTACAGGGAAGCGTGTGAACAGATCGCTGAACATTTGTCCCGTGAGTGGACTCTTCCTGCGCGTCATGAAAGACAGCAGGGCCTGGTTAAACATGGCCGCCACCCTGTCCAGGTCCACACTGCCCATGAAGCTCAGCTGCAGAGGAGCAGAGACGAGGGGAAAAGCTCAGAGTTTAACAAACACGTCTGCTGGTCTGTACGTTACCAAACCCTGTACACAAGGCTGATCACAAGAATACCTAAGAACTAAGACACTCAGAAAAAGCTAAGGTAAGTGGTGTTGTTCAATCATGCCTTTTTGTTAATTCATTTTACACTGAGTCATTTATCAGATGTTCTTATCCAGAGAGACTCACAGTAAGTACAGGGACATTCCCCCCTGAGGCAAGTAGGGTGAAGTGCCTTGCCCAAGGACACAAAGTAATGTTGCCACAGCCGAGGGTCGAACCAGGTACCTTCTGATTACCCTGACAGCCTCTTCCATGAGGCATCAGCTGGTTAGTGAAGTGATGAGGGTGTTTACCTTCTCTACAGTCAGGGCTTCAGCTTTGGACTTCTCCTCTGAGGATGGGGGAGCTCCTCTAAGCACCTTCACTAGGTACACACACGCACTGGAACACAGAAGAACACAAACACAACATGAAGAGCTGCTCTCCAAACACGCCGGCTTCAAATCTGCTCCATACGTGTTTTATTCTTTAGATGAGTACAGATCATGCTATATAGAGAGGTGGCCAATCCTGGTCCTCGAGAGCCACAGTCCTGAAGGTGTTAGATGTTTCCATGACTGAGTCATTATCAAGCTCTATCAGGTGTGCTGTAGCAGGCTAACATCTCAAATCTGCAGGACCGTGTTCTCTCGAGGAGCAGGATTGGCCAGCACTGCCTTAGTGCTACAACACAGGTAGACTCACCTGAAGAAGTAGAGAGAGACGGAAGAGTCTGGAAGCTTCTGGGCTTTGGTTAAGAGTTTCTCCAGCAGGTCGTGCAGCTCTCCCTGCCTGTCTTCCAGTGTCCTGCAGTACAGCTTGGCCCTGCATAGATGGTTCCTAAACAACACAGACTGAACCATTAACATCTGACATCAGGTGACATCAAGCTCAAAAGTGTGTGTGTGTGTGTGTGTCAGGGGCACTGAGGGTCACCTGAAGATGTCAGCTGTCTTGCGTAGGAAGTCTTGTTCCTGCAGGTCAGAGTCTGAACTCATGCCTGTCTCGATCACCGTCAGCAGGGGTTCAACCATGCCCAGAACCAGGGGGCTGGAGCTCTGCTTGGACAGGTATACCTCCAGCAGGTCCAACACCTGCCAACACACACACCCGGGACTTAACACACCACACATGACTAATATTATAACTCTAGATGCTCTATAATCTATACGACTCTATAATTCTCTGACGTATGAACATGAGGAGAACTTCTAGGTTCTGAGGAGGTACCTTGATCTTGAAGTCCCTCACTAGACCCTTCTCCTTCCTAACTTGTTGCTTCTCATGTTTCTTGGCTTCTGTTTTCTTCTTCTGTTCCAGGAACAGAGCAGAGATGCGGTCGTCCAGCTTCATCATCGCCTCGTCATCCAGCTCGTCTTCATCGCTGCCATCATCCTCCATGTCCTGGAGAAACACACAGGACGTTACCTCACAGGAAGTTACCTCACAGGACGTTACCTCACAGGACGTTACCTCACAGGACGTTACCTCACAGGAAGTTACCTCACAGGACGTTACCTCACAGGACGTTACCTCACAGGACGTTACCTCACAGGAAGTTACCTCACAGGACGTTACCTCACAGGACGTTACCTCACAGGACGTTACCTCACAGGACGTTACCTCACAGGACGTTACCTCACAGGAAGTTACCTCACAGGACATTACCTCACAGGACGTTACCTCACAGGACGTTACCTCACAGGACGTTACCTCACAGGACGTTACCTCACAGGAAGTTACCTCACAGGAAGTTACCTCACAGGACATTACCTCACAGGACGTTACCTCACAGGACGTTACCTCACAGGACGTTACCTCACAGGAAGTTACCTCACAGGACGTTACCTCACAGGAAGTTACCTCACAGGAAGTTACCTCACAGGACGTTACCTCACAGGACGTTACCTCACAGGAAGTGACAGCTGCTTGACACTCGTCCAGACTGTAATTGTTAACTGTTATAGTTAACAATAATGTAAGAGGTTCCTACCAGTGCATTCTGGGTCTGCAGAACCTTCATCAGCTGTATACGGAAGTTCGGATCCACCTCTGCTGTCTCCTGCATGGGCTCATCTTCCTCCTCATCATCATCACTATCTTCATCACTATCTCCATCTTCCTCCTCGTCTGAATCAGATTCTTCCTCCTCAAGAAGTAAAGTAAATCACACCACACTTAACTTCAGCAGTCATCTTCACGTTGGTTAAGGTTCAGCATTAGTTCAGCATTAGTACAGGTGAGGTACCCTCACCCTCACACTCACCTCCATGTCTTCATCCTCATCATCATCATCATCATCATCATCTTTGCTTCTCTTCCCGTCGTCCGTGACGACCACAGCACTGTCCTCCTCATCCTTGTCAGCATCCAGAACCTTCCAAGCAGCACAGTTAGTGAAACACACTCGATCTCTGGTGAACATCCCTGAATAACATCCTGTACTGAAATCTGATGCCTTTATGAGATATTCAGCTTCAACAGACGACAATTTAAAGAGCCTAATATTGCTTCTGAGTCTTGAGTGACTCAACAGCCAATGAAGATAAGTCATGTGATGAAGATGTCTCTCTAGTTGACCCCCACCCCCCCACTCACATCCAGGATGGCGTTGAGGGCGCGAGCCGTCACATGGGGGCAGATATCGGTGAACACGGTCCTGCAGACCTGGCGGATGTGGCGGCTGGGCTGAGAGAGGAGAGCCAATAGGATGTCCACCACCACCTCAGCCCAGTGAGGCTCCTCCTCTTCCTGCTCCCCTTCAGCTGTGGACACACAGACAGGAACAGGGTTTATCCCCCCCCCCATTACATCCAGAGGTGTGATGAGGTCATCCAGTGGTGTGATGATGTCATCCAGAGGTGTGATGAGGTCATCCAGTGGTGTGATGAGGTCATCCAGTGGTGTGATGAGGTCATCCAGTGGTGTGATGAGGTCATCCAGTGGTGTGATGAGGTCATCCAGTGGTGTGATGAGGTCATACCTGCTGCTCTCTTCTTCCTCTTCTTCCTCTCCTTGGCTTTCTGCATGCAGCTCTGCAGGTCTGTCATCAGCTCCACAAACTCATCTGGAGCCTTGAGAAGCAACACACACCAATGATCTCACGGCCGTCAACACACACACACACACACACTCCCCTCCCCCCTGGGGGCTGGCAGACGAGCTCACCTTGAAGAGGTGGATTCCGACCAGGAGGAGGAGCTGCTGGAAGACACGCCCCTCTGGACGGTTGGCCCTCTTTGCTTTCCTTCTCAGCTTTGCCACCGACGACAGCATGCTGCAGGGGGCAGAAGCACCAACAGATCAGTGATGTCATCGCTGCTGTGACATCTGGACCGCAGAGTGATGTCATGCAGGTCAGTGTGTCTGTTCAAGAAACTCCATCTCCCAGCATGCCTCAGTTACCTGTCCCAGGCCTGTCTCTGTAGGCTGTTGAAAGGCTGTGTGGAGGAGGCGTGATGAGGCTGTTTCAGCAGACTGTCAGCAAACTGCACCATGAAGTAGATCCACATGGACCCGTCCTGACGCACGCCACGGAGCCGCCGCTGGTTCAGGGGCTCTGCCTCCACAGGGTCTCCCAGCAGGGACAGCTGGTTCATGTGCTGCAGGATGCTGGAGGATTTCACAAAAACAAACATGTATTTAGATGGCTAAAGTGTTAAATGTAGTGGCAAAAGGTGTGTGTGTGTGTTGCATAAGAGAAACACATCTATCAGACACTTCTCAACTATCCAAGCCAACTTTAGCGATGCAGTTTGGTAGTAGGTAAAAGGATAAATCTAATCAAATCAACATTTATTTGTATAGCCCATTTTACAAGCAATGTCACAGAGGGCTTCACATATTCCCATAGAACTGCCCCTCAACCAACCTAAACCCTCAAGGAAGACGAGGAAAAACTCCCAGAAAATCTCACTAGGAAGAAAAAATGGAAGAAACCTTGGAAGGAGCAATTCAGTGAGGGATCCCCTCCTCCAGGGACGGTTGGGGAAAGTGAAGAGCAGAACACAGGATAAATCTCTCACCTAAAGGCGCCGTTGATGAGGACAGCTCGAGTGCGCTGGTCCAGAGGGACAGACAGGACAGCCTGTGTCTCTGGGACGTCTGCAGTGGCTTCCACTGCTGTAAAGAAGGCGTGGAAGAACACAAACCTGCCAGAACACAGACACAACAGCAGCAGTTAGCATCAAGGCTAACACCAGAACACCTGAGCAGTAACAGAGCCAGCTCACCTGGCGATGTTCACCACCACATCCTCGTCTTTCTGCACTTGGTTGTTTTCCACGATTGAGACCAGACGAGGGATGATCCATTTCCTCAGACGGAATATGGAGCTCTCTTTCCTGGGGGCCAATCAGAGAGATTCATCGAATTGAGGTTGGAGGTAGATAATGGTCCTAATTGTAGGACCCTAGATATACAGTACTTCCATTATCTCTCTCTCTGTTTCTCACACACACACACACACACACACACACACACCACTCTGCAGGTGCTTGTAGACATACATTACATTTAGTCTTTTTTCAGACGCTCTTATCCAGAACGACTTACAGCAAGTACAGGGACATTCCCCCTGAGGCGAGTAGGGTGAAGTGTCTTGCCCAAGGACACAACATCATGTTGGCACAGCTGGGGACTGTCCTGATTTTCTAACCGCTCAGCCCCCCTGACCCTCCTCTCAGGGTCCCTACTCACTGTCCTCCCTCCTCCTGGTTCTCCTTCTGCCTCCGGGTGCTGAAGTCTAAGCAGGCGTTCATGTCTGGGTGGAGGAACATGTCCTGGAGCCAGGCCACGTAGCTGCGGAGGGCAGGGGGGTGCAGGTGGCCTACTACCCTCCAGGCAGACGGCACCACAGGGTAACCCTGGTTAGTGAGCAGGGAGAAGCTCTTCATCACAGCCAGCTGCTTGTCCTCGTCTGCGCAGCTGCACAGGAAGTCGCTCACGTAAGTCTCCATCTCCGGGGCAAACTTGAAGCGGTCAGGGAGCTGGGGGGGGTGAAGGGTCACGTTCACAGAACAAGCAGGCATGGATGTAAAGCTGACTATGTTTATTTGGATATTAGCTGCATTCATTTAAATAAAATGTTTATGTTGTAAATGTTGTAAAATATTAAAAAAATAAGTAACAATAAAACATCATGGTTATATATATGTATCTCTAAGTATATGTTAATGTATAAGTCTCTATGTAGTATGAATGTATTAAGTTTGATATGAAGATTTAAGACGGCAGAGTCTCTAATATGTCCTCTGTCACTAACATGTACTTTGAGACGTTCCTCTGTTCAGTGGATGACCTGAGGACCCACCTGTGCAGCCACCACATGGTCTCCATAGTGACGCATCACCTCCCCCGACAGCACCTCCTTGATCTGGGACAGGGAGAGCAAGGGCAGGGCACTGCCCAGCAGGCGGAACGCCAAGTACCTGGGAAGAGGGGGCGTGGCCAGACACAAGCACAGGTTAGGACTTTTCCATCAGGAGAAAGAACAAAAAGAACTGGAGGATTATTTGAACGTAGCATCTTTGAAAAGCCCTGTAGATATTTCTGAGAAGCTTTAGATTAGATTAGATTCAACTTTAATGTCATTACACAGGTACAAGTACAGGGTAATGAAATACAGTTAGCATCCAACAAGAAGTGCAAAACAGGTATTACAACAGAATATAATAATATTGGTAGTTGGTCATTGGTAATAGTTCTAATGTTTAGTATGTGTTTATCATTGTGAGGTTCTTACTGCGTGGGGCCCTGCCCGTCTTTGAGCATGCCGTTGATGATGGCCTCTTTCCAGAAGAGCTCGAAGTTCTCCTCCTTCAGAGACACCTGCAGGAGGTCCAGGGCTACACCAGGTAAAAGCTGATCCTTCTTCACTGAGCGGGCCGCGACCCTCAGTACCTCTGTCAGTCTGGGAGGAGGAAGAGGAGGGAGGAAGAGGACAGAACACCAAGGTTGGTCAGAACAGAGAGGTACCCTCTTTTCAAGCTTCATCCACAATCTGACAGGATGAACTGAGGTGATGAGGGGAGGAGACCCACTTGGGCAGGTTGTCAGGGGTGATGATGGTGGAGGTTCCCAGCAGCTTGTTGAGCTTCTTGGGCTTGAGGACCTGAGGGAAACGCTGCAGAGCCACCAGAAGGAGCTGCAGCTGTTCTGGGGAGCTGAAGGCTGACGACAGGTCGCTCTTAAGAGCGCCTAGCAACACCTGCTCAAACACCTCCACCGGAGTCTGCAACACACAACAAACACACACACACACACACACACACACCGGTCACACACACACACAAAATACCCATAACAGCAGAAGATCAATCCAAGCTTGGATTCATCTGAAATGTTTGCCAGTAGATAATCCTCCTATGAGCTGCAGCAGGAGCCTGAGGTGAGTCCAGAGTCAGTTACCTCACTGAGGATGTCCACCATGGTCTTCCTGGGAAGGTCCTTCAGATGTTCCCTGTGCTGGGAGAGATTCTGGAGGAGCTGAACACACTGCAGCAGGACCTGGGGCTCCTGGAACACACACACACACACATAGGTCACACACAGGTCACACATACACACACAGGTCACACAACATCACACATACAGGTCACACAACATCACACACGAACAGAAACATTTTAAATAAAAAGTCTTACCTTGAAGAGTCGGCCGGACTGAGAGAGAGCAAGAACGCCAAAGAAGTTTCCAAACAAGGCATTTCTGATCAGTTTCTGCAGAACACACACACACACACACACATAGGAAGGTCAGAAGAAACACACACACAGTAAGGTCTGGGTAGCTCTGACTGTGCAGCCAGCGACTCTAAGCAGCTTCAGCTGTGAGGAAACTGAGTCTGTGTACCTTCTTCACTGTCTTCAGGTTGTGTTTGTCTTTGATCAGATCCAGAGCGCTCTGCAGGGGGGTTTCTTCAAACACACTCAGAACCTGGCAACCGCAAACAACAGAACAAACAACAATAAATATGCCTGAATTCTTCTATAGTCTTTATGTATAGTATTAGTACTTTATCTTATCTTCATCTTATACCTATAGTATAAAGGTATAGTACTAAGACTAACCCTACCCCCCCCCCCCCCCCCAGGACACCCGGGGTAACTTACCTGACTCAAAGCCAAGCTGAACCCAGGACGAGCAACTTCCCTGGTGTGTCCCAGTCCATCAACCAGCCTCTTCAAGCTGTAGGTCAGTTCATCAGGCTGAAACACAGAAGATAATCACACATCACTGATCAGCCAGGCAGATGGCGTCAGGTGGCTCAATGGTTAAGGCGTTGGCCTCATGATCGGAAGGTTGTGAGATCGAGCCCCGGCTGTGGCTATATGACATTGTGTCCCTGGGCAAGGCACTTCACCCTACTTGCCTCAGGGAGAATGTCCCTGTACTTACTGTAATTTAAATGTAACAGTGACACAGAAGACAATCACTGATCAGAGAAGCAATAACAGAAACACAATAATGTTGATGTTGTACTCGGTGAGTTAGCTTGGCAGCTAGTGAGCTAAGCAGTGAAAACATCATCCCACCTTCTTACTGTTCTTTAAATATTCCAGCAGACTTTCTATCGCTTTTAATCGTATTTCCTGATCAGGTTTGGCGACATCCCAGAAGAAGTCCAGGAACTCTCTGTTCTGTAGGAGGATCCCTTTAGAATCAGTGACTTTAGGTCTCACTGCTTCAGTCTCCATCTCCCCCATGTTGTCAGGGGTTACAGCAGCAGAGACACACGTGTTTATCCGGAGAGACACGTGCTTGACCCCCAGAAGCGAGAACTTCCGGTGCTTAGCGGAAATGAACAATGAAAAATAAATAAAGCTGGTGTTGAGCTTCCGGTCCAGGTTCAGGAAGTGAGCAGCTCGAGCAGCTGGTGTGTAAAGATCCTGATAATATGGAGCTCAGACTCACTAACACAACCTGGAGACTCTTAATATGTGGATTTATCTTTAATATTATATTTGGTAAGTGTGTTAATCTTTAATATTATATTAGGTAAGTGTGTCACAGTTTGATATTTAAACCAGCCGCAGGGTTAGTTAGCTAGTTCAGGTAGATATGAGGCAGCTGTTGGTTGACTATGCTAAGCTAGTTAGCATCCGACATTGTACATCATAGTTGTATTATTCTGCTTATTATCTATTCTGTGTTCACTTTAGTAACTATTATATCATGTTTTAGTTATTTAAATACATAAAAACTATGAAGCTCATGTCGAGCAAAGTGCGCAGGTTTGACGAAGACCGTAAACAAAGAGTGAATCTGGTAATGTTACATTACATTTACATTTATTCATTTAGCAGACGCTTTTATCCAAAGCGACTTACAGTAAGTACAGGGACATTCTCCCTGAGGCAAGTAGGGTGAAGTGCCTTGCCTAAGGACACAACATCACATAGCCACAGCCGGGGCTCGATCTCACAACCTTCCGATCATGAGGCCAACGCCTTAACCATTGAGCCATCTGACCCCCCATATGTTGATATAATAAAGATCATAATGTTGATATTATAAAGATAATGTTGATATAATAAAGATCAGTTTAATGTTTATATAAGAAAGATCAGTTTAATGTTGATATATTAAAGATCAGTTTTTAATAATGTTGATATAATAAAGATCAGTTTGACAAGAATCAGTATTTGTTTTTATAATTCTATTTATCGTGTATTTCGTGTACAGGAGCTATTTACAGTTGAACTAGTTTCCTGAGTAACATAACTAACCTGTTTATAAACTGGTCCTTGTCATATAATAAAGATACATGAATTACTGCAGTATAATACTAAGAGGTGAATGTTGTTGTGTGCTTCATCAGGTTTGCCTCCCAGTGCAGCGATAGAGATGTTCTCCCCTGCAGAGTTGATGGTGGAGAACGGGACTACAGGGGTTCTCAGGTGCTCCTTCACCTCTCTGGAGGTGGTCAGCAGCCGGGCGTTTGTCACCTGGAACTTCCGTCCGCTCGGTGCAGATCCGTCCAGCTCAGGAATCTCGGTGAGAGAAACAGTTTATGTGTCTCTGGAACCTCCTTCAGATGGTCAGGTTCTCAGCTGGAACCTCCTTCAGATGGTCAGGTGCTCAGCTGGAACCTCCTTCAGATGGTCAGGTTCTCAGCTGCAACCTCCTTCAGATGGTCAGGTGCTCAGCTGGAACCTCCTTCAGATGGTCAGGTGCTCAGCTGGAACCTCCTTCAGATGGTTCGGTGCTCAGCTGGAACCTCCTTCAGATGGTCAGGTGCTCAGCTGGAACCTCCTTCAGATGGTCAGGTTCTCAGCTGGAACCTCCTTCAGATGGTCAGGTGCTCAGCTGGAACCTCCTTCAGATGGTTCGGTGCTCAGCTGGAACCTCCTTCAGATGGTCAGGTGCTCAGCTGGAACCTCCTTCAGATGGTCAGGTTCTCAGCTGGAACCTCCTTCAGATGGTCAGGTGCTCAGCTGGAACCTCCTTCAGATGGTTCGGTGCTCAGCTGGAACCTCCTTCAGATGGTCAGGTGCTCAGCTGGAACCTCCTTCAGATGGTCAGGTTCTCAGCTGGAACCTCCTTCAGATGGTTCGGTGCTCAGCTGGAACCGCCTTCAGATGGTCAGGTGCTCAGCTGGAACCTCCTTCAGATGGTTCGGTGCTCAGCTGGAACCGCCTTCAGATGGTCAGGTGCTCAGCTGGAACCTCCTTCAGATGGTCAGGTGCTCAGCTGGAACCTCCTTCCGATGGTCCGGTGCTCAGCTGGAACCTCCTTCAGATGGTCAGGTGCTCAGCTGGAACCTCCTTCAGATGGTCAGGTGCTCAGCTGGAACCTCCTTCAGATGGTTCGGTGCTCAGCTGGAACCTCCTTCAGATGGTCAGGTGCTCAGCTGGAACCTCCTTCAGATGGTCAGGTTCTCAGCTGGAACCTCCTTCAGATGGTTCGGTGCTCAGCTGGAACCGCCTTCAGATGGTCAGGTGCTCAGCTGGAACCTCCTTCAGATGGTTCGGTGCTCAGCTGGAACCGCCTTCAGATGGTCAGGTGCTCAGCTGGAACCTCCTTCAGATGGTCAGGTGCTCAGCTGGAACCTCCTTCCGATGGTCCGGTGCTCAGCTGGAACCTCCTTCAGATGGTCAGGTGCTCAGCTGGAACCTCCTTCAGATGGTCAGGTGCTCAGCTGGAACCTCCTTCAGATGGTCAGGTGCTCAGCTGGAACCTCCTTCAGATGGTCCGGTGCTCAGCTGGAACCTCCTTCAGATGGTCAGGTGCAGGAAGCAGCAGTTCCCTTCCATTATACTGCTGTGTGAATAAGGTTTACAGGACGGGTGTGTGTGCAGTGATGCTGCTGTCAGCTAGTAGCTGCTAGTCTAGTAGGTTCCTGATATGTAACTGCATGTTTCTGTCATTGTTTCTGCGTTCAGCCATTCTTCTTAATCCCTTTGCCACCTTCTCGTTTCTGGAGCAGATATTCTACTACAGTGCAGGGAAGGAGTTTCAGGGAAGCCTTCCTCAGTTCATAGACAGAATCAAGTGGGTGGGCGACCTGAACAAGAAGGACGGGTCTGTTCAGCTGCTGCACGCTCAGTTCAACGACAACGGAACCTACCTGTGTGACGTGAAGAACCCGCCTGACATCTCAGGAACCCCCTCACGCACGGAGCTACGAGTCGTTTTGAAAGGTGAACATGTTTAGACACGTAGGATTGTGACTGAAACACAGTGGTATTGGCTAAGGGACTGACTGGTTGTGTTGGTGTTCAACTGTGGTGTGTTGTGGTGTGGTGTTCAGGTGTGTTGTGGTGTTCAGGTGTGTTGTTGTGTTCAGGTGTGTTTACAGCTGTGTTTACAGCTGTGTTCAGGTGTGTTGTGGTGTTCAGGTGTGTTAATAGCTGTGTTCAGGTGTGTGAACAGCTGTGTTCAGGTGTGTGAACAGCTGTGTTCAGGTGTGTTGTGGTGTTCAGGTGTGTTAATAGCTGTGTTCAGGTGTGTGAACAGCTGTGTTCAGGTGTGTTGTGGTGTTCAGGTGTGTTAACAGCTGTGTTCAGGTGTGTTGTGGTGTTCAGGTGTGTTAACAGCTGTGTTCAGGTGTGTTAATAGCTGTGTTCAGGTGTGTTGTGGTGTTCAGGTGTGTTAACAGCTGTGTCCTGCTGTGTCTTTGCTCCCCAGAGTCCCTCCCTCAGACCAGTACAGGTGTCATAGTGGGCGCTGTGTTCGGTGCTGTCATTGGTCTCATCCTTATCGCCTTGGTAACCTGCCTGATCATTAAGAGGCATCAAACACAACATGAGTATGAGGGGTAAGTGAACTGCTGAGCACTGCTGCCACAGGTACCTGGGGGTCAGGTACCTTGGGGTCAGAGGTTAGGGGGTCATGTACCTGGGGGTCAGGAGGGGTCAGATGGTCAGTCCTGTTTTTGAACTGAATTCATTCAAACAGAACAGACCTGACATTAAGAGTCTGTTAGTGTTCTGGATGTTGTTTCTACAGAATGTTCTCCTCCTCTTGTGTCTTCAACACACCTTGTTTCAAATCACTCACTGCATGCAGCTAAAGCATCGCACTGACCCCAGCACAGGTGTGTTTACCTGTCTGTTCTGTGTGCACGTCGTGGTCTAGTGCTGCTGCTGTGCACCTGACCAGCTCTAAGACCTCACTCTAACCTACCAGGGGGGTCTTCAGTAACAGGTGTTCAGTGCTTGAGTTTTCAGGGGTCATACCGTAACTGTTTTGGTGAGTTATCTTGCTCAAAGCCCTTAGGAGAATGTCAAGATTCATCTTGTCCATTTGGTCCGTTCAGTCAACAGTCAAAATGATCATGAAGGTCATTGAAGAATATTTCCCTTGTCTCAGTTTAGAAATTGTGTACGTTTATTCAGACCTGATCAGAATCCTGTTCCCAAACAAGATAAGGTGTCACTAGCTTCCAGCTCAAACTGATTTGAGTGTCAGGGATGTTGATTTCCAACACATCAACATCTTTTGTGTTCACACACACTCCTAGGTTCAGTTCAGACAAGCGCATGGTGAAGGTTGGCATGTCATCTAACACCATCTGTCCCTGTCCTCTGTCCTCATCACTGCTAACAGCCATGTCCCTGTCCTCAGTCTGTCCTCACTGCTAACAGCCTGCAGCAGATCTGTTAGGATCCTATCAGAGATCTCTACTGCAGCAGATCTGTTAGGATCATATCAGAGATCTCTACTGCAGCAGATCTGTTAGGATCCTATCAGAGATCTCTACTGCAGCAGATCTGTTAGGATCCTATCAGAGATCTCTACTGCTGCAGATCTGTTAGGATCATATCAGAGATCTCTACTGCAGCAGATCTGTTAGGATCATATCAGAGATCTCTACTGCAGCAGATCTGTTAGGATCCTATCAGAGATCTCTACTGCAGCAGATCTGTTAGGATCCTATCAGAGATCTCTACTGCAGCAGATCTGTTAGGATCCTATCAGAGATAGGTGATGTTTACTTCTCAGCATGATTAGTCTGATATGTTACTGGAACATTTGGGCAGAGTTGAGACTTTAAACTAACTCTGTAAACTAATAAGATCTAAATGAACTGTAATAGACGTCATTCAGCCTCCAAGGCTGGACGGTTTATTCTGCAGTCAGTCCCTCTGCATGTCCACTAATCTCTCCAGTAGATGTGATTTATCTAAGCTCATCTGTTCTACACCCTCAAAGGTCCACGAGGTATTTCTGTTTGAACTGAATGGATCTGACCTCCCCACATGTTGGTGTTTATTATCAGACTTGTGACTGAGTATCTGAGTGGAAATGAGTCAAAGCAGACCGTCATTTGTGTCTAAAACATAAATAAATAGGCTGAGACAATGTCCATTAACTTTGACCTCAAAATATTTAGAATGATTTATATTGAATTGTATTTTTTTGGCGATCAGAAAAGCATTTTTCATCTTTTCAAAAGCTTAACCATCTCTCATTGCATTTTTTTGTCAATTTCCTATATTTGTCTGTCTTGTCTGTGTTTTGTGTTCATGCCTCGTGCCAACACTTCACACCCCCCCCCCCCCCCCCCACACACACACACACACACACACACACACACACCCCAGCTGCACGTCAGTGGAGAGTATGAGCTCCCACCATGCACGCCCGGGGAAGAAGTCAGCCTCCAGCTCAGAGGCTTCAAGGTGCAGCAGCAGCAGCCCATCCGCTCCACTGCAGGTAGGAGATGTGAGTTACACCGCCACCCTCACCCCAGGGGGTCTGTTCCTCTCTGGGGGGTCTGTTCCTCTCTGGGGGGTCTGTTCCTCTCTGGGGGGTTTGTT
This sequence comes from Protosalanx chinensis, assembly GCA_030340685.1. Classification (NCBI taxonomy): domain Eukaryota; kingdom Metazoa; phylum Chordata; class Actinopteri; order Osmeriformes; family Salangidae; genus Protosalanx; species Protosalanx chinensis. The sequence continues at coordinate 336,814 of CM059343.1, read as the reverse complement.
CCTCTCTGGGGGGTCTGTTCCTCTCTGGGGGGTCTGCACCCTCACCCCAGGGGGTCTGTTCCTCTCTGGGGGGTCTGTTCCTCTCTGGGGGGGTCTGTTCCTCTCTGGGGGGTCTGCACCCTCACCCCAGGGGGTCTGTTCCTCTCTGGGGGGTCTGTTCCTCTCTGGGGGGTCTGCACCCTCACCCCAGGGGGTCTGTTCCTCTCTGGGGGGGTCTGTTCCTCTCTGGGGGGTCTGCACCCTCACCCCAGGGGGTCTGTTCCTCTCTGGGGGGTCTGTTCCTCTCTGGGGGGGTCTGTTCCTCTCTAGGGGGTCTGCACCCTCACCCCAGGGGGTCTGTTCCTCTCTGGGGGGTCTGTTCCTCTCTGGGGGGTCTGTTCCTCTCTGGGGGGTCTGCACCCACACCCCAGGGGGTCTGTCCCTCTCTGGGGGGTCTGCACCCACACCCCAGGGGGTCTGTCCCTCTCTCTGGGGGGTCTGCACCCACACCCCAGGGGGTCTGTCCCTCTCTGGGGGGTCTGCACCCTCACCCCAGGGGGTCTGTTCCTCTCTGGGGGGGTCTGCACCCACACCCCAGGGGGTCTGTCCCTCTCTGGGGGGTCTGCACCCACACCCCAGGGGGTCTGTCCCTCTCTGGGGGGTCTGCACCCTCACCCCAGGGGGTCTGTCCCTCTCTGGGGGGTCTGCACCCACACCCCAGGGGGTCTGTCCCTCTCTCTGGGGGGTCTGCACCCACACCCCAGGAGGTCTGTCCCTCTCTCTGGGGGGTCTGCACCCACACCCCAGGGGGTCTGTCCCTCTCTCTGGGGGGTCTGCACCCTCACCCCAGCGGGTCTGTCCCTCTCTCTGGGGGGTCTGCACCCTCACCCCAGCGGGTCTGTCCCTCTCTCTGGGGGGTCTGTTCCTCTCTCTGGGGGTTGTACAGTTTGCTCAGTGAATAACCGTCTCCATTGCAGCCATGAGCCCTTCTGGCCCTCGTCTGGCCCTCAGTCAGGTTAGTGGTTCAGCTGATCTTGTGACTGTAGGCAGTGAAACAGGCTTCTGTTCTTCCACCAGACATGTGATGTGGTCGATGTGTGCAGAAGTGAAACTAGTTTCTCCTCACAAACCCCCCAGTCTGAAGGTGCAGATCTCTTAGACTCTGATGATCAACAGCTTGTTCTGCTGTAGCTGTATGAAGCAGAAAACACTCTGTCCACAAACCCCCTTTGATCTTTGCCTCTTCTACATAGTTACATGTCAGTTATCTTCATAATGCTCTCTCTCTCTCTCTCTAACCCCCCCCCCCCTCTCTCTCTCTCCCCCTGCAGGGCCCGGTGATCTACGCCCAGCTGGACCACTCAGGAAACCAGAGCCCAAACTCCATCCACAAGATAGAGCCAGTGGTCTATGCTGACATCCGGAAAAACTAGACCCAGGTGGGGTGAGAGAGGTTGGGGTGAGATGGGGGTGGGGTGAAAGGGACAGACCACGGTGGCTCGCTGCTGGAAGGGGGGGCTGAGGGGGGTGGGGGTGTATAGGGAGGTGGGGTTAGTTGAAGATGCTGTTGTTAGGTGGTTAGTTGAATATGCTGTTTCATGTTCTAAATGTTTAAGTTCTGTCTGCTGAAAGCCTTACTTATGCATGTGTGATCGAGAAGCATGTATTCTGAAGCTTTTAATCATGAAAAAATTATACACAAAAAGTTCCCTACATTACTGTAGAAACAAGGAGGATTGACTCGAAATATAGGGACCATAGAAACACCACAATTTCATTCCAAATATATCTTCCAATTGTCAGAATTGAAGATTTAAAGTCTTAAGATGTTATGGTAGAAAACCAGTCATTTTTTAGATTAGAATGCCAATGAGGTCATGGTTATAATGGTTATTGTCTTGTCTTTTATGCTTTATTGAAGTTAAGTTCAATAAAGCAGTTCAACTTAACAAATGAATGCAAACATATTCCAAATGTGTCTTCAGATTATGTTTACTGTTCTGCATGTAATTTATTTACTAACCAACATTATTCCTGTGAAATATTCCATGCCTTGAGAGAGCAGTTTAAACAGGGTCTGTATAGGAGTTGGACCGTTACAGAACTCCTCAAAGACATTCCTCTTTCATCTCGTGGAAGTTATGGGCCAAATATCAACCATGTACTCTGTTTTTATTACTGTGCTTTTGAACTGGTTTTGTGCTTTGAAATGCATTTACATGTATTTTGCTGGAGAATCTGTTAGATTCTAAACTTTCTTTGATCTTTGATTCCTGATGCAGTTTCTTTCATCTCTAAAGAACATTTGTGAATAAGATTAGTTAGTAAAGTATAGTGCTACTTACTGTAATTATTTTCACTATACTTAACTAAGCCTGAATGATTTCTTGGCTCCAGGAATGTCTATAGAGCGTTTCAGAATTCAGAAAGTTTATATTGTTTTATCATGTTATGTTTGTCCAAAGTATTATTTTTATTCTTATTGCATGGCTTCTGCTTCTGATAGTACTCCTCTACTGGCTTCTGGTGTTTGTGATTGTATCTTTCATCATTCTTGGCAATCATCTCTGACCAATCCCAAGGCAGATATCATTCCTTCATTACCGAGCTGCCAGCATCATGTGTTGTGAAAGGAGAAGGGTTAGGAATGTTAGCTAAAATATGCTGAATCTCCTTCACATCTCATGATGTGCTTGTGTAGTGGTACATGGGTGCTTTTTATTGTGGTAAAACTCATGAATTCTTAAAACATTTTAAGCCCCTGAAATGACTGTGTGACATCATTTGGAAGAGTACTGTTTTAAATACCCATTCCATGCTCAGACCTGTTAAGTAGCTCATTAGACCCAGAGTGTCCAAGAAGAGCTTTTTAACCCTGAGAGGAGGTCTATCTGTCTGTCTTGGACAGAGACTAACTGTCTGTCTGTTTGAGCTGGTCAGAGACTGTCTGTCTGTCTTGGACAGAGACTGTCTGTCTGTCTTGGACAGAGACTGTCTGTCTGTCTTGGACAGAGACTGTCTGTCTGTCTTGGACAGAGACTGTCTGTCTGTCTTGGACAGAGACTGTCTGCGAGCTGGACAGAGACTGTCTGTCTGTCTTGGACAGAGACTGTCTGCGAGCTGGACAGAGACTGTCTGTCTGTCTGAGCTGGACAGGCTGACTCTCATGGACCCACAGCTCTCATTGGTGTGTTAGATATGCAGACCACGTGTTTAATATATGGAATCATTTTATGCTTGTTTGTATTTCATATCTTAAGTTGTTGCAAATCTGCACTATGTCTTGTGTGTGTTTAGTGTCAAACTGCCAGCGCTGTGATTGAACTTCCCAGCTTTCATTCAATGTCGTAAAACTGGAATATAGAACATTTAGTGCCTTTTGCATTTCATCTACTAACTTGAACACCTGCTTAATATGGAAAAGATAAGATTCATTTATTTTCCTTTGTTACTTTTATACACACTTCTTTGTATTTGATGGTCTGATTTGATATTAAAAAAAACTTGCCAACTTCACATCCGTGTCATGATCAAGGTTTGTATTCAGTTTTGTTCAAATCAGTCCAGTGTTTGTTGATTATGGTACAGAAATTCAGTTTGTTTAGAATAAAAATAATAATAATCTGCTTCCTGTTAAAGGAGATATAACGCGATTTCATACTCATACAAAACTGAGAAAGATGGCGTATAGTACGGCTCGTTTTGGAGAGCAGTAAAGTATGTTTGGGAAATTTAAATTAAGATTGGAAGCGACAACCGGACAGGTTCTGGTTAAGTGAAAGTGTTTAATTAACCAAAAAATGAGTGAACTTGCACAAGGAAATTTAACACAAAAGGAAAGGACCAATCCACGACAGGGAGTCATACACCCACATTAGCATAATTGGCGAGAGCAAACCAAAAGGTAATTCTATTGATCCAAGATGGCATCTAAAGTTTGTTAAGATAAGATAAACCTTTATTTGTCCTCCAGGGGGTAAAATTGCAGCACACAGAGTTGCAGGGTAATCATAACAATAAGGGGGACACGATATGGTACAGTATAAAAAATAATTGAATAAAAAAATAAGTAATAAGTAAGTCAAGTACTCGGTTAAGTGAGTGGTTCCTGTTTAGATGTTTAAATGCAGACTATGTGCAGTTTTCAACCCAGCCACCAGGTGGCAGTAATACATCTTGTGAATGTGCAGTGTTCAACCCAGCCACCAGGTGGCAGTAATACATCTTGTGAATGTGCAGTGTTCAACTCAGCCACCAGGTGGCAGTAATACATCTTGTGAATATGCAGTGTTCAACTCAGCCACCAGGTGGCAGTAATACATCTTGTGAATGTGCAGTGTTCAACCCAGCCACCAGATGGCAGTAATACAGCTTGTGAATGTGCAGTGTTCAACTCAGCCACCAGGTGGCAGTAATACATCTTGTGAATGTGCAGTGTTCAACCCAGCCACCAGATGGCAGTAATACAGCTTGTGAATGTGCAGTGTTCAACTCAGCCACCAGGTGGCAGTAATACAGCTTGTGAATGTGCAGTGTTCAACTCAGCCACCAGATGGCAGTAATACCGCTTGTGAATGTGCAGTGTTCAACCCAGCCACCAGGTGGCAGTAATACCGCTTGTGAATGTGCAGTGTTCAACTCAGCCACCAGATGGCAGTAATACAGCTTGTGAATGTGCAGTGTTCAACTCAGCCACCAGGTGGCAGTAATAAATCTTGTGAATATGCAGTGTTCAACTCAGCCACCAGATGGCAGTAATACCGCTTGTGAATGTGCAGTCTTCTTCCCAGCCACCAGGTGGCAGTAATACCGCTTGTGAATGTGCAGTGTTCAAATCAGCCACCAGGTGGCAGTAATAAATCTTGTGAATATGCAGTGTTCAACTCAGCCACCAGGTGGCAGTAATACAGCTTGTGAATGTGCAGTGTTCAACCCAGCCACCAGGTGGCAGTAATACCACTTGTGAATGTGCAGTGTTCAACTCAGCCACCAGATGGCAGTAATACCGCTTGTGAATGTGCAGTGTTCAACTCAGCCACCAGGTGGCAGTAATACCGCTTGTGAATGTGCAGTCTTCTTCCCAGCCACCAGGTGGCAGTAATACATCTTGTGAATGTGCAGTGTTCAACTCAGCCACCAGATGACAGTAATACATCTTGTGAATGTGCAGTGTTCAACTCAGCCACCAGGTGGCAGTAATAAATCTTGTGAATATGCAGTGTTCAACTCAGCCACCAGGTGGCAGTAATACAGCTTGTGAATGTGCAGTGTTCAACTCAGCCACCAGGTGGCAGTAATAAATCTTGTGAATATGCAGTGTTCAACTCAGCCACCAGGTGGCAGTAATACCGCTTGTGAATGTGCAGTCTTCTTCCCAGCCACCAGGTGGCAGTAATACCGCTTGTGAATGTGCAGTGTTCAACCCAGCCACCAGATGGCAGTAATACAGCTTGTGAATGTGCAGTGTTCAACCCAGCCACCAGATGGCAGTAATACCGCTTGTGAATGTGCAGTGTTCAACTCAGCCACCAGGTGGCAGTAATACATCTTGTGAATGTGCAGTGTTCAACTCAGCCACCAGGTGGCAGTAATACCGCTTGTGAATGTGCAGTGTTCTTCCCAGCCACCAGGTGGCAGTAATACCACTTGTGAATGTGCAGTGTTCTTCCCAGCCACTAGGTGGCAGTAATAACATTTGTGAATGTGCAGTGTTCAACTCAGCCACCAGGTGGCAGTAATACCACTTGTGAATGTGCAGTGTTCTTCCCAGCCACCAGGTGGCAGTAATAACATTTGTGAATGTGCAGTGTTCTTCCCAGCCACCAGGTGGCAGTAATGCAGTTTCAGCACTTCTGAATCTGACCAATAGACTCTTATTCTACCGTTACCATGACAACGAGTGAACGCTGTTCTACCATACTGCAGTCACATTATCATCTTATTCTGACTCTTAACCCGGGATAAAGACTCGTAACCCGGGATAAAGACATGTTATCCTGCTGGTAGAGGACTAGAATAACCCGGGACAAACCTAGAATCATCCACATTAGTCCGGTTCGAAGACTTTGTCGTGGTCGATGAGTAGAAATGTTGCCAGATTAATCTAGCTAGCAAAGTGGCTAACTAATAAGCTTTTAGGGTCTCTATATTATCTCTATATTATTTATATTATCTTTATATTAAATTATTCTATTATAAAGTTCTTAAATCTGCAGGAAAATCCACATTAAGAAGCTGTAAAAGATCAGAAGCAGCTGGTTCAGTAACGATGTCAGATATCTGGAACACAGACACTGGAGAAGCTGTTTATAGATCCAGAGATGTCATCAGAAATCTCCAGATCAGGTCAGTTAAGATGTTTAAAATCACTTAAAGTCAAGTTAACATCGCATAAGAAGACATGTACATAGTTGTCTTGTGATTTCCGTGCTGCAGTACTTAATCATTTATGTTTAAATTAAGTTTTAAGACGTGAATGAAGTGAAACCTTGTTCTCTTTGGGTGACAGAATTCCTACTTGTATACTTTCTGCTGCATCATCTCATACATCTGAAGCACTTTAATATGGTGACAAAGATAATAAAGATGTATTGTGTGTAGTTTGTATGTTGTGTTAAGTGTGATGGTGTTTCAGGGTTCGTATGGAGAAGGTCACCTCCACAGCTGCTTTATCTCAACACCTCCAGCAGCAGGTCATTCATCAGCAGGAGAGCGGCGTCATTGAACTGGATACCTTCACACAAGCACGGGCAGGTAATACGAACTTACAAACGTATAACTTACGACATGTTAAGCATTTTGTTTTGTTTGTATTGTTGACTGTTGAGTAAATAGTACTCTTGATATTTGAGTATGATAACTGTCTTGCTTTTTTTTTTCAGTTGGTGATGATGAAGAGGAGGTGGTGATTGGTTGGCAGGAGAAACTGTTCAGTCAGGTAATTCAGACACATTTAAAGTCATTTAATCAGTTAACATTAGTGGATAAATGAACAGTGGTTTATGTTTGTATGTGTTTGTTTGCCTGTGTGTCTGTGCGTGTGTATGTGTATGTGTGTATCTGCCTGTGTGCCTGTGTGTGTGCACAGTATGAAGTGGACTTGTATCAGAGTGAGTCTGCCTGTCAGACCCCTCTTGAGAGGCAGTACAGGGCTGAGATCTTGGCCATGGACGGGAAACCGAGACGCAATCGCAGGATCTTCACCTACACCGACTTCGACCGATACACCATTTGGGAAGGGGTACGCTTTAAACGCTTCATACAGACGCTTCAGATGCTTCATACAGACGCTTCAAACGCTTCAGATGCTTACTTCTGCTTCAGGTTTCAGACACTCTAAAGTCGCATGGTTCAAAGTGTAAAGCCACTCAGTGATAGAGCGTTATTAGGGCTGCACATCCAGAGGTTACAGGTTCAGATCCGACCTGCCGCTTTAGAAAACAGCACCTGTTGAGAAGTGAAAGTGTTAAGTAGCGTCGTCTCACATGATCACATGATACACAATGTTAATCTGTAGTGGTGACTTGGTGTTAATGCTGTAGTGAATCTGTTGTTGTGTTCCTGACTGCAGCACTCTGTGAGCGTGCTCAGTTCATCCCCCAGACACACCTTCCTCACAGAGAGGATGGCTAATGTGAGGCACCGACGACAGGACAGGCGGCCAGTGTAGGTCCCCAACACACCCCAACACACCCCAACACAGCTACACACCCCAACACAGCTACACACCCCAACACACCCCAACACACCCCAACACAGCTACACACCCCAACACACCCCAACACACCCCAACACAGCTACACACCCCAACACACCCCAACACAGCTACACACCCCAACACACCCAGCACAATCACAGCTACACACTCCAACACACACAATCACTGCTGACCTTGCCTGAGTAATACTCTTCCATGTTGATGGTGTGTGTGTCTGTGTGTGTGTGTGTCTGTGTGTGTGTGTGTGTCTGTGTGTGTGTCTACACAGAGACAGCAGCATCTCCAAGTCTAAGATGATTATGTGGGAGCCAACAGAGGAGTTTGTGAGGAGCAGTCATGTGGTGAACACTCCTGTCCAGACCATGCACATCATGGCAGAGCTGGGGGCTCCTGGGAGGTACTGCTGACCTGTCTGTCTTACCTGACTCAGGACAGGCTAACATCCTGGCAGAATGCTGTACTGTGTTACTGGATTTACTAGATGTGTGTGTCTGTGTGTGTGTGTGTGTGTGTCTGTATGTGTGTTTGTGTGTGTGTGTGTGTTCCCCAGCCTGCCGCAGGATTCGGAGTGTGTTCTGTGTACCATCAGAGCCGACAGTAATGGAGTGATCACCATGAAGCCAGACTTTAACAAAGGCAAAGAACCTTACAGGTGAGTGAATTCTATCTAGAACCTTACAGGTGAGTGAGTTCTATCTAGAACCTTACAGGTGAGTGAGTTCTATCTAGAACCTTACAGGTGAGTGAGTTCTATCTAGAACCTTACAGGTGAGTGAGTTCTATCTAGAACCTTACAGGTGAGTGAGTTCTATCTAGAACCTTACAGGTGAGTGAGTTCTATCTAGAACCTTACAGGTGAGTGAGTTCTATCTAGAACCTTACAGGTGAGTGAAGTACTGTGCAGTACTGTTGGGAGTCAGGTGGCTGAGAGGGTTTCCAGTTTGATTCCTGGTTGTGCCAACATGACATTGTGTCCTTGGGCAAGGCACTTCACCCTACTTGCCTCAGGGGGGGGAATGTCCCTGTACTTTACTGTAAGTCTCTCTGGATAAGAGCGTCTGGTAAATGAGTGTGAATGTTGTGGAACCTCCTTCCTCCCTGCTGTGTTCCCTCCAGGGTGGAGGTGGGGGGGGAGAGGAGGGAGGTCTGGTGCTTAACTCTGGAGAACGTTTCATCAGACATCAACCCAGAGGAGAAGGAGAGGGAGCAACGCATGTATACAGACGTGAGCCAACAGGCACCTCCTTTATACACCTCCTTCAACACCTCCTTTAAGCTCCTCCTTTATACACCTTCAGCACCTCCTTTAAGCTCCTCCTTTATACACCTTCAGCACCTCCTTTAAACACCTCCTTCAGCACCTCCTTTCAGCACCTCCTTTATACACCTTTAAACACCTTCAGCACCTCCTTTAAACACCTCCTTCAGCACCTCCTCTGGGCTGCCTGGGTTAGTGAAGATAGTCTGAGACATCATACTTCCTGTTTCCCCCCCCACAGCTGTACACGCGACACAGAGATTACCTCAACAGCCTCGTGGGACAGGACTTTGAGATGGTACGAGATGTCTGATTTCTGATGGATTTAAAGAGCTTTCAAAGTAAAGAGTATCACAGTCTACTACTGTATCACAGTTCTGTTATCACAGTAGATCCATGTCATTGATTGAGTCAGTCCAACTCTTTATGAGTGACTTTATGGGGTCAGTTGAATCACCTGGTTAGAGATGCTGGGAAGTACGATAGACAGATTCTTCTGTTGATTCAAATGTTCTTGTGTGTTTCCGGTTCTCTCAGCCCCCCCCTGGTGTTCTACGCCTCATAGTGAATGGAGAGATAGGTGAGACATGAAGGATACATTCAAATCTCTTATCTGGATTCATATACAGGTTATGTATGAACTAATAATGTTAATAATGAGACGAATCACTTCTCCCTCCCCCCCAGTGTCAGCCCAAGGCTTCGAGTATGATAACCTCTACATACATTACTTCATAGAGCTTCCTGACAGTAAGTAGCTCAAGGAGAACTGAATCAAATCCCAAACATGTAACTTGACTTTACAAACTAGCAGAACTTCAGAAGTGCTTGCTGTAAGGCCCTCTGGATGTGATGTGTCTGTGATGTGATGTGATGTGTCTGTGATGTGTCTGTGATGTGATGTGTCTGTGATGTGATGTGTCTGTGATGTGTCTGTGATGTGATGTGTCTGTGATGTGATGTGTCTGTGATGTGATGTGTCTGTGATGTGATGTGATGTGATGTGTCTGTGATGTGTCTGTGATGTGATGTGTCTGTGATGTGATGTGTCTGTGATGTGATGTGATGTGTCTGTGATGTGTCTGTGATGTGTCTGTGATGTGATGTGTCTGTGATGTGATGTGTCTGTGATGTGATGTGTCTGTGATGTGATGTGATGTGTCTGTGATGAGTGTGGTCTGTGGTTCCAGACTGGTCCAGCCCGCCCCTGCAGTCTCTATCAGGAGTGACCCAGACATGTCGCACCCGGACCCTGGGGAAGGTAGGCCCTCCTCCTCACCACCTCCTCCTCTCCTCACCTCCTCCTCATCACCTCCTCCTCATCACCACCTCCTCCTCCTCACCTCCTCATCATCACCTCCTCCTCACCTCCTCCTCCTCACCACCTCCTCCTCACCACCTCCTCATCACCTCCTCACCTCCTCCATGCTCACTGCTCCTTGTCTTCCTGCAGGATGATGTGTCTTACTTCTGCTTCCCCTTCACCTTCGAGGGGTTCTACAAGAAGGAGGACGAGGGTGAGGGTCAGTAGACACACTGCTCACACACACACACACACACTGCTCACACACTGCACTGTGTGTAGGAGGTGTTCAGTACACACACTGTGTGTAGGAGGTGTTCAGTACACACACTGCACTGTGTGTAGGAGGTGTTCAGTACACACAGCTGGACATGACAGCTTGTCTGAAGATGGCCTCCTGCTCATCTCTCCTGTGTTGTGTAGCCTCTCTTCCTCAGTGGCCGGTGCTGTACTTCAAGGTTCTGTCTCTAGACTTCTGGCAGCGCTACAGAACTGAGGGTTATGGATACCTGGTTCTCCCTGCCACCCCAGGTACAGAGCTGAGGCAGGGTGTGTGTGTGTAGGGTCATGTGATGGTGTGTGTTCAGGGTCATGTAATGATGTGTGTGTGCAGGGTCATGTAATGATGTGTGTGTGTGTGTGTGCAGGGTCATGTGACGGTGTGTGTGCAGGGTCATGTAATGATGTGTGTGTGTGTGTGTGTTCCACACACAGGGAAGCACACGAGCTCATGTTCCAGCTGGAGGCCGGTGCAGACAGGAACCGTGTCGGAGCTGAGGAGGTTCTTCATCGGAGGTTCTCCTGAGCTGGAGGACGGCAGCTACGTCAGAGTGCCTGGAACCTTCAAGGTGGGTTCTATCACAACATGAACACCACCCCCCCTCCTCCTCCTCCTCCTCCAGTTGCTGAAGTGTGGGACTGTGTGAGCATGTGCAGAACAGAGCTGCAGTCCCAGCTGCTGAAGTGTGTGACTGAGGTTTTTCTGAGTGTAGTTCCTCTCTCTGCCTACAGGGGGACAGACTGAGCAGGTTTGGGTTTCGTACCAAGACGACAGGCAGCGTCACCTTCACCCTGCACTGCCTGCAGCAAGCCAGGTGTGTGTGTGTGTGTCGTGTGTGTGTCATGTTGTGTGTGTCATGGTGTGTGTGTATCATGGTGTGTGTGTGTTGTGTGTGTGTGTGTGTGTCTAGGGCCTTTGTGGATGCCAGCATGCTGAAGAGGAGAAGGCAGAGCTTCCTGGACCAGCTAGGAGGCTTCAGTCAGCAGGGAACTGTGTACAACGTCCTGGGTGAGGAGAGATGGAGGGGTGGAGGACTGGAGAGGTGGAGGGATGGAGGGGTGGAGGGGTGGAGGACTGGAGAGGTGGAGGGGTGGAGGGGTGGAGGACTGGAGAGGTGGAGGGATGGAGGGGTGGAGGGATGGAGGGATGGAGGGGTGGAGGGATGGAGGGATGGAGGGGTGGAGGGATGGAGGGATGGAGGGGTGGAGGGGTGGAGGGATGGAGGGGTGGAGGGGTGGAGGACTGGAGAGGTGGAGAGGTGGAGGGATGGAGGGGTGGAGGGGTGGAGGGGTGGAGGACTGGAGGGGTGGAGGGGTGGAGGACTGGAGGGGTGGAGGAGTGGAGGGGTGGAGGGATGGAGGGGTGGAGGACTGGAGGGGTGGAGGGATGGAGGGGTGGAGGGATGGAGGGGTGGAGGACTGGAGGGGTGGAGGGGTGGAGGGGTGGAGGGATGGAGGGGTGGAGGGGTGGAGGACTGGAGAGGTGGAGGGGTGGAGGGATGGAGGGGTGGAGGGATGGAGGGGTGGAGGGGTGGAGGACTGGAGAGGTGGAGGGATGGAGGGGTGGAGGGATGGAGGACTGGAGGGATGGAGGGATGGAGGACTGGAGGGGTGGAGGGATGGAGGGGTGGAGGAATGGAGGGGTGGAGGACTGGAGGGGTGGAGGACTGGAGGGGTGGAGGGATGGAGGGGTGGAGGGATGGAGGGGTGGAGGACTGGAGGGGTGGAGGGATGGAGGGGTGGAGGGATGGAGGGGTGGAGGGATGGAGGGGTGGAGGGGTGGAGGGGTGGAGGGATGGAGGGGTGGAGGGGTGGAGGGATGGAGGGGTGGAGGGATGGAGGGGTGGAGGGATGGAGGGGTGGAGATCTTCATTCAGATTCAGAATACTGAATGTTTAACATGTCCTTCCTCTCTCTCTCCCCCCCTCTCCCTCCCTCCCTCCCTCTCAGAGGCCTTCCAGAAGGCCAGGAGGCGGATGCAGGAGGCTAGAGAGAGTCTTCCTAAAGATCTCATCACATCTACAGGCCAGATGAACTCAGAGTCTTCTGCCTAGACCTTATTCAGGGTCACCAGCCTCTGCTCATCATGGTTTATAAAAATAATTCAGTCCTTTTCACTGGATTTATTCATATGTATATATTTTGACATGTAAAGACTGGTATGAACTGCAATTCAATACCGTATTTGTATGAGGTCTTTTTATGTATGTTGATGTATAGCAAAATGGTCAATGTATTTCTTACATGTACAGTTGAATACATAGTTTCCAAATACATTCAGTCATTCATTCATTCATTCATCTGGTAAACTAGGCTTGTGTTGCGATGACCTAGACAGAAAAAAACTGTTTGTAAAAAAAGGAAATTCGTAGTGTTGTGTGTTTCAAAAGAACTTTCCAAAAAGCTTCAAAAAGTTGGAAAATACTTTAGAAGAAAAAAGTTCAAATAAATAAATAAACAATTCTACGTCCGCGCGTGCACAAACAAGTGACAGACATGGATGTATTGGTGACAGAGCACGCGACTAATTAGAGATGAGAAACGTTCCATTTCCGATGAAACAAACAAACAGGATAACAAACTTTATACCCAAATATCAGATTGACAAATATATGATGTGTCAAATGTGATTGTGACTCCCGATAAGTAAGAGTTTAAAAGTATTTTCAGCGAGTTAAACGAGTTAATGGTAGTAGTGTTTACATGCGGTACTGGTCAGCTGGGGTTCCTCTCCAGCCGGGGAATAAACGGAGTTTACACCGATACCGACGGTGTCCCCCGGTCCACCTGAACCCGGACACCTGCCCTGACCAGCGGCTCATCATCCAGCAGACCAGGAGAGACCAAGTAAGACCGAGATGTTTCATTAAGACTCTGGTGATGAGGAAGATGCTTCAGGTCAGGAGATAGAGGCAAGGTCTCTCCCTCTGTCTCTCTCTCCTCCCCTCTACATCTCCCTCCATCCCTCTCTCTCCCTCCCTCCCTCTCTCTCCCTCTTGTTGTGAAAGTTGTCTATTCTCTGGCTTCAGTTTGGCATTAGGTCTGTTGTGATGTGTGATGATGGGACTGTGATTGTTTATGTTTTTCTAAGATCAGCTTGTTGCTGCTCTGAATGTATCAGTAAATCACTACAGATTTGATTCCACTAAATGAAATAACATCCAGTCTAGACAGAGTGAACTGTCATTAAGATTTAATCGAACTCTCCAAGTTGCAAGTATCCTGTTGTGCCAGTAGGGGGCGCCGCTGTTTAACATGTCGTGTGAAACATTGTAACAGTATCGTTCATCAAAGCTTCCGGAGTTCTGGATGAGATGTGCGGTACAGTGAGGCTGTGGATGAACTAGGATCCTCTGTTTGCTGATGGTTTACTCACATGTGCTTTATGAACTTTAACCACCTGGACCCAACAAACTCCGTGTCCTGACTGTGTGTCCCCAGGGAACAGAGACACCTGTGGAGTGAGTGTGTGTGTGCGTGTGTGTGCGTGTGCGTGTGTGTGAGAGAGTCAACCTGGAGGTCAAGGTTAGCCCAAACACAACCCCCTTTTAATTAACCCTTCAGACACCCAGCTGACATCTGCTACACACACACACACACACCCACACACACACACACACACACACCCACACACACACACACACACACAGCTGCTGGACAGTTCTCCACTCCTCTTGGATTGTTTGTCCTCTTGTTCTGTTGTCTTGGGCAGTTGGGCAATTTTCCCATCAGCCACCTCTCTACACATCACCCAGCCGTACCATGAGTCACCCCCTCTCCTCCACAGTTACCCCCCCCCCCCCCCCTACACACATTAGAACACCCCACTGGCATCCTAAACATGCCCCCCATCCTCCCCCCACCCCCACTTCTCTTATCAGTGGGGCAGTGCTGGCAGTCCCCCCCCCCCCCCCCCCCCCCTCCTCCTCCCAGCTAGCTCATAGTAGCGCTCCAGCTAACAGCCTCACTGCTCTCTCTTGTGTGTCTCTGTAGGAACATGATGTCAAGGCTTCACTGCAAGAAGCTCTTTCACTGGGAAACCCAACCTGGGTAAACACAGCTATCTAGGGTGGCTGCTCTGCAGTGATGAAGGTGCTATGTTTGGATAGATAACAACAGCTTTTTGTGGAAGTATGTGTTCGGGGTGGGGGTGTGGGGGGGGGGGGGGGGTAGAGGGTGTTAGGGGAAGTGCTGTCTTGTGTGTTGTCTCTCCGTGTGTGTGTGTGTCCGTGTGTACGAGCGTGTTCGATTGTGCGAGACAAAGTTTGCACCCGCTGCCTTGCTGTTTACACGTGGTGGTGTGTGTGTGTGTGTGTCACACTTAGTGTTGCTGATGTCACACTCTCAATAACAACTCAGACCCTCCCCCCCCCCTCACTTTCCACTAAGCTGCACCCCCCCCACCCTGGGGTGGGACACAAGCCTGTTTTAAACATAACAACACACAACAAATAGACACACACACACACACCTCAACCCCCAGTATCCTGAAGGCCTTGTCTCTCTCGTACCCCCCTGTGGGGGTGAAGAGGGGTAGGGTGGGGGTATAAGTGGACTTGTATGTCTGCCAGCGTGTAGGGATTAGTGTGTGAGGTGGCCCTCTGCCAGGGCATGGCATCATCCTGCCTTTAGTCCACTTTGGGGGTGCTGTGTGTGAATCCGCCCCCCCCTGCCAGATCCTGCTCCATGTCTCTATCTGGGGGGAGAGGTGCTAACTGGCTGCCATGCCAGAAGAGGTGCAGCAGTCGTTTGTCTCCAAGGTCACCTATTCTGTCAGCGTGCCAGCTAGCTACTTCAGACATCTCGTGGGTAAAGTTATCACATGGACTTAACAGAGGGATGCTGGTCACATGGGGTGGGAGTGTGAGTATGTGTGTGTGTGTGTTTGAGAGAGTGTGTGAGAGAGAGTGTGTGTGTTTGAGAGTGTGTGAGAGAGAGTGTGTATGACCAGCAGTGTGTGTGTGTGTGTGTGCAGCAGTGTGTGTGTGTGTGTGTGTGTGTGTGTGTGGCAGCAGTGTGAAGGGGCTCTGGAGTTCCTGACATGTTGGGTCATAGGACAGAGTTTTGTCATAATATCCAGCAGAATCATAACATCATCTTGTAATGGCAGCTTTCCTGAGCAGCCAGGGAAACAGGTGCACACACACACACACTCACACACTCACACACTCACACACTCACACACTCACACACTCACACACACACACTCACACACTCACACACACACAGACCTCTGTCTTAAAGGTCTTCTCCATGCTGTCAGACTGTGGCCTAGCTTTCCACATTCACTACATTCACACTTTGCTATGATCAGTGACCGATGCTCTTTTGTAAAGCTCTCTCTTAGAAAGTTTTAACTTTGGTTAAAATAATCTGCTAAATGAATAAATGTGAATATAAAGATCTCTGTGAATGTTAGCGAAGGGCCTAGTTCCACTCCGAAGCCTGGTCTCTGGTGGGCCTAGTTCCACTCCGAAGCCTGGTCTCTGGTGGGCCTAGTTCCACTCCGAAGCCTGGTCTCTAGTTTCCTTGTGGCAGTGTGGTTCTGGTGTGGCAGCTGCCATCTGAGTCCCACATGATGAGAACACTGTCCCTCTGTTCCTCAGGGTTAGACTGAGACTATCAGGATGACAGCAGACTGACACTGCAGCTTCTGAGGACCCTTTCTGACCCCCCCCCCCCCCCCCCCCCCCCCCCCCACACACACACACACACACACATGCAGTCAGCTGATTTAACAGTAAACTAGAACCCCAGAGACAAGCCGAAGCCATTCCTACCCTGTTACCCCCCCCCCTCACCCCCCCCCCCCCCCCCCCCCGCCCCCCCTCACGCTCCAGCCCCATACAGCTGGTCCCTGCATTCCTGACTGGTCCCCACTGCCTGGCTGGAATCTGCAGCTGAGGGAAGCTGTAGGGCAGGACACAGTCTGGGGGTCTGGGGATCATGAGGGGCTTCAAGGTCTTGAGGGTCTGAGAGTGTATGTGTGTGTGTTTGTGGTAGTGTGTGTATGTGTGTGTGGCAGTATAGCCTTGTGCCGTGTGTCTACAGATAGATGTCAGACACACACATACACACACACACACTCAGACACTGGTAAGACAGTTAGTGGTCGCTGGTTACCATGGTGGCATGAAGCAGCATCTCTCAGCAGCATCAAGCTGACATGTCACTCCTCATGATATCAAACCCTCACAGCTCCTCCTTAAGGATTAATGGCTGCATTAACAAGGACAGCTGAGAGTGAGAGCTGGGCAGGTGGCTGTGCCCCCCAACCCTGCAGCCCCCCCAACCCTGCAGCCCCCCAACCCTGCAGCCCCCCAACCCTGCAGCCCCCCAACCCTGCAGCCCCCCAACCCTGCAGCCCCCCAACCCTGCAGCCCCCCCAACCCTGCAGCCCCCCAACCCTGCAGCCCCCCAACCCTGCAGCCCCATCAAACCTGCAGCCCCCCCAACCCTGCAGCCCTGCAGCCCCTCAACCCTGCAGCCCCTCAACCCTGCAGCCCTGCAGCCCCTCAACCCTGCAGCCCCCCAACCCTGCAGCCCTGCAGCCCCTCAACCCTGCAGCCCCTCAACCCTGCAGCCCCCTCAACCCTGCAGCCCTGCAGCCCTCCAACCCTGCAACCCTGCTCCCCTTAAGCCATCTGTGTGTCCTGCTGACAGATGCCATAACGCTACACACCCGGCCCCTGGCCCTGGCCCTGGCGCCAGCCTCTTTTATTGCTCTCCGGGTGCGCTGCTAATCTCCTCGGGGTGAGGGGAGTGTGGAAGAGGGAGTGTGGATGCCTGACCACCCTGCCAGATCCGTCTCTGGAGGGGCTGCTGCTATCTGGGGCTAGAGTATGCTGCTATAATAGCTGGTGTCTAGCGTGAGATGGAGAGAAAGATCGATTCTATCGCTTTGGATAAAAGTGTCTGCTAAATGAATAAATGAGAGAGAGATCTGGAAGACAGATGGTTCATCTAGAAGATAATTGCTTCATGTAGAAGAGAGATGGTTCATCTAGAAGAGAGATGGTTCATCTAGAAGAGGGATGGTTCATCTAGAAGAGGGATGGTTCATCTAGAAGAGGGATGGTTCATCTAGAAGAGGGATGGTTCATCTAGAAGAGAGATGGTTCATCTAGAAGAGAGATGGTTCTGCTGACGGTCAGTCTTGTTCCTTCGTGGAATCTTGTGGTTTAGATGAATGTTTGTCGTCTTGGATGAAGGTTTCATGTCAGGCTGGGAGGTTAGATCAGACGAGCCTTAACTTCCTGAAGTTCAGGTGCGTCAGGGAGAGCTGCTATCACATCGTGTTCAGAAGAAACTACAGGAAACAGATTAAGACTGATAATAACAGAATATATAAAAATCCTGACTTTGTGTTTGTATTAGCCCTTGAAAAAACGGGGAATTGAGTTCTTGATGAATACCTACAGTAGTCAGATCACCTCTGTGTTTTGGGTTTCTTGGTCAGCTAGTCTCAACATGGCTTAGCATAAATCCTGTGTAGTTCTGCTGACGGGACACTGGGCTGTATATTGTTCCAGGTCAGATGATCGAGGCCAGCGGCTCTTTAACGAGTCAGCCATTACAAACAGCCATTAAACTTTGATAAACACACGTTCTAAACACAGCGAACAATACTGAGACCCCACAGCCACAGCATGCTGACTCTGATGAGCTGACAGGGAAATGAGAAGTGTAATACTGAGACCATGTGGGCCTGATTTAGCTGTTAAAACAAAAGGAAAAATAGTGCTGCCTGGCTCACCACTGCCTGGATCCTTCCCTTGTGCTGCTTTTCTCAGTAACTCAGCATTCTTCCTGAAGCTGGACTCTGACTGAGGCAGGCTGGGTGGAGGACAAACCACATCCTCTGAGATCCAGAGCTGCAGTTCACACCTGGGAGGGCCACCTCTCTTACTCTCCTCTCTTACTCTCCTCTCTTACTCTCCTCTCTTACTCTCTTAGTCTCCTCTCTTACTCTCTTACTCTCCTCTCTTACACTCTTCTCTTACTCTCCTCTCTTACTCTCCTCTCTTACTCTCCTCTCTTACTCTCCTCTCTTACTCTCTTAGTCTCCTCTCTTACTCTCTTACTCTCCTCTCTTACTCTCTTACTCTCCTCTCTTAGTCTCCTCTCTTACTCTCCTCCTCTCCTCTCTTACTCTCCTCTCTTACTCTCTTACTCTCCTCTCTTACTCTCTTACTCTCCTCTCTTACTCTCCTCTCTTACTCTCCTCTCTTAGTCTCCTCTCTTACTCTCCTCCTCTCCTCTCTTACTCTCCTCTCTTACACTCTTCTCTTACTCTCCTCTCTTACTCTCCTCTCCTCCTCTCCTCTCTCCTCTTCTTTCTCTCTTCTCTCTCCTCCCCTCTCCTCCTCTCTCCTCTGCTCTCCTCCTCTCTCCTACTCTTGTCTCCTCTCTCTCCTCTCTTCTCTACTTTCCTCTCCCCTCTCCTCTTCTCTCCGCTCAAAACTAAAAAACCCTCCCTCTCCCTCTCATATTCAGAAGTGTGAAAGTCAGATACAGATTCCTCTCCAGGTGTTTCCCTCCATCAGAGAGCCAGGCCTGGTCAGCAGGTCAGCAGCAGCAGTGTGTCCAGTGTCCCAGCCATGGTCTGTGGAAGCCACACTGTAGCCAACCCCTTCATTTAGGTTGATCCCCTCCGGAGAGCGCCTCAGACCAAACGTAAACACCACTCACAACTAACTTCTCCCAGCTAACCACTAATCCCATCTGACAAAGTCTTGCATAACATAAAGTTGACCGTGTGGCTTTTGAGTACGATTTGATGACAGGATATAGGGAAAGGAGGGTGTGTGTGTGTGTGTGTGTGTGTGTCCAGCAGGATGTAACGCTGCAGATAAACGTCCTTGCTTCAGCCATATCCAGAGGTCTGTGTTCCGGGAGGTGTGTTGGCGACAGAGACCTTAATCAGAAGCAGCCTCCTCAGATCCACAAAGAGCCTTTGAGTGGCAGGCAGCCTGGGTAATACAGCACAGATGGAGGGGAGAGAGACACAGAGAGGGAGAGAGAGGGAGGAATTAAGAGGGAGAGAGGGAGGGATGAATTGAGAGAGGGAGGGATGAATTGAGAGGGAGGGAGAGAGAGATGAGAGAGTGACTGAGGAGAGGAGTTCAGAGATATGAGTTCCTAGGAGCGGCAGTGTTGGCAGGCTAGCAGCAGACAGCAGCAGAACAGACCTCAGACTCTCAGCTCTGCTTCAGGATTCTTGGGGTGCCAGACAGAGGTGTGGGCTCACTTCCTGTCTGACCAGCCCCAGGTATCAGCCCTGTTTCTGGGTAGCATTCACCCGCAGCATGGTTGGCTATTTTTGGGGAGGGGGGGGGCTCTAAAACTGGGTCTAGCAGTTAAATAGCTGCCCTGGATTTTTGCTGTCAAAGTGGAGTCACCCTGACAGGTCTGAAATTCGCTTGGTATTTATTTGAGGTGTGTGTGAGGTGTGTGTGAGGTGTGTGTGAGGTGTGTGTGAGGTGTGTGTGAGGTGTGTGTGAGGTGTGTGTGAGGTGTCAGTGTTCCTCCCTGGGATGAGCCAATGTGCTCCTGCTTGGATGCAACAACAACAAAGAACACTCAACTTTCAAGTCTTTGTCACATGTAAGAACATCGTACACAGATTTGCTGTGGTCAGGGTATGAAGATGTCCATCTTCCATCCCACCAACACCTTCACACTTCAAACTTTATGTTTCCTTCCAATTGTGTAGATCAATATGACTATAATGAAAGATTTATTAAGATCACTTTTAACCGTTGGATTGAGGTCTGCTATTTTTCTGCATGGGCAGTCGTCCATTTTCTTTTCATTAAACAGTGATAAGACAAACAGCTTCTGTGTTCAGACTGTTGACGTGAAATTCTGCTTTAGATAAATATGCAGCTTCTGTTGCTCTGGAACATAATCTGGGGTTTTCTTTGCTAGGCTGGATTAACCGTGGGCTCCATAAACATAGGGGCCGACCAGGGGCCTAATTTGGACCCTAGCACCACCACACCACTCCACCTCTCATCGTTTCATTTTCTTCTGTCCTTTTCATCCGAGCTGGATCATTTTAGGCTGCTAGTTTCCCAACAAACGTTCTTTTGACGTCAACGCCCGTTTGCATTTGTACTTTTTCACAATAATCTAAACCCAGCAGAGGATTTGTCTGTAAAGTTTGACTTGAGGAACCGCTAAGACGTACGTTCATGAATCTGTTTCTCTTGAGTATATTTACCTCAGCGATTCTTTCTCCCTCCTTCCCACAACATGAACAGGAAACAAGCAGACCTGGATCTAATTAAGAAGCTGTAAAAGACACTTTGTCAAACAAATAACTGAGGTGGAGAGTCTGCCAGCTTGACATTTTTGTTCACAAATACAAGATGGAAGTGATTTTGTTCATCCATGACAGGATGGATATATTCCAGTGCCCCCAGGGTCACTAAGGATCCTTTTGTAGAATCAACATTACAGGACGTTGACATCATAATCATTTCTCTACTGAAAAGAACTCTCACAACATTTCTCCACAGCATCCTGAAATTACACAGCATTAAAAAATAGAGCTAATGATTAAAATCAGCAGCAGCTTAATCGCTCGTCGCTGTACCGAGCTGTTAGCGAGCTTCAAGATGGCATCTTCCTCCCAGACACCTTCACTTTCTTTAAGTGCTTCTTCATGGAGCGGAGGTCATCTGTCTGGCCGAGGGGAGGGCAGTGTAGCCAGGGAGAGTTCTGCTGTTGGCAAGGTGGCCCCCCGGGGGCTCCTGAAGCTCTGGGCTCCGCAGGGTAGCTGGTCCCAGGATGGCGTGAGACGTGGTAATGGGCAGCACATGGGCCTAGCGGGGCCAGTCTTTAACTACCACACACCTGGAGTGTCTGGAGTCACTAACAAGTACTGCTGACTAACAGCCCCTTCACCCCCCCTCCACCCCCCTTCACCCCCTCTCCACCCCCCTCCACCCCCCTCCATGGGAAGCTGTTTATGAGTTTCTGTTTTGTGTACGTAGCTCCAACACGCTTGTACACCAGACAATAGAAGCCCCCCTCTCTCTCTCCAGACCATAATAACCCAGACTCCAGAGAGGTGTGGCTCCTCGGGGGGGGGGGGGGGGGGGTGCCAGTGTTGTTCCTGACCTGGTGTTAGACTGGCCCCCCTTCCTGCACAGATCAAGACAAACCTGAACAGAGACCCTCTTAGTTGGAGACCAGGCATTGACCAGGCGTTGGGGGAGGCTGTGTGTCTGTCTGTGTGTCTGTCTGTCTGTGTGTCTGTCTGTGTGTCTGTGCCTGCTGTGCAGGGCTGTGCAGGGCCGCAAGGACTGAACCCTCTATCACAGCACGTCTCCCAGCTCTGCTGACGCCTCAGATATGAAGGAGATGCTCACCTGGCAGAAAATAGCCACTTCAGAGGGCTACCTCAAGTGGAATGATGTCTTTCTCCTTCTCTCCTCTTCTCTATCCCTCCCTACCTGTCTCCCTCCCTACCTGTCTCCCTCCCTACCTGTCTCCCTCCCTACCTGTCTCCCTCCCTACCTGTCTCCCTCCCTCTCTCCCTCTCTCCCTCACTCCCTCCCTCTCCCTGTGCATTACAAAGCTCTTCTCTGTGTTATGCACCAGGCAGGAGTTGTGAGTCCTTTCTCAAAGCTTCTGTCTCTCTGGGTTAGAAGTCTCAAACTCGACATGCCTCTTAACCAAATGCAGTTTAATACCACTGCCTCAGGACTGATGTTAGTCTCCGCCCCTACTTTAAGAAATTGGGGCGTAATCCTGTGTAACTGCTTGTCAGTGACAGCTGCTGGCCAAAACAACAGCACCTTTCATGATGCTCAGACTCAGGCACAACTGGAGCTCAATGTTTTCACTCAAAACATGACATCACTTCAGCTAACCTGGACTGTCCATGTTTTTGTCACTTAGGTTTTAAATCACTTCTACCACACACACACACACACACACACACACACATGCATCCAGTCCTAATATCACAGTCACATAAGTGTAACTGTAAAAGTCCTTTTTATAAACTCTCTAAAACTGAACAGAAGCAGTTGTGGGCAGCAGTAAAAAAAAATCTAATGAGTTGATTCCTTGGTGGGTTCATTCCTGAATAAATGTAGTTTGTTTTATTTGGTCTGGCCCCTTGGTTACTGAGGCAGCACTGTGTTAGCTTGCTAGCTGCTAATCTCCAAGGCCGAGCCTCAGCTGAAACGATGCGTCACATGTTCTGGTGGGTTGGCTGCTGAAGAAAGACGCTGGTGTGTTCTGACGAGCTCTGTTGCTCTCTCAGTTTTATCACACACTCACACACCAAAAGCTGATTCAATTGACCACTTTGGTGGTTGAGGATTCTGTCGATTAATCGAGTGACTTGGATGAACAAATGTTGCCGGTACCAGAGACTAGGATCCAGCAGTGTCAACTGTGGCTTTCTACCTCTCTCTCTCTCTCTCTCTCTCTCTCTCTCTCTCTGTGTGTGTGTGTGTGTGTGTGTGTGTGTGTGTGTCAGTGATCGGAGGACATGGAGGATGCTAGCAGGTGGGACATGGCAGAGCAAATCAGTGGCACATTACAGTTAAGGGGGCTAAGGGGGAGCGAGAGGGGGGCAGCGAGGGGGGCAGGGAGGGAGAGTGCAGGAGGGAGGGGGGCTAGGGGGATGTATGGGAGGCAGAGGGGAGACAGGAAGGGGGGCAGGGGCAGGGTAGCTGCTAGGTATTTTGGCGCTACACCCTTTAGAAGGGGCAGCAGGTTTTTCAATGGGCTTTTTCAATAGGCTCATATCCACATCAAAAGCAGCAGAGGAAAGTGATACGACTGAGGGTGCAGAGTAAAGAGACCCCATAACTCTCTCCTCCTCCTCCTCCTCTCCTCTCTCTCTCTCTCTCCTCCTCCTCCCTCTCCTCCTCCTCCCTCTCCTCTCTCTCCTCCTCCTCCCTCTCCTCCTCCTCCCTCTCCTCTCTCTCCTCCTCCTCCCTCTCCTCCTCCTCCCTCTTCCCTCTCTCTCTCTCCTCCTCCTCCCTCTCCTCCCCCCTCTCTTCCTCTCCTCTTCTCTCTCGTCCTCTCCTCTCTCTCTTTCTCTCCTCTTTCTTCCTCTCCTCCCCTCTCTTCCTTTCCTCTTCTCTTTTCCTCTCCTCCCTCTCTTCCTCTCCTCCCTCTCTTCCTCTCCTCCTCTTCTTTCTCCAGGAGAGAGAGCGGGAGGAGGTGGGGGGCAGGGGGGGTTAAGGAAAGTCCCCGTTCTTCTAATGAAAGCCTTTAATCAAACACACAGGCACACAAGCAGGCTGGTTTTTTAAGCGGACACAATTACACAGATACTCTATCTTGTCCACTCTGCCACAATAGCAGTGGTCTCCTCCATTGTGATCTGTCTCTCTGGAGGATCTGCATGTCAATGGCCGGGTTACACAGCCTGGAAGCTGGAATGTCTGTGTGGAGCAGCTCCCTGCTTTCAGCGGACAAATGAGGATGGTTTTAGAGACAGGCTCACTTTGTGAGGAAGAAGTTAGGTTAGGGGGTTCTGTCTGTGTTTAAAGCACAACACACTACTTATCATTTGATCATTTGACAGACAACAAGCGAAGCACAGGGTGTTAATAGTATTTATGAGCCTTGTTTAAACAGTTTGAGTGTTCGAAGCGCTAAATGCTGATAAAAATTCTAATAATAAAACGTCTGACTTGTATTTTCTGTGAACTATCTGATGCTACAAATTCCGCAGACTAAATACAAATAAAGCTGAATGTCAGACGAAATAAACCAGCTTAAACTTCACATCTTCTAAACCTGCTGTCAGTGACTTGATCAAGTATAGGAAGTCTTTATCAATCAGTGTTTATCAACCCTCCTGAAATCCCAATATATCCACCAGAGGAGCTGTGAGTGTGTGAGTGTGTGAGTGTGTGATTGTGTGAGTGTGTGAGTGTGTGAGTGTGTGAGTGTGTGTGTGTGCCGTGTTATCATGAAAGGCCTTGTCAAGATTGTAACTGCTGATGCCGAACAGACTGTTATTGTTATGAGAAGTCAGTGTTCGTGTGTGTTGTAACGTGTGTTCACTGTGTTAAAGCGGGTCTGTGTCGGTTGCGCTTTCTTGTCAGGAACATGCGTGGTTAACGCGTCCTGGAGCGCCGCTCCAAAACAAACAAGAGCTTTTTATAGAGAAATGGAACTGTGGTTTTAGAGAGAGACAGAGAGGGGGGGGGGGGGGGGGGGGTAGAGAGACCCTGCCAAGCACAGGACAATGTCAGCACAGGCAGGACTCAGCCACCGGGAACTCGGACCTGATAATGCGGCCTCGCGTTTAAACGACACGTCGGTTCGCCTGGCCGCGCACCAAATGTAAATGCCATCCGTGTTTAAAGTAGCGGAGGGGATGAGAGGAGTGCGGCTGTTTCCCAGCAGGCGGGGAGGCGGGAGGGACGAGGCGGATACAGGTCTGCTTTAAGACGGGATCCTCAGGACCTGCAGTTTGACGAGGCTGCAGTTCCGACCTGCCTCAGAAAGGCAGCAGGGGAAATGTTCTTTAGAGGCAGACTCAACTCTGTTAAGTCATGCAGTCTGTCTCTATCACCATGGAATGTCGTCGGGCCCATGTGCCTTATTATTCCTGGACCTGACGATGTTTCAATGGAAAACCGAGAGTTCAGCATAACTTTGTAAACACTGCCTCAGTCCTGGTTACTGCTGCTGCTGCAGGTTAGAACAATATTAACGCTTTTGTCAACCGACCAGAAATTTGGCACCAGGAGTCACGGCGGTGAATATAAACACACAAGGTTTCATGTTTGTGTTTTTAGGTCGAGCTGTTTGAATTCCACCAATCTGACAGCACACACACACACACACACACACCTACACACACACCTACACACACACAAGGACAGCCAACATCACCCTGAACAGTTAAACTGCGGAAACTAACAAGAAAGAAAGAAACTTAACGAGGTTCTAGTGCATGAAAAACGAAATGAATGTTAACAATGTTATTCTCTCCACGTGACAAGATGACAATTGTCTATTTAAAACTGTCAAGACAGGTTTTTACATTTAATTAGGGAACATTTTGTAGAGTAAAAAAGTTGACTTGAAAGAGTCTCATTCAGTGAAATGTTATATATTCAGAAAGACTGTGTTATTTTAAGGAAGTGTGTCCTAAACTCAATCCAATACCTGTTAAACATAATATGTCTGTTGGGTCTTGAGCGGTTGGACGACTAAATAAAAGAAATATTGAGGAACATGAAAAAGTAAGTTATTTTTCAGGACACACTGAAATAAAGTAAAGCATTAGAAAATACCATTAAGAGAGACACCTTTTCATGCATAACTGGGCCAGCAAACCAATAGAAGTAACTGGGTGGTAACTGAAAATATAAATATGTTTTATTTGCCTTATTTTGTTGCAGAAAAAATAATATGTGTTTCTTTTCATACGCACTTATCTGAACAGGTCCAATATTCAAAACGAATCACTCTTTTAATACATGAACTTTTATACAACATACAAAACTCATAACCTTCAAATTAAATATCCAACAATAAATAAACACACAGAGAAAGGAAAGTTAAACAAATGTTGATACATTCATGCAAGATAGCTTCTGCATTCATGTTGATTTAGCTAAAAAAAAAAACATTTGTGAAATATTCCCCAACATATATTCCCTTCCTACCTTTTGTCATTTTATGGTTAATCCAAAGCGTTTGTGGACCGTAAGCCAAGCGAACCATATAACACAAAACACACCAACAAACAAAATAAAGCAGAGTATTTTTCAGGCTACAGTAACATGTGAAACTCTCCAACTTGAGCATGTTACACAGAACACAGCGTGGTCTCCCTCTGGCATGGAGTCCAAACACAGAGCCTGGCAGTTAACCAACCAAGCACCACCTCAGCCTCCTTCATACGTGTGTGGGTCTCTCTACATACGTGTCTGTTTTGGACATGTGCAGCACCACGGTGGGAGTCTTATAGTGACAGGGAGAACTCCCGCTGGCGCAGGGCTTCCTGTTAGTCCTCACGGCCAGCTTCCTGTTACAGAGTCCCTGCCAGGTCTGAAGAGTCTTAGAGCTCCACACCCAGACGCCGCTGGTGATTCCCACCACCAGAGACATGAAGATCTTCAGCATGAACACAGCCACAGACGGGATGGACGCCTCCAGGGAACAGTCTTCATTCCTGCGGCCGGGGAACGACACACACTTGCTCTCCAAAGCGCGGAACTTCCAGTAGTCCATGTTGAGCCTCTCGTAGAAGTAGCAGACGATGACGCAGGTGGCCGGGACGGTGTAGAGGATGGAGAACACCCCGATCTTCACCATGAGCTTCTCCAGCTTCTCTGTGTTGGTGCCACCTGTCTTCATGATCTTCCGGATGTGGAAAAGTGCCACAAAGCCGGTGAGGATGAAGGAGGTACCGATGACCAGGTAGCAGGACAGAGGAACCAGGACGAAGCCTGTCAGGGCGTTGACGTCCATGCTGCCCACATAGCACAGCCCTGTCAGCTCATCCCCCGCCACCTTCCTCATGGTGAGGATGACGATGGTCTTCAGCGCGGGGAGACCCCATGCGGCCATGTGGAAGTAGCTACTGTGGGCCTCGATGGCCTCGTGACCCCACTTCTTCCCGGCCGCCAGGAACCAGGTGAGGGTGAGGATGACCCACCAGATGGACGAGGCCATGCCGAAGTAGTAGAGGATGAGGAAGACGATGGTGCAGCCTGTGGACTCGAGCCCCTCCTGGATGAGGTACAGCTCTCCGTTCTCCCGGTCGCAACCGATGTTCTCCGCGCCGGCGACGGAACGGATGATGAAGGCCACGGAGTAGACGTTGTAGCACATGGAGAGGAAGATTATGGGCCTCTCGGGGTACTGGAAGCGCTGAGGGTCCAGGAGGAAGGTGAGGACGGTGAAGGCGGTGGAGATGAAACACAGCGTGGACCAAACCGCCATCCAGATGAAGGCGAAGTCCTTGTCTCGCCGCGACCAGAACACGTCAACCACCGAGGAGCAGCGTGGAGCACAAGACAGGCTCTTCTCCACGTACTGGAACTTCTCCGGGTTGTCGCAGTTTCCCAGTGGGGCCCCAGAGCGCCCTCCACCTCCACCTCCAGCCCCTGCAGGCTGTCTGGGTCGAGGGGGAACAGGCAACATCCCTTCCCCTTTCTTGGTCTCCACCTTGGTGTGGTTCTCCGGAGCTTCCATGCAGAGGGAGTTGGGTCGTTCCTGGTGGGCAGCTTGGAGCAGTCCAGGGAGTCCGGCCAGGCGTAGTTAAACTTCTCCATGATGGGGGAGCACTTCTGCCTGGCCTGCTCACACATGGGCCTGCAGGCGGGGATGGTGGTGGACACTTTGTCAGTGCACATGGGAACATAAAGAGAGCAGAGGAAGAATCGGAGGTGGATGTCACAGCCGTACTCCACCAGAGGGGCGAACTCGTTCAGTTTGATGGTGGCCTCCGCCTGGCTCTCGTACCTCATGAAGTTGGGCATCCGGGTCATGTTATAGCCGATCCCCTGGCACATGGGAATGGTGATGGGTTCGCATTTAGCTGGTCTGCCTCGCTCTATATCGTAGGCTCCAATCTCTAGACTGAAGCCAGCTATGATGTGTTGGCACCATAATAAGATCACAATCCTTAGATAGAGGCTTCCCATGTTGATGTAGGCTGTCATTTAAGAACAGGGGACGGAAAACAACCAAGAGTACATCATCCCATGAAGAGGGAATAAAAACACACAAAATAAAAAAATAACAAGTACAGTCTGTAGGAAGAAAACTGTGAGAAAACGGTTCTAATGTGATGAGTCAGCAGCCCCAAATATGTCTGAGTAAATATCCTGCTGATGAGACAAAGTTTAATACGGTGAGAAGTTAAATAAGGGAGTTGATCCTCGGTGCAGCCCACAGTCTCTCCCGGGGGCAGACTAACACACCTCCGCAAAAAGGCTGATGTTCCTGCGAAGACAAAATCCCAATCCTGGAGGTGAATTAAAAGTGTCCTTATCCAACACGGTGCCGAAGTCTGATCCGATGTTAAGATCTCACATGCTGACTAACATGTATGACACATGTAGACACTGGAAAACTGTATTCCACTGATAACACGCGTGTTAAACCTTCAGGACTGACTTCTTCACTTCACCCTTATTTAAGAATAATAAAAGTCAGAAGAGAGTGAGAGGTGGATATTTCATTTGCAAACGATTATATTTTACAATCCCGAGAACAAATTCCCACCGGTTCTATTCACACGGTCCAGATGAGGTTCAGTTAGATGTGAAATATGGTCCAGGTCCATCTGAGCGCGTCCCAGTGTAGCACCGCGGAGTGCCCTCACTTTCACTACGCTCCCTGCCTACCCTGTAACGGGCGGAGTTAAGGTGACGAGCTCTGTGTCAGGGTCCTAACCCCGCCTAGTTCGGGGAAACCTTGACTTGTCTTACTGTCCTGCTACACATATGAGCTGGGAATAACTATTGTACATTTAATCCTGCAAGATCTCACACCGTATAACTAATATAAAAGCAGACAAAAACAATGAAGTCATTCGGTGAAATAGTGAATATCCGGCAGTTGTTGAAAGATATTTTCAATGTACCCTCTCATGAAATTTCAGCCAGACTTGACCTTTGACAAGATAAGGACATTACATTCCGGTCTTGATGAAATATACCCCAGCTGTTAAAAAGTGCTTTTCACTACATCAGAGAGTGTGTTTTAATGAACGGAGATCCTCCCTAACGCCTCCCACTTTCACACACACTGCGGATGATTGCCGATCTAAATTTAAAGAGATTGCGTGCAAGCTCAATTAAGTTAGAGTCTTTTAATGTCGGATCGCTCTCTCCCATCTCCTCCCCGTCAGATGGCAAGCAGGGTAACTCAATTACTGCCCGGAACTGTGAGGTGTAACCCGGGGAATGGTGGTGGGCTGACAGACTGTTGTTCCCATCTAGTGGTCAGTGTGTACACAGCATCATGGTCCAGGGACAGCAGGACAGCCTTACAGAGCTGAGGCCAGTGTTTCTGAGGAGGTCCAGGATAGACTATAGACAGCTGGATAAACAGATAGAACTTGTGTGGTAGTATGTTAATAAATGTGTGTATCACAGGAGTCTCCTGATGAATGACCCATCCCTCCCTAATTGGCCAGGGTCAAGATAATAAGAAGATTCAAATTTTTCAGTATCAGTGATTGATTCTTCCTCCTCCTCTCTCTCCTTCTCCCTCTCCCTCCTCCCCTTCCTCCTCCTCCCCCCCCCACCCCCCCCCCCTTCCTTACTTCAGAGGACACTCAGGACCCCCTAGTCATCATGTTCCCACAGCCTCTGGGATCATACCCCCCCCCTTAACTCAATTATTTTCCTCCTCCTCTCTCTCTCTCTCTCTCTCTCCCCTCTTTCTCTCTCTCCCTCTTTCACTCCCTTTCTCTTTCTTTCCGACGGGTCAATTTCCTACTTGTATAAATGAAATGGGATTCCTCGGTGTGTGTTCTTGTTTTGGCTGTGAGCTGTTTAAGATGGACCCTCCAGACCCTCCACACATCCACAGCGAAGCCTCGTTCATCCCCCATGAAAGGAGCTATTCTTTAACTCACTGAATGAGGAGGAAAGAATGGAAAAGAAACCACAGCTACAAGGACGATCAGTCAACTTTACAACTGGAGGCATCAGGGCTTTGATTGAGGAAGAGGCTTTTCAAGGAAGGGAACTTATTTAAAAGGGCAGGCTGGTGCACAGACACTCAAGCTGTGAGCTGGTGAATAAGAGACTGTTGTTAGCTGAGTATAGCATGTGTGTATAGAGAGGGGAAAGAGGGAGAAGGAGGGAGGGAGAGAGAGAGATGAGGGAGCGAGAGAGAGAGAAGAGGGAGAGAGAGAGAGAGAAGAGGGAGAGGAGAGAGAGAGAGAAAGAAGAGAGAGAGAAGAGGGAGAGAGAGAGAGAAAGAAGAGAGAGAGAAGAGGGAGAGAGAGGGAGAGAGATTTTAAAATTGAATAAAATAAAATAAAATCACATGTTTAATATAGTTGAGAGGAATTAACCACACACATAGATTCCTTCTTGACGAGAGGAATTGCTGTTAAATATGAAATTGGAGAACATCTCAGTTTCTGTCGCGGGCACTGGACACGTTAGTGGGTTTAGAAAAATAAAATGCATACTTGTCATACAAGTATGAAAAACCATTATGACTAAATCATATGTTACATGACAGCTTCAAGGCTGTTCAAGAATGTCTTCGTCTCGTCTGTCCAACAGACTGTATTCTAATAGGTCGATACCCTTGGAAGCCGCTTGAATTTCAAGGGTTAATCTCGTCAGCACCCCATTACCAATCTGCCAGCTGTCAAGCTGGAAAACTTTCAAAAACACAAGTGTCTTCCTGACTGAACTCAACAAGCAGAGTGAGCCTGACTCACTAAGGGCAGAACACAAGAAGTCAACTATTAAAAACTATTAAAATAATACTGGTTCAGAGGTTAGAGAAGTTGGCTGAAAATCAATAGGTCATCGGGTCAAATTCCCATCAGGACGCTATGAATCTTTAAACAAGAATATCTTCTAAATGAAGATATTTGTTTCACTTAAAACTACAGTTGGAAACATGAAGCGCTATTGGACAAGAAGGACCACGTTAGTCCACTTCTTAAGTTCCCACCGAGAAATGAAAATCATGTCTAACCCAGGTTATTAAAGGAAACATTTTGGCCGGGGATAATTACTCTTTTTCGAGCCCCTCCTGTTTGTTAAAGCAAGTTCTTCTAAAAGACATTTCAACAAGGTAGTTTCCATCCTGGTTTCCACAAAGACCCAAACGACGGTAGTTATTTTTTTGACAAGACCTTCTTCGAGGCAAACACGTCTTTTACAACATTTGAGATGTTCTTTTTATTATTATTATTATTATAATTCTTTTTTCATCACTGTTTTATTTTTCTCTTCTCACAACAGAAACATGTTTTTATCTCATGTTCAGCGCCTGCTTGGGGGTATCAGGACGACCAGTCTGGCTTTCTGGGGAGGGGCTGAGGGGAGGGGGGGGAGGCAGGGGTAGATCAAGTTGAGGAAGGGGGGCAGGAGAGGGTGCCAGGTCTACCCTCTGAGCCAGAGTGACCTGGGGCTGGGGTGTTTAGTCGGTCTCTGTGGCAGTAAGCGAACTGCCCTGGCACCAGAAGCGAACGTTTGGCCTCAGTAGAACTATGAGCAGAATGTGGGATGCCAAGGAAAGCAAATAGTTTTTTGGGGGAATTTGAAGGGAAATGTTCTTCTGGATGCTGTAGACTCCATTAAATAGTCCCCCCATGGTTACTGAGGAAAATATATATTTAAATATGAGATTTTTACCAAAGGAGAGTGGAATATATACAGCCGGTTTATATACAGTCTGTGCTAAAAGTCTTTTTAGGAGTGTGGAGGGGGTGAAATGTTTCAGACTAAGAGGGTCACTGGCCTCCTTTGGAAAAGCCAAGCTTCCTAAGCAAACACTCCCTCCCTCCCTCTCTCCCTCCCTCCCTCTCTCCCTCCCCTCCCTCCCTCCCTCCCTCTCTCTCTCCCTCCCTCCCCTCCCTCCCTCCCCCTCCCACCCTCCCTCCCTCCCTCTCTCCCTCCCTCCCTCCCTCCTCCCTCCCTCCCTCTCTCCCTCTCATCTCTCTCCCCGTCCCTCCCTCCCTCTCTCCCTCCCTCCCTCCCTCTCCCTCTCTCCCTCCCTCCCTCCCTCTCTCTCTCCCTCCCTCCCTCCCTCCTCTCTCCTCCCTCCCTCCCTCCCTCCCTCTCTCCCTCCCTCCCTCCCTCCCTCCCTCCCTCCCTCTCTCCCTCCCTCCCTCCCTCTCTCCCTCCCTCTCTCCTCCTCCCTCCCTCCCTCTCTCCCTCCCTCCCTCCCTCCCTCCCTCCCTCTCTCCCTCCCTCCCTCCCTCCCTCTCTCCCTCCCTCCTCCCTCCCCTCCCTCTCTCCCTCCCTCCCTCCCTCCCTTCCCTCTCTCCCTCCCTCCCTCCCTCCCTCCCTCTCTCCCTCCCTCCCTCCCTCTCTCCCTCCCTCCCTCCCTCCCTCCCTCCCTCTCTCCTCCCTCCCTCCCTCTCTCTCTCCCTCCCTCCCTCCCTCCCTCTCTCCCTCCCTCCCTCCCTCCCTCCCTCTCTCCCTCCCTCCCTCCCTCCCTCCCTCTCTCCCTCCCTCCCTCCCTCCCTCCCTCCCTCTCTCCCTCCCTCCCTCCCTCCCTCCTCCTCTCTCCCTCCCTCCCTCCCTCCCTCCCTCTCTCCCTCCCTCTCTTCCCTCCCTCCCTCCCTCCCTCCCTCCCTCTCCTCTCTCCCTCCCTCCCTCCCTCCCTCTCTCCCTCCCTCCCTCCCTCCCTCCCTCTCTCCCTCCCTCTCTCCCTCCCTTCCATCCCTCCCTCCCTCCCTCTCTCCCTCCCTCCCTCCCTCCCTCCCTCCCTCTCTCCCTCCCTCCTCCCTCCCTCTCTCCCTCCCTCCCTCCCTCCCTCTCTCCCTCCCTCCCTCCCTCTCTCCTCCCTCCCTCCCTCCCTCCCTCCCTCTCTCCCTCCCTCCCTCCCTCCCTCTCTCCCTCCCTCCCTCTCTCCCTCCCTCTCTCCCTCCCTCCATCCCTCCCTCCCTCTCTCTCTCCCTCCCTCTCTCCCTCCCTCCCTCCCTCCCTCCCTCCCTCTCTCCCTCCCTCTCTCCCTCCCTCCCTCCCTCTCTCCCTCCCTCCCTCCCTCCCTCTCTCCCTCCCTGGACCGGAGAGACACTGCTGAACAGTCTCTGGCAGACGGAGAGAAGAGAAGGAAGGGAGAGGGCGAGAAGAAGGATGGAGGAGAGAGGGGGAGGAGGAGGGATGGTAGAGAAGAGGAGGAGGAGGAGGAGAGAGGGGGAGGAGGAGGGATGGTAGAGAAGAGGAGGAGGAGGAGGAGAGAGGGGGAGGAGGAGGGATGGTAGAGAAGAGGAGGAGGAGAGAGGGGGAGGAGGAGGGATGGTAGAGAAGAGGAGGAGGAGGAAGAGGAGGAGGTTGAACAATGCAGAACAGTGCAGAGATGCTGAACAGCCTCATGTCTGTGTTTCCATCCAGCTCCTCCTCATGCAGGGTTAGTGAGGAGGAAACCCCCCCCCTCCTGTGCCCAGTGACCTCTGACCCGGAGGAGTGACATGTTCCCCAGAGTGTACAGTAACACGGCAGGGGGACCGTCTTCTGGGACTCGAACCGTCGCACCTCTGACCTAGCTGGCCGGGGGGGCTCCGGAAACTTCTGCCTTCAGACTCAGTGGAGCATCAGGCTGAACTAGACGCTCCCTTTGCGCTGGTTAACAGAGAGAGCGGTGTTCCAGGGGCTCCACACAGTGTCTGGTGTTGGGTCACCTGATGGTGGCGTTAAACAGAACTAAGGTCGAATAACGTTAAGCTGAACTAGTTTGTTTGTTTGGAACACAGTTCACCCTGTGCGTGTGCAGGACTCTGTCTCTCTTCTGGTGCGATAACGTTAAGAGACTCACATCAAGATGTATCTGAAGATGTCTCACTTTATCAGTTCACCAAAGTGAAAATATGCCTCGATCTGACCTCTGCTTTGATTGACTCTCATGTAGGGTGATGAGGTGTTGAGAGCCGAGCTGTGAAGCTTGGCAGCTTTTCCCCGAACAGAGCGAAGCCAAAACACAATAACATAGTGAGGCTGCTTGTGGATGAATCATCTGCTGTCGTCAGGACTGTAAATAACTAACGAATCCTTCCAATTAACAGGAAAATACCTAGAGAGGGTGTCTGGAAGTCACCCATCACCGCCCCTGCCTCTGTCTCTTTACTGAAGGGCAAGCTCTTCACACACACACACACACACACACACCCACACACACACACACACGCTGCTGTCTCTCATGCTTGAACAGACATAAGATATTTATATCACAACCACGGGAATACATGGATCCCCAGAACCCTGGCCTGTAGACTGTATGGGGCTAAAGATACTGAGCATGTGAGCTGCTGTTTGAGACAGACAGAAAAGGGGATTTAATGTGATCGGTGAGATCACAGCACACGCATGTGCTCGATAACATGTCACCTGACTCGGTGTGATCACAGCACACGCATGTGCTCGATAACATGTCACCTGACTCGGTGTGATCACAGCACACGCATGTGCTCGATAACATGTCACCTGACTCGGTGTGATCACAGCACACGCATGTGCTCGATAACATGTCACCTGACTCGGTGTGATCACAGCACACGCATGTGCTCGATAACATGTCACCTGACTCGGTGTGATCACAGCACACGCATGTGCTCGATAACATGTCACCTGACTCGGTGTGATCACAGCACACGCATGTGCTCGATAACATGTCACCTGACTCGGTGTGATCACAGCACACGCATGTGCTCGATAACATGTCACCTGACTCGGTGTGATCACAGCACACGCATGTGCTCGATAACATGTCACCTGACTCGGTGTGATCACAGCACACGCATGTGCTCGATAACATGTCACCTGACTCGGTGTGATCACAGCACACGCATGTGCTCGATAACATGTCACCTGACTCGGTGTGATCACAGCACACGCATGTGCTCATGGGAACATGTTGGACCACACTGTGGACCTGCACACATCTTCAGCTCTGGAGCTATTGTTTGAGTCGGTAGAGATGAAGAGGAGGGAGAGAGGAGGGAGAGAGGAGGGAGAGAGGAGGGAGAGAGGAGGGAGAGAGGAGGGAGAGAGAGGAGGGAGAGAGAGGAGGGAGGGAGAGAGAGGAGGGAGAGAGAGGGAGAGAGGAGGGAGAGAGGAGGGTGAGAGGAGGGTGAGAGGAGGGAGAGAGGAGGGAGAGAGGAGGGAGAGAGGAGGGTGAGAGGAGGGTGAGACGAGGGTGAGACGAGGGTGAGACGAGGGTGAGACGAGGGTGTCTGGTAACAGAGGAGAGCTATCTGCTGATGTCAAATGGATCTGGCACATGAGACAAGCAAGGAGCCTGCCTGTCTACCTGTCTGCCTGTCTGCCTGTCTGCCTGTCTGCCTGTCTGTCTGCCTATCTATCTATATGTCTGTCTGCCTGTCTGATGGTGGCGATCTTTTACCGGCAGATGACAACAAGTATCTCTCCTACCCCTCCTACCCCTCCTACCCCTCCTACCCCTCCTTCCCCTCCCCCTTCTTTCCTCAGCCCTCAACTTGTTACCCCTGTCCTTGATGTTCACTCCCTGTCTTCTAACTCCCTGCACCCCCCGCCCCCCCCCCCCCCACCCCCCTGACCCCCCAGCACCAGATAAAGTTACACACCAGGCTGGCGCGCCAAACAAGTCCTATTAATACAGTGGAGACGGACGGAGGGCTCAGGTGGCATGTTTCTGAGCTGGGCAGGGCAGGGGGGCTGGGGGGCTGGGGGGGCTGGGGGGGCAGATGGTGACTTGTGTGTGGGGGGTGGGGGGGGGTTAGGGTCTGGCCTGCTGCTCTGTTACTTAGATGGCATTTACAAGGAGGGAGGGTGGAGGGAGGGGAAGGGAGAAGACTAGAGAGAGAGTGAGTGATGAGCGTAAGGCCAAGCAGGAAATATTATCACTGCTTCAAACAGGATTGATTGAATCTGACACTTTCCAATCCGGTGTAGTTGAACACTGACGGTCTGTTTTTCAGGGGTTGGAAATTGAGCGCTTTTAAAGTTTGGGGGGGATTTAGAGAGCGGAGGGACAGACTTTGAATGATCGCACTCTTGTTATATAAGCCATATGTGTTGGCAGTGTACCATGACGTGATTTAATTTAGTGTTACTGGCAAACATGTTATGAAGAGATGAAGGACACTTGACTGATAATGTGTTTACAGTGTTTATCGCTCAAATGTAACATAGGTCATTCAAGATTCCTTTTAACAGATAGGTGTGTATACTCACACTCACACACACTCACACACACACACATGTGCCAGTAAGTGCTGTTGTAGCACCTCTGCTCAGAGATGAGTGGACTCAGTCCCTAATCTTCTGCCCCCCCTCCACCCCCTCCTCTTCCTCTCCCGCTCTTATATATACTCCAGGTTTTCTCTCCTCACATAAAGATCTGATTCTTCTCCTCCATGTTGAAAAAGGGAGGGAAAAAGGAGAAAGAAAACTGGTCTGATAGTTTGTGGTTTGTGGGGGTAACTGAGAGGAACAGACACGGCCCCCCAATCCCTCACAGGGCCCCCCAGATCTCCACAGGGGCCCCCCGATCCCTCACAGGAGCCCCCCGATCCCCCACAGGGCTCCCCCGATCCCCCACAGGCCCCCCCCGATCTCCACAGGAGCCCCCCAATGCCGCAAAGGAACTCTCTAGCCCCCACAGGGGCTCCCGGTCCCTCACAGGCAACCCCAATCACTAGAGGGGCCCCCCGATCCCCCCAATCACCAGAGGGGCCCCCCGATCCCCCCAATCACCAGAGGGGCCCCCCGATCCCCCCAATCACCAGAGGGGCCCCCCGATCCCCCCAATCACCACAGGGGCCCCCCGATCCCCCCAATCACCAGAGGGGCCCCCCCGATCCCCCCCAATCACCACAGGGGCCCCCCAATCACCACAGGGGCTTTGTGATCCACACAGATCCACAGGTCACATGCTAACATAGCTGCTTTAAAGCTCACTGCAGTTCCTGTTTGTTTTAGGGGGACTTCCGGTTAAGGAGTGACCCCTGACCTCAGACAGATGTGAGGCTGTTTCCTGTGAGGCTGTTTCCTGTTTCCTGTGTGACTGGGAGGCAGACAGACAGGATGACAGATTAAGATTCTGAGGTTAGCGTGTCTGTCTGAACATGCCTGATCATGCTGATCATATCTACAGATCTACAGATAAGACTCTGGTCAGGGTTGCAGCAGAGAGAGGAAATGTTATACTTTACTAGATACGAAAAAAGAAAAAAAAATATTTGAAGGTTTCAAAAGATGTAAATACTATTTGCTCAAACAAAAGGTTTCTTGTAAATATTTCCCCCATAATATGCCCATACAAATGTTTTTTAGCACAAAAATATTTCCAACATATTTTCTAAAAAGAAGTTTGTATCATTAGTATTTGATGAGGACTATACTGTGCTGTTATAGTGTCCTTGCTCCCAGATACCACAACATCAGCAACATCATTCTTGTTAAATCTGTTTTTCGACAATTAAGGCGATTATTTTCCTATGTCGAAAATGCATACCTATGACCACAAGTTATTAAACTTATTACTGTTCTTAACAGTAATAAACTGCTTGGATCAGTAAGTCATCATTCAAGGAGGATTTGGTTTATACTTACACAAAGAGGAGTCATTTTTAGAGTCAAATTATTGTTTCAGGTCACTAGAACTTTAACACGTGATTGGAATTATCCTGCTTGTATTAAGTGGCCTCTGGTTTTTATAGGTAGTTAAATACAAAGCTTGTATTCAGCTGGAGCCAGCAGGAATGGGGCAGTTATGCTACGGCGGGGGGTGGAGGGGTGGGGGGGGGGTATAAAAACACCCTCCAGTTGGTCTCCAGTAATTGTCCTAAGCGCTGGTGACGAGAGTGGAGAAGAAACAGCAAACATAGGAAACAGCCTGAGGGGACGCACACACATCGAGGACGTTCGTGTGTTTGTGATGCGTAGGGGGGCTGGGAGGCGGGGCTTAGGTGGGTCAGGGGGTCGTTCTGATTGGCAGAGGGCTTAATGACGGCTCTGTTGGCCAATCAGGAGGTGAGGACCTCTTCTAGTCCCCTAGTTTAGAGAGTCAACAGGGGGGCATATTTACTGTTCTACGGTTCTGCCAAGTCAGCAGGAGTACTTAGGACACATTTTTAGACTGGCCATTTCAGGGGTGCTTGGAAACAGTAATGTGGGGAAGGTTTACGATAAACAAATAGCCCAAAATAACGTTCTTGTTGTCCTTTTTCCTGTCCGCTTACCTAGTCCATCTCTGGATCTCTGGATCTCTGGATCTCTCCACCTCTTCATCTCCATTTCTTCATCTCTCCACCTCTCCACCTCTCCACCTCTTCATCTCTCCATCTCTCCATCTCTCCACCTCTCCATCTCTCCATCTCTCCACCTCTCCACCTCTCCATCTCTCCATCTCTCCACCTCTCCACCTCTCCACCTCTCCACCTCTTCATCTCCATCTCTTCATCTCTCTACCTCTCCATCTCTCCATCTCTCCACCTCTCCACCTCTCCACCTCTCCATCTCTCCATCTCTCCATGCTCAGGCTGGCAGGGGGTTGTGGGTGGTGGTAGGACTGGACTGGACTAGACTGGCATCAACAGAGCCCCTCTGTGCCCAACAAGGTGCCCGTGTGTGCGTTCGTTTTGACAACCGTTTGAAACACAAACAAGCCGACATGAAAAGAGCTTCAGTGTTTGAAACGAACAGCCTGAGGCTCCGTCTCAGATCTAGTAGAAAAAACACCAGGAAAGGCTGAACTATCAAACCTAAAAAAAAAGTCATTAGAACCAGAGTCTTTTATATTTATTGATATTTCTCTTCGTACGCGAGAGCCGAGGAAAACCCCTCTGTTGTTGTGACGTACCGGGTTACAGAGACCTGAGGGACACTTCCCTAACCTGTGGACGTACCTCACATCCCCAAACCTCTGATCAGAGAACAGCTCGTCTCTCTCCTCTCCTTCTGCTGTAACAAGTGTGTGTTCAGTCAGAGGTGTGTGTGTGTTCAGTCAGAGGTGTGTGTGTGTGTTCAGTCAGAGCTGTGTGTGTGTTCAGTCAGAGCTGTGTGTGTGTTCAGTCAGAGCTGTGTGTGTGTGTTCAGTCAGAGCTGTGTGTGTGTGTTCAGTCAGAGCTGTGTGTGTGTGTTCAGTCAGAGCTGTGTGTGTGTGTTCAGTCAGAGCTGTGTGTGTGTGTTCAGTCAGAGCTGTGTGTGTGTTCAGTCAGAGCTGTGTGTGTGTTCAGTCAGAGCTGTGTGTGTGTTCAGTCAGAGCTGTGTGTGTGTTCAGTCAGAGCTGTGTGTGTGTTCAGTCAGAGCTGTGTGTGTGTGTTCAGTCAGAGCTGTGTGTGTCTTCAGTCAGAGCTGTGTGTGTGTGTTCAGTCAGAGCTGTGTGTGTGTGTTCAGTCAGAGGTGTGTGTGTTCAGTCAGAGCTGTGTGTGTGTTCAGTCAGAGCTGTGTGTGTGTTCAGAAATGTGTGTGTGTGTTCAGTCAGAGGTGTGTGTGTTCAGTCAGAGGTGTGTGTGTGTTCAGAGATGTGTGTGTTGGGGTGGTGGGCGTTGGGTGGGGGGAGAGAGGAAAAGAAAACAGAACCTTTCCTCAGACCTGAAGAAATGAGGAGGGGAGGGGGGGGGAGGAGAAAGGCACCACTTTGGCTGTTATGAAAAGGACATTGATCCAACCAAAGGCCATGGTGTGTGTGTGTGTGTGTGTTTCTAACGTCAGAGTGTGTTGTTTTAAGATTGAGGTGTGTGTGTTTTCCATGGCATGTGTCCTTTTCCTACCTGGACTGACTGCCTGGATGTTCCAGAGCTATATTTCTTGGTCTTGCTGGCTGGTTATTGTCTTGGCTGGTGTAGTACTGGTCTGGCTGGTTCCTGGCCCAGCCCATGCTAGTTCTGCTATCCCAGCCCCTGTTATCCTTGTTATCCCTGTTATCCCAGCCCTGATAGCATCTGCTTCTAGGTGCCTCAGTCTGTCCCTGCAGACTTCCTGTCTGTGTTTATCTTATCAGTCTCTCTCTTGAGACTCATCTGACTCTATTGTCCCCCAGTGAGGACACCCCCCCCCCCCCCCCCCCCCCCCCCAGGTTCTCCTGTCTCCACTATCTCCAGGTTCCATCTCTCAAGCTGCTATCTGCAGAGAGCTTGCACGAAGGTCTGTGTACAAGAGGAGGTTTGTGTCGCTGTGGTTACTGTGTTACTGTGGTTACTGTCCTGGGTGTCACAGTCTCAACTCCCCCCCCCCCCCATGTTTACATCCTGGTTAGGTATCTGAGGAGTGCAGGAAAACCACAAAAAATTCACTTCAGTTTCTCTACAAACGCTACAATAATAACCATACGTTTCTTGTGTGTTTCTACGAGTTTGTCTCAGCGTCTAACACCGACGCTTCGTGTTCCGTCAAGATGGCTCTTAGTCTCTTTAAACATTGTGCAGAGACCAGGATGAGCTGCAGATGATGTTTCAGTGAGTCTCTCTAAACGTTGTGCAGCTCCAGGATTAGCTGATCTCAGAAGCATCTCTGTTCTCTGTCTCCTCCGACAGGTTCTAGTGAATTCCAACGCTGCTGTTTTCAGATCAGTGATAAACACAAGGAGATACAGAGCAGGAAGTCATCTCAGATGGGAGATAAGAGCTCGTTTAAATGGGCAAACAGAGAGAGTCACTGTGGTGCCAAACTCTGGTGCAGGAAGGAGGATTTCCATCTAATCTCCCCCCCTGTGATGCCAAGATGTGAGGGGCTGTGTGGATAGAGGAGGATGGTTCAGGCACAAGAGCTTCCCTTACGGAGGATTTAGACTCTAGCGTGTTTTAAGAGAATGTTGCGCTTCAGCGAATCTTGGATGATGGGTTCTTAAAAAACAGATCAAACTGTGTGAAAGAAACATCAGGGTCTCCAGTGTGTATGGATATGAACTAAGTACATGTATGGATACAGTTGGAATATCTGAGTAAAATCATCCAAGTATTTACTAAACCCCGTTGAAGATTTGACCTTACCTGAAAGTAGACCACCATTGCTCCATCATCACCCATACGAGTTCTGGTGTATATTTTAATACGTAACTTTTCGTTACGATGGAACAAACTTTGGAAGTCTTACCCACTCAGAGTCGTGCATGGGTGTCATGGGGATTGTTGCTATGGTACCTCTGACCTTTATTGTTGTAGTAAATGTTTATTAGCTTACCCCCCCTACCCACCACCCACTTCCCAGAGAAGTACCACCATTGCCAAGACAACATATAACCATTTGTGTCCAATAAATGGTTATATTCATTCGTTCGTGTTTATGACTAAAGTATGGAGTGTGTATGGGTACAACACAGCCACTGTACTCTTTAATATACCAGGGATACTTACCTGAGTACCTTCCTCCAACAGTGAGGGTCAAACAGCATGACGGTGACCTTTTGAAGAGGTCATGCTTGTCTTTAATGTGCAGAGTCTGAGGGTTAAAGAAGTTGGACTAAGGAGGTTTATGGTTCAGTTTGGACGTCAGTGAAAACACATAAGTCTTTTCTGTTCATCCTGGACTCCAGTGTTTATTTTCAGTAATGCAA
Source organism: Protosalanx chinensis (assembly GCA_030340685.1). Lineage (NCBI taxonomy): Eukaryota > Metazoa > Chordata > Actinopteri > Osmeriformes > Salangidae > Protosalanx > Protosalanx chinensis. The sequence continues at coordinate 295,096 of CM059343.1, read as the reverse complement.
ATGCAATTATAGCAGCGGTCAGCTCACTTGGCTACTGAGGACCAGGACAAGATTTCCTTTCAGATCTGTAGGCTGGCTCCAGTTTTCATGAATCACACTCACATATGCACACCCACACACACATACACACACGTACACACACACACATGCTGCCCCTAATTTAAGCTGAGGGCACTGACACTTCATAAAAGGTGAACTCTGCCACCATCTCTCTCTCTGTCATACTCTCTCATGAACATAGAGAATATCTTTGAATAGGTGCTGAATCTGCTTATGCGTGTGTGTGTGTGTGTGTGCGTATGTGTGTGACAGAGAGACAGAGAGTGTGTGTGTGAGAGAAAGAAAGATAGGACAAGAAAGATAGGTAGGAAAGCTCCCAGTCCATAAAAGCCACATTACAGCCTGACCTGTTCTATCCTAATTTAGACCCCCAGCCTGACCCTACAGCCTCCTTAAGGGGCGCCTGCACTTCACTTCAGCTCATGTAATGGATGCAAATATATTCACAACAGAGGGAAATCTCTGCTTTTAATAAAAGACCCTGAATCTTAAGCTATTCAAGGGCCACAAACCCGAACACAATGCTTCATGTCTCGCCAAGATCGCTCTAAGACGTGCACTTCTGAGAAGCATAGGCCTCTCGGACCACACTGCAGAACTCAGACCCGCTCAAAGTCTCCTGTAAATCTCTTAATCCAGGGTCCTCAATCCTGGTCCTTGAGAGCCTCTGGCCTGACAGTTTAAGATGTTTCCCTGCTCGAAAATACATGATTCTAACGAATGGGTCATTATGAGGCTTCCACAGATCTTGATAACAAGCCGTTCATTAGAATCAGGTGTGTTGGAGCAGAGAAACATCTAAAACTGTCAGGACAGCGGCTCTCGAGGACCAGGATTGTATCGTAGAGAGCCTCTGTTTAGAGTCCTAACCTACAGTTACAGCCTTAACACACCTTTCTACATCTACAATGAACTGAATGACTCTTAACTGCTACTGTAACTAAAACAAATGTGGTAACCTAGTCTCTACATTTAAACATCACACCCCGTAGATTGCAATTTGTCACATGATTGACTTATGTTTCACTCGCTAACGGCCAAGCTATAAATGATCTCTTCCTTATTAGGCCTAAAACACTCCTCGTCAGAAAGGGAGAACATTTAGCCAAATGGCTCCTTAAAAGACACTAACCAGATTTCAAAGGTTTGATGGTATAATAACGGGGCAATCCCGCATCATCGACCGTGACAAACAAGGTTCTTTCTTAGACTAGACATTTATTCTTAACTTCGTTCTCGGTCAGAAAATAACCCAGTTTCCCTTCCAACCATAACACAGAGTGATTAGAGTGGATATAAGTCTGTTAGCGAGAACACGCCGACCCACCATCACTAACCGCTTTATCTAAACACGGACTGGATGTGGTATTTCTAGGAGCTAAGCCTTGTTCTGTTGAGGCTCTCCGGTGTGTTTTCAAAGGCACACAGGACCAGGGCGCTCTCTGTAATGATGAGGCCCAAACGTTTACAGGGATGAATCTGGCCTCTTGTGGTGTGGAATAGTGTGTAGTGTGGTGTGTATAGGAACATGTGTGTTGTGTTGTCGAGTGGAGTGTGTGTTATGGTGTGTTGCAGTGTGTGTTGTGGTGTGTAGTGTGTGTTGTGTTGTAGTGTGTGTTGTAGTGTGTGTTGTAGTGTGTTGTGTTGTAGTGTGTGTTGTGTTGTGTTGTAGTGTGTGTTGTGGTGTGTTGCAGTGTGTGTTGTGGTGTGTAGTGTGTGTTGTGTTGTAGTGTGTGTTGTAGTGTGTGTTGTAGTGTGTTGTGTTGTAGTGTGTGTTGTGTTGTGTTGTAGTGTGTGTTGTGGTGTGTTGTAGTGTGTGTTGTGTTGTAGTGTGTGTTCTGGTGTGTAGTGTGTGTTGTGTTGTGTTGTAGTGTGTGTTGTGTTGTAGTGTGTGTTAGGCTACAGGTGGGACCTCCATCTCTGCGTTCACCAATGCCAGGCTGAGAGAGCAGCTCTGCCAAGTTAAACTCTTGAGGAGGAAGCAGAGATGTTCTGCTGAAGGTGTGGCGCTTGGCTGAAGGATGTGCTGCTTTAACTAACCACACATCTACCTCCAAACACAAGGACTTACCTTTCAAGGTCTTCCAGAGAAATAGACCAGCTAACTGCCTCTGAACACCCACAAGTCTTTCCTCAAAGTCTTTAGAAAAAGGTGTGATTTCAAAGCATCTCCAGTTTAAAATGTCCCCAGTTGTGATGATCCTCAGGCAGGGATGATGCCCAGAAACTGCTGTAGTTCTTTCCAGTAGCTTATTTTAACTCTTCATTCTATTAGTAGTTTTCAACTCAGAGCCTCACTGACCCCAAAGTCTGCAGGACTAATAGGACACTGATTCACATAGTTTCATGACGCATATTTCCAGCACAAGTGTGTGTGTGTGGTCACACCCTAGAATTTGAATTATTTAGCGTAAATAAATCTGACCCCCCCCCCCCCCCACACACACACACACACACATACACACACACACTTTGTTCCCTAGCAGATTACCTGGGCCAGATCTCTCCTAGTGATGACGTCAGGAATGCTTCAGCAGGAGTGAAGTGTGTAGTGACTCTTTGAAGAGCTTCTGCCGTGCCAGACCAGGTTAACATGACTCTCGCTTTACTCTGTGCGGCCTTTTGATGTGCGCAACTTGAAGCTGAAATATCAAACTGCAGTTCTTTCTGCGCCACCGCCACGTTTCTGCTGCGCTGCGCACTTTCAGCTGGGAAGAGGGGGGTCGGGGGGTGACTGTCCGGCTCATATTTATGTACCGCTGGAAAAAAACATGTTCCAACAAATCAAATAGAGATTTGGTCTGTCATCGAGTCCAGGGCAGATCCCTGCGATATCTCTTTATGTGCGGCAGCCGTTAAGGGTCATATTCCAGTTTCCCAACACCACATGATCTGTGTCTAATCTCACAACACTCCGCAGTTCCTTAGCGCTCCTGGTCTGCGTCTTCAAGAGGGGAATTATCACTGTAATTATCGATATTGCGATAATGTTAGGAGGCAATTTTCAATAGGCGAGTAATGACATCGCGTTGAACTAGTTTGTCGTGTCTCACCGTGTCAGAAATAGTTTGTAGATGTTTTGAGGGGTTTAGGTGACAGGTTTGGGTCAGGGGTCAGGAGAAGTTTATACCTCACACACACACACCCACACCCACACAACCACACACACACACACACACACCACTAAACAGGGTTCCCTTTATTACTGAGACGGGGATCATGGCATGTCGCCCAAACACAGAAACAGAACCTATTCACCACCCAAAATATGTTTACATTTCAAACACTGCCCCTTTATGTGAGCGCAGGCGTCTCTACATTGGAAATCCTTGGTTTGATTGAACTGTGTGTTAACCACCGTCTGACACATCAAACAGCGCCTCCCTGTGGCGAATCCTGGAACAAAAAACCCTCAGCAAAAGTAGACTGATTTCTTCAAAGTTCTGTTGAAGTTGGAAAACATCTTGCTACACATCTTTCTCCTTTTTAACTAAATGACCAAAAATATTGACATTTCGCGTTCACCAATGCCAGGCTGAGAGAGCAGCTCTGCCAAGTTAAACTCTTGAGGAGGAAGCAGAGATGTTCTGCTGAAGGTGTGGAGCTTGGCTGAAGGATGTGCTGCTTTAACTAACCACACATCTACCTCCAAACACAAGGACTTACCTTTCAAGGTCTTCCAGAGAAATAGACCAGCTAACTGCCTCTGAACACCCACAAGTCTTTCCTCAAAGTCTTTAGAAAAAGGTGTGATTTCAAAGCGTCTCCAGTTTAAAATGTCCCCAGTTGTGATGATCCTCAGGCAGGGATGATGCCCAGAAACTGCTGTAGTTCTTTCCAGTAGCTTATTTTAACTCTTCATTCTATTAGTAGTTTCCAACCCAGAGCCTCACTGACCCCAAAGTCTGCAGGACTAATAGGACACTGATTCATATCGTTTGGGGATATTAAAAGAAACAACAAATAATCGAAAACATTTGCCTGCGAAAAAAATTAAGCTTTATTTCTCGAATGAAAATTCCGTAACAAAAAAAACGTCATAAAAAGTCGACTTAATTCTTCAAGGTTCTGTTGAAGTCAGAAAACATCTTGGTGCACATCAGTTTCTCCTTGTCCAGGCAGTCCTGGTAGGATCTGCAAAACATTCACAATCCAAACACAGACAGGAGACATCAAGGATAACATGTGTAGGATTCCACAACACACGTCTGTCTCTGACATCATCTTTGTGTGGGTGAAGCAACATGCTGTGACCAACATGCTGAACATGTCAAGGAATCTGAGCTGTTTCCATGACTACAGCAGGAGTAGCCAATCCTGGTCCTCGAGGGCCACACTGTCCTGAAGGTTCTAGATGTTTCCTTGCTCCAGCACACCTGATTCTACTGAATGGGTCATTATGAGGCTTCCAAAGAGTTTGATATTGACCCAGTCATTAGAATCAGGTGCGCTGGAGCAGGGAAACATCTAGAACCTTCAGGACAGTGGCTCTTGAGGACCAGGATTGGACAGCCCTGGACTACAGGATCATGTGTCGTCTTACACGGCCAGTTTCCGTAGAAGGTTGTTGATGTCGGGGTCAAAGGGTTTCCTGGCCTGGGCCATGGTGAGGTGAAGCTGGGCGTCCTCATACTTACCGAGCTCCAGGTAAGCCTGGGGGGGGGGAGGATGGGGAGTGGGGGGGGACCTGGTCAGTCAACACACCTGTTCATGGAATCTGAACTATTTAAAACAACCTTTCACCGGAAAGTATAGGTGGTGGAACTTTTAAACACAACCTAGTTAAATAAGTGCACAAAATATTTTTTTCTGAGCTGGCAAACTAAAAAGCTCTATCTTTCTCCTTGAGAGTGTGTGTGTGTTTGGTTTTGTGTGTTTTCGGTTTGTGTTGTTGTGTCACCTGTCCACAGCGGAACAGAGCCTTGGTGTTTTGTTTGTCTATGAGCAGAGCCTGCAGGCTGTAACTCAGAGCTTTTCCAGGCCTCCCCACTCGCAGCAGAGCCAGGGACAGGTTCAGGTAGAGGGGCAGCTGCTCTGAGGCGATGCCTCTCTGCTCCTCCTCGCTCTCCGGCTCACGGTTCGACAGCAGCGTCAGGGCCTGGGTTAGAAGGTAGAGGGACGGAGGGTTTGTTAAGTATCGCTGCTTACTTATAAACAACTGGAAAACAAAGTGAGGTGCTGGTAATTCTGACAAGCAATGCCAGATCCCATAAAGAAATAGCTGTTGATTAATCCATTGCTTTTTGGCTAATTGTTAATAGCCTATATACTGTATATATCTTTGTATTCCGTGTTTCCAGAAGAAGCACATGGCACCAGAGCATTGCGTGTGCGTGATCTACCTTCTTGTAGCGGTCTTTGGCGTCCTCGAACCGGCTCTGTTTAAAGCAGTGGTTACCAAAGCTCCTCTCGATGTTGACTACACTGAGGAGGTCAGCGAGAGGCAGACAACTCTGCTCCTCCTGTAAGGAGATGGAGGGAGGGAGAGAGATGGAGGAAGAGAGAGAGATGGAGGCAGAGAAGAAGATAGATGGAGAGAGGAAGAGAGGAGTCGTTTTTTCAAACCACAGTTTAAAGAACTCGACACCCTCAGTTCTTAAGTGTCTCAGCTTCTTCAGTTGCTCTTACTGGGCTCAAACAGAAGAAGTCATCCGCTTTTGCCGAGTCGATGAAGTCGAGGACTTGAACCTCGTAGAGGACGCTGGCTAGAGGAGGGATGAGTGGCGGACAGCCCATCTCACCGAAGGCGTACTCTGGCAGGAGGAGGAAGCGAGCGTACTCGCCCTTCATCATGGTCAGAAGACCCAGTTCCAGACCAGGCAGAGTAACATCTGGATACCAGAGGGGTTTCAAACCCGTTGAATGAGGTGGAAAAACTCAAAGCTAAACAGCTGACAGACCTGAGTCATCACTCATACCTCTGCCAAGTTTCATCATCCTGGGGTGCTTCCTGTTGGTCGTGGTCTCGAAAGGTTGATCGGAATATTCTAGATATCCAGAGACATGAACTGTGGAAGCATGACAGAGTTAGAAGAGTTCATCTAGCACAGTGGTTCTCAACCCTGGTCCTCAGGGGCCCCACTGTCCTGCATGTTTTAGATGTTTCCCTGGTCCTCAGGGCTCCACTGTCCTGCATGTTTTAGATGTTTCCCCCCTTTCAACACACCTGATTCAAATGAATTGTCATTATCAGGCTTCTGCTGAGCTTCATAGTGACTCATTCATTTGAATCAGGTGTGTTGGAGCAGGGAAAGATCGAAAACATGCAGGACTGTGGGCCCTGAGGACCAGGGTTGAGAACCACTGTGCTAGCAGACCAGACCAAGGCTCAGGTCACAGCAGTAAGGTCATGTGATGATGACCTACTGTAGACAGAGGAGTCCCTGGGTACTGGAGGCCCCAGTCCAGCCTGGATCACCTCCTTCAGAACCCCTCCATCCCCCAGGATATCCTCCATGTGCTGGCTCAGCCGGAGGAAAGGACTCTAAACATACATCCAAAAGAAAGAAAAGAAAAACTTGTTTATGAAGAGCCATTTTTCTGGCTAACCTTTGATTTTAGTGTCCAATACTTTCATGGAGAAGCGCATTTTATATCTGTAGTATGTAGTTATCTCGCTAGCTCGGCTGATTTTGACCATTTGTGATTAGTGACTCTGTAACCTGCTAACCTGCAGGGGCTCCTCACCTGTTATAAGGGGGTTTATTTCGTGTTTGTTTCGTGTTTATTTAACTGTGGTCCCCCTAACATGTGCTGAGATCACGTCTGTCTCACCTGGGTGACGTCATCATGCTGCTGGATTCCGCTGTTTCCTGACGTCATCATATCAGCTTCATTAAACTTAATATGAAATATATTCACTATAAATGTCGTAACTTGAGTTACAAACAGCTACAGTGCAGGAAAGGTAAAGTAACTGTAGTGACGAGTCAGAGGTCCTCTTCTATCCCATCATGCATCTGCTGCCTTAAAAAAAACGTTTGTTTTGAAATCACCTAAATTTGGATTTTCGCGTTTTGCTTGACAAGAATGGCTGCATTTATATAACTATTCCTCCAAAGACAATATACTGATGATTAATCTAAATTAAGACATCTAAAATAGTAATATTCGCCTTTAAACACCGCAACATTTGAAGTGTTTTTGAAGACATTTCCAAAGAAATTCAAGTCTGATGTTTACTTGATTATACTTTATAAATATAAAAATGTCAAACAAAATATATGCACAGGAGGACATCAATATCATATAATACATTTTCAAAAAAATATATGTTTTTTCTTGAATTATAAACCCTTATTAACTTTTGATTGTAGTTTAAAGAGTTAATGCTCACACACTGCTGGGAATAATTTCAAACTACAATAAAAGAAACATCACATGCTAAAACACTGACAAATGAACAAAACACTCAGAAATTAGACTGATATGAGATTAATTTTACAATTTCACAGTTGCGGAACAAAATGTATTATGGGAGTAAAACCTACACGTGTTACATACAGTTTATATGAGTCATTCCTAGTTTTTTCAATCAGATTTTTGTCAGAATAATCTCATTTTTTTCTTCTTCAAGAATGCATGCAAATCTCACCATACATTTCTCCTCACCATTATAATGATCTAATAGAAGTCATAATTATTTCTTTCGGGGGTGGAAATATTTTCTAATCTAGTAAACGAGTATTATTACACACTTTGAAGTGGACACTTTGAAGTGGACTTGCATTGGAAAGATTCAGTTTTCCATTAAAACCTCTTAACATGTCACGGTTGCTAAGCAGCACACACTATTCTCCAAAATTTAACAACACCTCGATTTTAAATCACCAATCACAAATTCACACTGAAGACCATGAATAGAAGAGAATAATAGTATTAGCAGGGGTAGATTAGAGACACACCATCATCTTGCACTACATTAGTAATCTTGAGGTCAATGTTACACCTACAGAGCAATATTGATCAGTTTGAAGGCATTAAAAGGAAGGCATTGCTTTAAATACTGTTAGTAGTCTGCATCAAGTTCACATGTTAAAAGTCACAAACCTTGTGTGAATTAAGTAGAAACCTTTTGGTAAAAATGTCTGTTATTAGTCTGGAAAAAGTGGTTCATTTACTGGGGTGGAAAATTATATTTTATTCTTAATAAATGTTTCTGAGCTAAATGGTTATTCCATCTGGGTCAATGTGCTGAATTCTGCACACTTAAACACAAGTCTTAAAACGAGATATTGACCTTTAACAGAAATAGTTGATGTGAAAACAATGTTATTTTGCAACCATAAGACATCATAACATTTGCTCTTCTGAACCTTGCAGTAAGTCAGCATAGTTAAGAAACATTCAAACAAACAAGTGGTAATTAAATAAAATAATAATCTCATCGTAATATTGGCAGTCACAGTCGTAGAAATGGTCTTGTTATTGAAAACAACACAAAAACCAGTTACATTCAGTTTAAGCAGAGATCTGAGAAGTGTCCAACAAACAGAACTAAACAGTAAATGTATTGTCCTTTATGAGATATTTCATGGTCCATTCATTGCCTATAAAACAAGATAGTACAGTAGTAAAACCTCAAAGGTAAACATTTTACCAACACATCTGAATCCAAGGTACCTTATCAAAGTTGCCTACATTTATCTGCTCGTGATTTAAAACAGCTGAAATAGATTCTACTGACACTGATGTAAACATCCAGTCAGTGTTTCTGGTGAATGTTAGCAGGTGAGCAGGTGAGCAGGTGAGTCATAAGGGTGTGGTCAAACAGTACGAGCCTTTAGCCAAACACATCCTACAGATTCTTTCACAGAAACAAATACAAAGACTCCTAATGTCTTGTTACAGCTATGTCATTTTTAGATTTTTATACCAAGGCTCGTAGTATCTTTTAAATTACGTCGCTTATCTCAGTTTTATATATATAAAACACTGACATTTCCATTGATTGGCAAACAGTGACCTAATCTTGAACTTTGGTGTTTTTGTGTCCAGTGATGATGTCATCGTTTGATGGCAGCACGCAGCCAATGAACACGTCCGCCTGGGATGCAGGTGTGGTGAGGGGAACGATCCCTCCCCAGGAGGGGGGGGGGGAGACACATTCCTGTAAGTACTCTAGCTCTCTGCATTACACAACCCTATAAGAATCATATCCTTGATCTACCAGTTTGACACCTATTAGTTCCGTACCCTACATCAGTGTTTAACCTTTATCCTTCAACCACTGGGACCATTAGCACCAACACAAATCATTTACATTTGACATTCAGTCATTTAGCAGACGCTCCTATCCACTTATCGACTGACAGCAAGTACAGGGACATTCCCCCCTGAGGCAAGTAGGGGTGAAGTGCCTTGCCCAAGGACACAACGTCATGTTGACACCCTAAAGGACTGCGCTACATGACGCCTGGTTTATTGTTGATATGTAAGGAAGTAAGGAAGCCCTCAGAACTGTGAGTCTGTAGCAGCATGCAGCACAGCCATGAACACAGGCATGAACACAGTCATGAACACAGCCATGAACACAGCCATGAACACAGCCATGAACACAGGCATGAACACAGCCCTGAACACAGCCATGAACACAGCCATGAACACAGCCATGAACACAGGCATGAACACTCCATGAACACAGCCCTGAACACAGCCCTGAACACAGCCATGAACACAGCCATGAACACAGCCATGAACACAGCCATGAACACAGCCATGAACACAGCAATGAACACAGCCATGAACACAGCCCTGAACACAGCCATGAACACAGCCATGAACACAGCCATGAACACAGCCATGAACACAGCCATGAACACAGCCATGAACACAGCAATGAACACAGCCATGAACACAGCCCTGAACACAGCCATGAACACAGGCATGAACACAGGCATGAACACAGCCATGAACACAGCCATGAACACAGCCATGAACACAGCCATGAACACAGCCATGAACACAGCCCTGAACACAGCCATGAACACAGCCATGAACACAGCCCTGAACACAGCCATGAACACAGCCATGAACACAGCCATGAACACAGCCCTGAACACAGCCATGAACACAGCCATGAACACAGCCATTGACACAGCCATTAATACAGCCACACAGTCCATCCTGGAGGTGTGAGACACACAAGGTTTCCTAAGAAGGGAAGCGTTTCTGTTGACACTATATCAGGACATCTGCCACAGAAGCAGGAAGGAGGAGTCTAGAGGGGGGAGGAGTCTAGAGGGGGGAGGAGTCTACAGGGGGCAGGACAGGTGTTTGACCCCTCCCTCGTGACCCCGCCCACTCCTGTGACCCCCCCCCCCCCCAAGCATCAGGACCTGAACACGTGCACGCCCCTCATCAGGACCTGAACACGTGCACGGCTCGCACCACATACTGCCTGCAGATTGGACACTCGCTCATGCGCTTGCCACACTTGCTGCAGGTGACCATGTGACCACACTCCAGCAGCACGCAGTCGATGGGAGAGTCCATGCAGATACGGCACAGGTTCTCCTCCAGGGATTTAGGGGCGGCCGACTCTGAGAGAGAGAGAGAGAGAGAGAGAGAGAGGGAGAGAGAGAGGGAGAGAGAAAGAGAGAGAGACAGAGAGAGAGAGAGAGAGAGAGACAGAGAGAGAGAGAGAGAGAGAGAGAGAGAGAGAGAGAGACAGACAGAGATATTGAGGATTCTCCATCCTATGCGAGTGCTCATTACTAAATAGAAAAAAGGAAATAGAAAAAAGGGTTTCTTACCTTCCTCATTGTCAGTGCTGGACACTGAAAGAAAGAAACATTTTCAGAACTTGAATCTACTTTAAACCCAATATGTACGGAGGTTTGTGAGTAATAATTAAAGGGTATCTAGTTATTTTCTAAAGTGATATACAGGGAGGATTTCAACCTGCGACTTCTGCAGTCAAACACTCTAACCACCGAGCTGTCCACCGTGTCCTGGACGGGATCGAACCCCTCACCTAGGTTCTGGAGGTCTTTCTGGTCGTTGTACAGACGTGTCACTCTCTCCATCAGCTCCCATTTCTCACAGCAGCCCTTGAAGTTGACGAAGTTGCGAGCGAGGATCTCCTTGAGCTGTCGAACGCTGAGGCCCTCCACATCCTCCACCCTGCGGAGGTCTGACAGGGAGGCCCGGCGCTCTGGCACCAGCGCCTCGTCCCCCTCTGAAGACTGGAGCAGGACACACAGCAGGGACACACGTTTAATACTGACTGACATGGAATATAACAGCTGACTCTATCCATGTTTCCTCTTCATCTAACCCAGTAAACACATCCCTGCTTTTACCTCCTCCTCCTCTTCCTCTTCTTCGTCTTCCTCCTCCTCTTCCTCAGATATCTGCTCTGATGCCTCCGTCTCTGTCTCCTGTTCTGGCTGCTCTGCCTGGTCTGGGGGGCTGGCGGGGGGCAGGGAGGGTGTGGGAGAGGCGGGCAGGGCTCCAGGCAGGGAGGCAGGCTCCGGCAGGGCTCCAGGCAGGGAGGCAGGCTCCGGCAGGGCTCCAGACAGGGCTCCAGACAGGGAGGCAGGCTCCGGCAGGGCTCCAGACAGGGCTCCAGACAGGGAGGCAGGCTCCGGCAGGGCTCCAGACAGGGAGGCAGGCTCCGGCAGGGCTCCAGACAGGGCTCCAGACAGGGAGGCAGGCTCCGGCAGGGCTCCAGGCAGGGAGGCAGGCTCCGGCAGGGCCCCAGGCAGGCTCTCAGCCTCACTGCTGCTGCTGCTGGGAGAATGCTGTCCCAGGACCAGCTCTACCAGCTCCTCCTTCTCCCTGCAGGTCTGGGTGGGAACCTCGTGAAGGTGCAGGTAGTCCCTCAGCTCTCTCACCTGGTCAAGGTACGACATCAAGGGAACCACAGTTTAGATAAGTGTCCTTTGCTGCTGTAACGGTGAATCAAGCCATACACACACACACACACACGTCTCTCCAGATCCACACACACACCAGATCCACACTCAGGAGCCCCACCTTCAGCCTCATCAGCTGGGCGCGGTCGAACAGGGTTCCATGGAAACGCTGGCAGGTGTGGCAGAGGCGGGGCCTAGGAGGAGCCAGCTGGACTGAGCAGCGACCACAGAAGTTCTTCTTACAGTCCACACACACATGCTGAGGAGAGAACACACACACACACGGTGAGGAGAGAACACACACACACATGGTGAGGAGAGAACACACACACACACATGCTGAGGAGAGAACACACACACACGGTGAGGAGAGAACACACACACATGGTGAGGAGAGAACACACACACACACGGTGAGGAGAGAACACACACACACACATGCTGAGGAGAGAACACACACACACACTGAGAAGAGACGTGCTGGAGAGATAGACGAGCTGATTTCTTAGTGTAACCCTGACATCAGCCACTAGAGGGCACCCTGACCCTCCTGTCTCTGCTTCTCAGGTGTTCCACCACACACCAACATCTGGGACAGACACCCTTCACAGTGTCCCTCAGGAGAGAGTCTCCCCTGGGACAGGGGCCCCGTACCTTCCTGGCGATGGTGTTGAACAGCCCTCCGCAGGCCTTGCACAGGTGCTCCGGGGACGAGGGGGAGAGGCTGTAGCCTGTGTTGGTGTAGGCCTGGCGCCATGACGATCCGGTCTCTTCCACTGTGGCGGTGGGTTCCAGACAGGACCAGCTACAACAGGATGTCCACATGCTCCTGCCTGCTCACACACACACACACACAGACACACACACAGAGAGAAACACAGGCACACACACACACAGAGACACACAGGCACACGCACACACATTGCATTTATTTTATATAACCTTTATTGTGTTCCTTATGCTACTGTAAACAAGAAAACGTACCCCTATATAAAATGAGCCCCTAGCTTTAAGCCCTAGTATTTAATCTTAATGTATTTTGCAGGTTTTTCCTCTTGTGAACCTGTAAGACAGATCCTACAGGGCTATTCTCTATCTGATACACCATCAGCTGACTGAATGTCGATTCCTGGTGTTTAGTTTCAGTCTGTACTTTCTAACTAATTGTTTTCTTTTGACTCTGCATCCTCCCGTTAACAGGCTCTTACCTTAAGAAGCGACAGGTACAGGTAACGTGACCAGTCTGGTTGATAATGATAAGCAGGTTGTTGATTAAGAAAAAACAACTTTTCCTATGAAGCGAGTTACAGGAAGCGACAGATAAGAGCGCTTATTTCTTAACCCCGCCCCCTGGCAGCCACCCCCCCTAGCAACCAGCCGCCACCCTACGCCCCATGGCAGCCACGCCCCCTAGCAACCAGCCGCCTCCCAACGCGCCTCTCCTCCGCTTCATCCACCCCCCGGGGTGTGATGAATAAAGCACACCTGTGAGTCACACACCTGTCCTGGGATTCAGACTAAGTTAACTTATTAATTGTTGCTGCTAATTAAGGAGGTGGGTAAATAATGACCAACCTTCTGTCATAATTAAATGAAACAGCATCCTTAAGTACCAAGGGGCTGATTATTGATCCCAGTGAAGCAGTCCTGTAGCTGAGGTCTGATATGACTACAGTAACCTAGAGATATCTGCTTTGGGCAAAATAAACTGTTTTTTCTTAATTTTTTTCTTTATACCAAAGACCCTTATTATGTTTTACAGAACCGGTTATCTGAGTATGTTACTGCCCGTTTCTTTGATCGTATCTGATGTTATTCTGTGGCCTGTATGAGGGCATCATGCTGGCTTTGAGGAGCACCAGAGGCAGGCTGGTCCTAGATGATCAGGCTGTTTAACACCAACATAAGAACCATACTGACATCACTAGAGAAGATTTACAATAGTCCGGTAAACCGTTTTATAATGTTGATGCTTTTCAGAATATTTAATCACATTATTATTTGTAAGAGCAGCATCCCTTCCGATCATCAGATCTTACCTGGGTGACCCGGAGCTCCTTAACCTGACCTCCATGTCGAACATCTCGGTTCAGATTTTATACATCAACGTTGAAAAGCAGGCGGATAAACTGGATCTTTCTAAGCCGGGTTTGAGTCTCTTGTCTCCGGCTGAACAGAGACACTCAGTGCGGCTGATGATGGAGGAGCGGAGGAGCGTCTTTAGGAAGAAATGACGTCATGACGCAGCCCAGCTGTGCGTGGAGGAGCCGACGTCATGACGCAGCCCAGCTGCGCGTGGAGGAATGACGTCATGACGCTGCCAGTTCGGCGGGAGATTCTCCGGCAGCAAACATGGCGGCTCCCATGATGCAAACAGAGACTGAAGAAGTTCAGGAGAAGAAAGATGAAGATCAGAGTAAAGGAGCTTATGAGCTGCCATGGTAACGACACTGTGGCTTAAGGCTTCAGTCAGTAGTTTTCTCGGTGTTTTTGTTGGTTAGTCTGTGTTGCTGCAGGGCTGCTGGAGGATCTAAAGACAGACGTCAACTCCATACTTCATCATGTTAAACCTCCTCTCTGTGGATTTAAAGGATTTAAAGACAGATATAAGATCCAGATTTAAACCTTAAACCTCTTTCTGTGGTTCACCTGCAGGGTGGAGAAGTACAGACCTCTGAAACTGGATCAGATTGTTGGGAATGAAGACACCATCAGCAGACTGGCGGTATGAAGAACTATGTCCAAGTCTTTAATGCTTCATATGTTAGTCCAAACCTGCAGTGACTTCACTGATCATTGTGTCTTACAGGTGTTTGCAAGAGAGGGAAACGTACCCAACATCATTATAGCTGTGAGTCATTCTCTTATGTTGATGAAGCTTGGTGGTAGTTAGAAGGAAAAGCTTTGACCTGCACATCATGTGATTAAGACACTGAATGTTCCCTGATGTCGTGTGATAAGTTAACAGTGTGTGTGTGTGCGTGTGTGTGTGCGTGTTCAGGGTCCACCTGGCACAGGTAAGACCACCAGCATCCTGTGTCTGGCCAGAGCTCTGCTAGGCTCCTCCATGAAGGATGCTGTGTTAGAGCTGAACGCCTCCAACGACAGGTGAGAGCTGAACACTGCTTCACTAACACAAGCTGGATGTGTTGAGAGAAGACTTGGTGTGTCGATGTGGCGTCCAGTCTGAGTCTAAAGGTCCGTCTGTCGTCCTTACAGAGGGATCGATGTGGTCAGGAACAGAATCAAGATGTTCGCTCAGCAGAAAGTCACGCTGCCGAAGGGGCGACACAAGATCGTGATTCTGGACGAGGCAGACAGGTGTGTTAAGGATCTGACTGATCTCTGAGCTGTGTCTGAAGATGTTTCACACACACACAAGCCTCCTGACCTCATGGTGAAGGGCTGTGTGAGAGAGACACTGTGGCTGTATGGAGAGTTAACAGGTTCAAATCCCCCCCCTGTGCCCCTTCTGCTCCCAGTATGACTGATGGAGCCCAGCAGGCTCTTAGGAGAACCATGGAGATCTACTCTAAGACCACCCGCTTTGCTCTGGCCTGCAACGCCTCGGATAAGATCATTGGTGAGTGTGGCTCCACACAGACATCCCATAATATAACACCCTGCTTACACTCGGTATAATACTCAGAATATCTCTTATTTGTCATTGTTCTGCTGAGTGTGTGTGTGTGTGTACTCTGTGCTGTGTTGGTGTTCTGCTGTGTGTGTGTGTGTGACCTCTGTGCTGCTGTGTGTGTGTGTGTGTGTGTGATCTCCGTGCTGCTGTGTGTGTGTGACCTCTGTGCTGCTGTGTGGGTGTGTGTGACCTCCGTGCTGCTGTGTGTGTGTGTGTGTGACCTCCGTGCTGCTGTGTGTGATGTGTGTGACCTCTGTACTGCGGTGTGTGTGTGTGTGTGATGTGCTGTGTGTGTGTGTGTGTGTGTGTGACCTCTGTGCTGCTGTGTGTGATGTGTGTGACCTCCATGCTGCTGCTGTAGAGCCCATCCAGTCCCGCTGTGCTGTGCTTCGCTACAGTAAGCTGAGGGATGAGCAGATCATGACCCGCCTCCTGGAGGTGGTGCAGCAGGAAGCTCTGATCACCACCGACGACGGCCTGGAGGCCATCATCTTTACTGCCCAGGGAGACATGAGACAGGTGGGGAGGGAGAGGGGGGAGGAGGAGGGAGGGACAGGGGAGAGGTGGATGGGGGTTAGGAGAGGAGGTGGCATTGTCAGAATAGGTCCTTCTAAGCAACCTAGACCGCTTTAATGTTTAATTAGATTTTGTGTTTCTTTGGGAACCAAAATAATATGGCCTGTAATTTGGTGTTTCCATGGGAACTAATCTACACTGTGCTGTAATCTGGTGTTTCCATGGGAACGTGTGTCGTCTCTCAGGCCCTGAACAACCTGCAGTCCACCAACTCTGGGTTCGGCTTCATCAACAGTGAAAACGTCTTCAAGGTATCGTTTCCTCCCACTAGGTGTAACGACCTATCAGATTAAGAGTGGTCTGTTCCAGCCAATCACTGAGCTGTCTCCAGGGGAGTGACAGGACCCTGTGCTGTGTGTTTAGGTGTGTGATGAGCCCCACCCCCTGCTGGTGAAGAGCATGTTGGAGCACTGTGTCAACGCCAACATTGAAGAGGCGTACAAGGTAGCAAACACCTTCAGAGATGTCCTTTAGACGTCCCTCTGAAACAGGAAGTGAAGTCGGCTAAGGCAGGAAGTGAAGCCCTATAAAGCAGGAAGTAAGCGTGTGTGTGTGTGTGTGTGTGTGTTCAGATCATCGAGCAGCTGTGGGCGTTGGGCTACTCTCCTGAAGACATCATTGGGAACATCTTCAGGGTGTGTAAGACCTTCCAGATGGCTGAATACCTCAAATTGGAGTTCATCAAGGTAAGACACAGCAGAGAGGCCTGTCTGGGTCAGGGGGGGGTCATGGGGCCAGGGGGCGTCAGGGGGCCTGAATGACGTGTTGTGATGTCATCCTGTCTCCTAGGAGATCGGCTACACCCACATGAAGGTGGCTGAGGGGGTGAACTCCCTCCTGCAGATGGCTGGACTGCTGGGGCGTCTGTGTAGCAAGACCCTGCCACCTGCTGCCAGCTAACCCTGACCGTATCTACCCCCATCTACCCCTAACGCTCCCCTTCTACCCCCCCCATCTACCCCTAACGCTCCCCTTCTACCCCCGCCATCTACCCCCGCCATCTACCCCTAACGCTCCCCATCCACCCTCGCCATCTACCCCCATCTACCCCTGACATCCCCCATGTACCCTCCCACACCACCTCCATCCCAAAAGCAGGGGTGCTACCCCATCAATTCACCCTAATATCTAGATTATTCTAAACCCCTCTGAAATCCTATCTAATAAATAGTCTTTTCTACATATCATGACTAATGTTTTTTTTCTTTAATTCAGCAACAACAAGTACTTAAAACAACAAACCTAAAAAAATCTGAAATGATTTAGGTCTAAGTTAAGACAGTTCCAGGTTTGAACACAGGGTGGCAGTAGATCCATCTGCAGGAACTCCACACTTGATTATGTACAGATTAACTGCTACCTTCATTATCTGCATTCACATAGTCAGGCTCATCTGCGGAGAAAAGGGACCATTAGTACAGCAAGGAGAGGTGTGTGTGTGGTTCTATACAGTAGTGTAGTGTGTGTGTGTGTGTGGTTCTATACAGTAGTGTAGTGTGTGTGGTTCTATACAGTAGTGTAGTGTGTGTGTGTGTGGTTCTATACAGTAGTGTAGTGTGTGTGTGTGTGGTTCTATACAGTAGTGTAGTGTGTGTGTGTGTATGTGGTTCTATACAGTAGTGTAGTGTGTGTGTGTGTGTGTGTGTGGTTCTATACAGTAGTGTAGTGTGTGTGGTTCTATACAGTAGTGTAGTGTGTGTGTGTGTGTGTGTGTGTGGTTCTATACAGTAGTGTAGTGTGTGTGGTTCTATACAGTAGTGTAGTGTGTGTGTGTGTGGTTCTATACAGTAGTGTAGTGTGTGTGGTTCTATACAGTAGTGTAGTGTGTGTGTGGTTCTATACAGTAGTGTAGTGTGTGTGTGGTTCTATACAGTAGTGTAGTGTGTGTGTGGTTCTATACAGTAGTGTAGTGTGTGTGGTTCTATACAGTAGTGTAGTGTGTGTGTGGTTCTATACAGTAGTGTAGTGTGTGTGTGGTTCTATACAGTAGTGTAGTGTGTGTGTGGTTCTATACAGTAGTGTTGTGTCTCTGAACACACCCTCTCCCTGCTCTCTCTTCACTTGCTCCAGGAAGTCTGAGTTCTCATAGTCAGAGTCATCTGTACCTGGAGGAAAACCAAAGGCCATGAAAACAACATCTTAATTAGATGACAACATCACGAAACACTCTTTCTTTCTTTGCCCCCCAAATCTGCCAGTTCAGGATTCAGGGGTTGTGATCCTTATTTCAGCGTTAACCAACACAACGTACCATAAATGCTGTTGATGGTTTGGTTCAAAGGTAAAGTAGGACAAATGTTCTGGTACGGACACTGTTCAGTGTCTAGAGAGACACACAGGATAATGGTTAACGTGATCGAAAACAATTCTTGTGTTGATTAGTTTGTTGCAGATAACACAAACTTGAGGCTTGACATTTGTGTGACCTCCCCCTCATGTATTTGTGTAACTTTTCCATTGACTTTACGAGATGCTGTGATAGAACTGGTGTTTCCTATACAAGCTACCCAGGCGTTAGTTTAATAGAGGCACTTTTTTAAATGCTGTGTGGAACGATAAATGAGGACAGTTTAAAGACGTCAAGAGACGTTTTAAAACAACTAGACTTTCCAAAATAGAAGCATTTCCACTTGTTCACCTGATTCTGAATCCTTCTGAATCGCTTTCCTGGTTTCAACGTTCTGATAAACTTGGTCAGGAATCGGATCTCTGAACAGACCAAACACAAAGGAATGAATCACTAAATGTACAGTGATTCAACATTGTGTTCAGAACAGGCGTGATGTGATCATGTCCACTTACACATATGTTGGTTCACAGATTCCCATCGTAGCTAAAGTAACACAAAAAAAGTGAGTTGTTGAGAAGTAGAGGATGACATTTGAATCAGTATATTTCAGATGGATTGTGAGCTATATATGGATCTTACCATCTTGAATATTTTGATATTTGAACTTGTCCTCTCTTGTCTTCTCATCTACATTTTTTAATCAGTTCAGTTAAAGTTCAACAGTTAAACAGTTGTTAAACAGTTGTAATATTTTCAGTATTTTGCCTTTCTGTTTTAAAACCACATTGTTGGATAATTTTGGATTCTGTTTTCAGTATGTGTGGAAATATTTACGTACTTATATTTGACAGAAACTGATAGACTTTTTTACGTGCAATCTTAATGTATGTTTTGTTTGAAAGTTTACTTCCATAGAAATGTCCAGCTGGTGAAAATCTTACCTTGTAAATTCTGTGTCTGTAAGGTTTTAGGTTTCCTGAAAACATGAAATGCTGTAAGTGATCTTATAAGTTATTTTGCATATATATGTTTTTTGCTTAATTTGTCCTTTGTTGCAAATTCACAAAGTGGAATCATTCACCTCAGAGAAGCACCAATAGGCTTCCTGTTAACACTGTTTATTTTAACACATTTCTTTAATGCTAAATTTCCACATAGTTCCTGCCTTTGTAAAAGTCACTCTTGATTTTGTACATTCAGTTCAAGTGATGAAATGTTTGCTATAAAATGTCAATTTAAGGATCCTATAGATAAAATATATCCACTGTCTTTATGTGATACTTACTCAGGAGGGGTTAATGGCAGCTGGCGCATTATTTGGTTGGAACGTATGACTAGAAAAGACATATTGAACTGTATTAATGTCCCTTATTAGCCTGAAACAAGTTCACAAATCAGATATTGTGTCAATGCTTAATAAGGACCAAATACTGTCAAATGTGTATATGAAATAGAAATAGATATTTGATAGATTTATTGCTCACCTGTTTTTGATCGCGTTACTGCAAATGTGCTTCCCTCTCGCTGGCTGTGTAAAGCATTGTAACAGGTTAAGATTGTTTGAAAATAATTATTTTGATTAGACACTGTATTATCTTCCTAGTGTTATTGAACATTACTAAATTGTAATAAAGTAAAATTGTATTAAGTTAATGTCTACTTACAACACCTGTGGATCATAGACCTGATTCTCCTGTATTAACCCTGTTACAGAGGAAACATCACTTCATATTGTGTAACACTTGAGCAATATTACTGTGGCAACAGTTTTAAATACAACTTTCACAAAAAAAAACACATTTAGAAATGTTCCTGAGACTACAAGGTAATGGCTTAAATCACTAAATATAGGCTATGACTGTATAAAAACAATAAGGATGACTTACTGGAGTTCTTTTTGCAACAAAGACAGAAAATAGAGACCAGAGAGAGAGAAGATAAGGAGATGCTGGCAAGGAGAAGCCAGTCTGGGCTGGATACTGTGATCATAACTGCAACACAAGAAGTAAGACGTCTGACTTTCATTCATCTGGGTTTCATTAAATCACGCGTGTCTTTTAAATCATAGATCATTGTTTACAAGCTACAACAAAATGAATGAAAATGAATCCTAACCTCAGTAGAAATAATGGTCTGATTGCTGTTCCAGGAACTGTCAGAATGGGCTTCTGTGTGTCTCCAGCTCTTCATTCTCTAAGAGTTCTCAGGAAGTGAAGCTTGTGTGATTAAAGGCTGACTGACCTCATGGGCCTCAAATCAGCCTCGAGAAAGCTTCCAGGAAGCACTCTGCAGTCAGACTAACCGCATGCAGGCCACTGTAAGGCTGTACAGCCTCCATAAAATACACTCTCTAACCGTTAATATGATGATAGAACTCTATTTCACCATTTTATATTTGGTGCAGGGGGAAATTCCACTGAGTATGTAGTTTAATGGATGATGGAACATAATGTTTCAAAATAAACTTAATAAATGTAAATTATATTGTCATGCATCTGAGAAGCAGCCAACTTTTAATACCGAGGCTTAAAGAAAATATCAGAGGACACTCACCAACACTGCTGAACACTTTTCATCGCATTTCAACTTTAAAAAACAAATAAACCAAAAAAGGATCTTCCAGTCTTCTACATTCGTATGAGCCACTTCTCTAATCATACTGAGAGAGAGAGAGAGATAGAGAGAGAGACAGAGAGAGAGAGAGAGAGAGAAAGAGAGACAGAGAGAGAGAGAGAGACAGAGAGAGAGAGAGAGACAGAGAGAGAGAGAGAGAGAGAGACAGAGAGAGAGAGAGAGAGAGAGAGAGACAAGCTTCCTGTTACAAACTGAACACCACCACATCCGCTGGCTGGACATACACACACACATACAGACACACATACAGACACACACACAGACACACACACAGACACACACACAGACAGACACACACACAGACACACACACAGACACACACACATACAGACACACATACAGACACACACACAGACACACACACAGACACACACACAGACAGACACACACACAGACACACACACAGACACACCCACATACAGACACACACACAGACACACACACAGACACAGACACACACACAGACACACACACATACAGACACACATACAGACACACACACAGACACACACACAGACACACACACAGACAGACACACACACAGACACACACACAGACACACATACAGACACACATACAGACAGACACACATACAGACACACACACAGACACACACAGACACACACACAGACACACACACATACAGACACACATACAGACACACATACAGACACACACACAGACACACACACACACACAGACACACACACAGACACACATACAGACACACATACAGACACACATACAGACACACACACAGACACACACACACACACACAGACACACACACACACACAGACACACACACAGACACACACACAGACAGACACACATACAGACACACATACAGACACACACACAGACACACACACAGACACACACACACACACAGACACACATACAGACACACATACAGACACACATACAGACACACATACAGACACACATACAGACACACACACAGACACACACACACAGACACACACACACACAGACACACATACAGACACACATACAGACACACACACAGACACACATACAGACACACACACACACACACACACACATACAGACACACACACAGACACACATACAGACACACACACACACACACAGACACACATACAGACACACACACAGACACACATACAGACACACATACAGACACACACACACACACACACAGACACACACACACACACAGACACACACACACACACACAGACACACACACACACACACAGACACACATACAGACACACAAACAGACACACATACAGACTCCACCTCACTAACTGTGCACTAACTGAGCACATTGGATATGATTAGTCAATATTTATCTCTTCTAGGTCATCAAGAAGTCCAGCTCAGTCCTGGGCTGCCTTCTGGACTCAGTGCAGGAGGTGGGCGACAGACGAGTCTTGGCAAAGCTGACCACCATGCTGGACCACGAGTCACACCCCCTGCAGGACTCACTGTCCGCTCTGGAGAGCAGCTTCAGCAATAGGCTGATTCACCCTCGGTGTGTGAAGGAGAGATTCCGCAGGTCCTTCCTTCCTGCTGCTGTCAGACTGTTTAATGATCACTAAAGACTGCTGTCCATAGCCACTATCATGTGCTACACCATTATCAGTATTATAACTATTACCATCACTACCTCACCACCATGCAGTATTACTTTTATTACTTAATTTACGGGCAATACTGTGTTATATTCATATTCTGTATTAAGTGCAAAATGTCTGTTGTTCAATATTACCCCATGGTGTTCTTGTTGCGCTTATTGTTATTATTGTTATATTACCCTGCAACCCCGTGTGCTGTACTTTACCCTGCTGCTTTTGTGAACTGCAATTGACACCCCTGGAGGACAAATAAAGGTTTATCTAATCTAATCTAGTCGGATGATTAATTAAATAATATCTTCATTGGAGCCCACAAGCTCACAGTAGGACCATGTTGATTTTTGACTTTTGTACACGTTCATAAAAATAAATCTATACAAAGTTGTCATGTGCTGATCTGGTCCATCACATACCAGCTGTATAAGGCCATTAGAACCCGCAGCAGATTTATGAGACATTAGGTAGATTCGACTTCCTGCACCGCTGCAGCCGGAGGACACTTCTTTCCTCAGACCATATGTGGTGGATAAATACAATAAAGTTATACAGCAGGCATTAAAACTGGTATTATAATAAACGTTGAAAACACGCACAGACACTTTCATTTTTGGAGAGAAAAAACTTCTCGAGGTTAACCAGGGTTTGAGGATATCTGTGCAAAATGACGAAGTGACGACGTATAATGTTGTCATGTCTGAATCTGGCCAATCATGAAACCACCGAATTTGATCTCACGAGACTTTGATGGAAAGTGACGGCAATATGTCAAATCGGACAACAACAAAATCTAATCGCCCTTGGGTGCTGCTGCTAGATAAACATTGTATTTACATGGTCTTTTGCCTTGCCTATATGCCTACATGTTAAGTAATCCCCCTTTGTTTAGTTTTTTGTGTGTTTTTGAATGCATTTGTTGATATGTATGCTTTCTTTCCCCCTGTGAGGGTGTTTTGTATGTTTTGCACACGAAAAAGAAAAAAAAAAACTATTATAATCTAATTGAAATCGACAGCGACAGCGTCAAGTCAGCCGGCTGCAGCCGTGCATGAAGTCGAACGTACCCAACGTCCTTCTCTGACGGAGATGACGTCATGAAAGGGGGAGGAGGGAAAGATGACGTCACTCACCCTCCCCTTAGCAACAAGAAGCAAAGATGGCAGCGCACAGGAACGCTGATCATCATCCTCCAGAGATCTCGACGCCGCTGAAGATCCCTAAAACAGAGGCTCCATCCCCGGGATCAGAGGAGGAGCTATCTAACCCCTCCACCCCTAACAGGTTCTCCCCCCTGACCTCCTCTCTGTCCGGGGCCGGCGGAGGCCGAGGTGCTCTGGCTTCATCCTCCAGCAGCCTCGCCGCTTGCCGAGGGATGTCCTGGACTCCATCCGAGACTAACGCCCTGATCGCGGTCTGGGGGAACGAGAGGCTGACGGAGGCTCGGATGCAGCAGCTGGAAGTGGCAGGGACAGTGTTCTCTGGGAAGGCTCCTGGTCCAGCCATGTATGAGAGGGTCTCCAGAGCCCTGATGGAGCTGGGGTATGAGAGAACACCTTCCCAGTGCCGGGAGAGGATGAAGGTAACATCTTATTATTAATAATATCTGGAGATAAGGAGCAGCATGTTAGAGAGATAGATAGACTGTCTAATATACACAACATCTAAATATCCAGCTTTGAAACACGCAATACAGGAAGAATTAGGGTTGACAAACTTCAATGTGTCCTTGACAGACAGATGCTGTTCTTTGGTTTAAAGCCTGTATGGTTGTTTTTCATGATGTGACAATATACAACCTTTATACCAATAAAGTAAATAGTTCTTTCTTGTAAAGATATAAAGAGTTAATCTATAAGCCTGCTATGTTCGGGGGTCTTTCACGTTGCTATGCTCTTTTTGTAAAGCTCTCTGTTGTAAGTCGGGTTGGATAAAAATGTCTTGTAAATGAATACATGTAAATGTAAGAGTTGTCCTGCATATTCTAGATGTTTCCCTGCTCTAACACACCTGATTCTATTGAATGGGTCATTATCTAACTCCTGGTAACTGGTATCTGTTTGAGAACCACAGCACACAGCTCCACCAAAGCTCCGCAGTAGAACAGTAATAGAACACTGTGATCTGTCTCCCTGTCCACACAGACGTTGCGTCGCTGCTACAGCCGGGTTAAGGAGCACGGCATCGGGAAGAGGAAGAGCAGCTACTCTCTGGAGCAGCTGGAGAAGGTGTTTGGACAGGGAGGCTGGGATTCTCAGACCTGTGCCCCAGTTCTCATCAACAGCAGTGGTCTGTACCAGGAGATGGAGTCAGACAGCAGTACCATGGAGGAGCTGTCCCAGGAGGACTGGTGCACACAGGTGTTGTCCTCTGCCTTCCAGGATGGAGACATGGAGGCTGGTAAGATGTGGGGGCTGCTGGGAGGAGGAGGAGGAGGAGGAGGGGAGGAAGAGGGGAGTCTGCATGATGACAATGTGTTTATTTAAGGGTTTTAACTCTCTGCCCTTGAGCTGTGGCTACCTGCCTGAAAACTCTGTATGAATGTCATCACTGCTGAGTTTGACCATCTTGTGTTATTTCCTGTTCAGAGGAGATCCAGCTGCCAAAGATTAAAGTCCAGACACTGAGACCTGAGCCCTGCCCGTACACACAGTGAGTGAACAGGGCTGGATGTGGTGTGCATGTTGTATTGTTGTGTATGTTGTATTGTTGTATATGTTGAATTGTTGTTATGTATATTCTCTCTCTCTTTGTTCCCAGAAAAAAGGAAGTTTTGCAGAATGTGACTCGTATCCTGGAGTCAGTACAGCTGAAGTGGGAACACTTCCAGACATGGACTGACTTCTCCCGTCTGCACCTGTCCAACAAGCTGGCCATCTTCGGGGTCGGCTACAACACACGGTGGCGTGAGGACATCCGCTACCACCACGCTGAGATCAGCTCCCAGGTTCCTCTGGGTAAGAGGCTCAGGGAGTACTTTAACCCAGAGAAGCCAGAGGGTCGGGTCATCATGACCAAGGTTCAGAAGATGAACTGGAAAAATGTTTACTACAAGTATCTGGACATCACCATCAGTGAGGCCCGCTGCCTGGAGCTCCACATGGAGGTCGACTGGATCCCCATCGCCCAGTCCAGGGTGACAGGCTGCAGTAACGGGATGTCCCAGTACCTCCTACCAGGGGGGATCCCCAAGACCCACGGCCTCTACGCTGTGGGCTACGAGGAGACCTTCCCTCTGCTGGACAGTGTGGCCCTACAGCAGGATCATGATCCGGCCCCGGGCACGCCTCTGCCAGGGGAGGGAGGCATGGGGGATGGGGAGGTGGGGGCGCGGGGCAGGACAGCACCCCAGGTGACGTACTGTTACCTGGGCGTGGCCGAGGACAGGACACTTCAGCAGTGTTTGTTCCAGCACTTTCAGAGCTCAGGGAAACACAGTGGGAGAGAGGAGCCCTCGGCCATCACTCGATTCCTCCAGGGGAACTGCAGCAGCGCAGGGCGGGGGGGAGACTCCTCACCCCACCACCCATCAGCCGTTTACATCAAGTTCATCGAGGTGGAGCTGGACTTCCTGTCTGCAGGCTCCTTGCTGGAGTGTCTGGAAGTGGCTGTTGGATACTCACTAAAGTACAACAGCAAAGAACTGCTGTAGTGAAGCGTGAAAGGATGAACTCTCACCCTCGTCTCACTCTTTTGACTGAAGTATGAACTCCACAGTATTTAAAGAGAGCTGCTCAGAGAGAGCGACACTAACTTATGTCCACAAAACAGCACTGAACTGAGTCGCTGTTTAGAGCTTGAAAACAGGCTGTCGATTGTATCATAGCTGGATTCAGATGGTATCTTTCCCTTTGAGATTGTTGAGCAAGACAATTTAGTTTCTGTTCAACTATTGATTGGTCAGCTATTAGGAAATAATCTGTCATCAAATCTTTCCCGCAATTAATATTTCAGATATGGTCGCCTAGGAAACTGCTTTAAGTTTGGTGCCTGAGTGCTGTTGTGTGGACAGGTAGTCATGTTCACCTCCTGTTTGACCATTCTGGAGGGTGTTACTGTGGTCTTATCAGGGACTGAGAGAGACTCCCCCACCTCCCCCACTACCTCCCCCCTCTACCTCCCCAAGACGGAGCGCTGTGTCCGGGCCCCCACCACCTCCCCTGTACCTACCCAGGAGGGCTGTCTCCGAGCCCCCACCTCCCCACTACCTCCCCCTCTACCTCCTCCCCCACCTCCCCACTACCTCCTCCCCCTACCTCCCCAGGATGGAGCGCTGTGTCCAGGCTGTCACCTCTCTCACCTCTGGACCATTCAGGTGTCAGGAAGTGATTACAGGAGGAAACAAGCTTTTGAAAAAGGTATCTACCTGAGAGACTGAAACAATACATAATGAATTATCTCTATAGATAAAATATATATATATATATATTTAAGAATATATATTGATGTTGTCAAGCATTCCAGCCTTTGCAAACATATTACATTTTAAAATAACTTTTTTGTTTGTTTTGTATATGAAACTTTTTTTATTTTTTGATTCCACATCGTGTCTTTCTGTATGATTTGCTTTGAGGTCTCAATCTTGTCACAGTATGTTTACATGTTTCAGAAACAAATAAATGAGACACTGACTTCTGCAGCTTCTTCAATGAGCTCAGCTCTCCTCACTGCAGCACACTGGAGTTATTAACTTGGCAAACTCAACACAGGCAGTACAGGAACGTACTGGACTCTTCTGGTGGTGAGTTTAGAGGTCCTGGTTCTCAGGGAACATCTGTCCTCCATGTTTTAGAAGGTATTTCTCTGCTCCATCTGATTCTAATGCAGGTGTGCATCAGGTGAATCAGAGAAACATCCAGAATATACAGGACAGGTGTTCCCTGAGGACCAGGGTTCAAAACCTTAAATCTAGGAGAAAGAGGAAGCTTTTCTTCGAAAACTGCTTAATTTGATCAGGGTTCACTGAATAAACTGAGGCTGTGTTGATTGATGTGTGCATCACCAAAACCACCAGCAAGTGGCGCTAGAGAGCCATTCCTGAGTCAACATGCAGAACAGTTCAGTTGTGAAGCACAATATATCAGCCTTTTCGCAGATTCATAATTTAGTAAAGTACTCTGTGAATATTCTGAATGTGTTTAGCAGTTGTGGTTAATGACCCTTGTTCAGTGATGCTGTTGTGTGTGTTTAAGTGTGCAAGTGTGTCAGGTCACTAGCTCTGCTAATTCTCACACCAGTTCACAGAATCCTGGAAGGACACTTACAAGCACAGTTGTGACACCTGCAAGCGACTGAGAAGCCACACATGACCTCTGTGACCCTGGCCTTGACCTGTACAGCCTGTTTGTGTTTGTTTAAAGATCACCCTAACCCTAACCCTAACCCTAACCCTAACCCTCAGCTAATAGTCAACAGCTTTAACATCACAGAATCTAAGAGGCTTGACATGAAGGTGATGATCCACACGTAAACATGTGTTTCTCTCTTTCAAAAAGAAGTTCAGCTGTTCTAACCCTAACCCAACCCAACTCCATCCCCATCCCTAACCCTACCCAACCCAACTCCAACCCCATCCTTAACCCAACCCCATCCTTAACCCTAACCCAACCATAACCCAACTCCATCCCCATCCCTAACCCTACCCAACCCAACTCCATCCCCATCCCTAACCCTACCCAACCCAACTCCATCCCCATCCCTAACCCTACCCAACCCAACTCCATCCCCATCCCTAACCCTACCCAACCCAACTCCATCCCCATCCCTAACCCTACCCAACCCAACTCCATCCCCATCCCTAACCCAACCCCATCCTTAACCCTCTTGGTCCCAGACAGATTGAGGCTTTGCTCCGAGTCCAAAGTATTAAATAAATGAACACTCAGCTGTGCTTTGGCTGACACCTCTTAACACTCTCAGTACGCTTCAACTGAGGTTTGGTTTTCAGAGTGGGACAGCTACATGGTGGAACTCTTCTACATATCAAATGTGACTCTAGACTTAGTGATTTAATCAGTGAAGTGAGTCTCCTCTCCCCTCTAATAAATGAACAGCCTTCCTGCATTAGCCTCATCGCCGTCTCCACGGCAACCGTCCGGCCCGGGAGAAAGGCAGTGAGGCCCGAGCTCACCTCTGAGGGCGAGGCTGTCACCACTGCAGAGCTTCTCTGGAGCAACTAAGTGCTGGAGGGGGGAGGGGGGGTCTTGGTGGGGGGGGGGGCAGCATATATTGTTATTTATTCTTATTTTTTGTCCAAATATTTGTCCAGTTGCAGGTTTGAACACACATGCAACGGTCTACTTTGTCTTTGTACTTGGAAAAATTGGTTATTCGTGTTTTATTGTTGCACGATTTAAAGTATGGTGCTGATATTACATGAAATGGCATGATATTATCATAAAATCAAACGATTGTCTGAAACTGCATATATTCCTGGAACTTACACTACATAATGGTAGATTTAAGCAACTTTATGTTTCTAAACCTTCAGAGACCAACTGATGAACTTCTGAACAATGACGTCACATGGTGGCGTGTAGCGCGCGCTGCCTGCATGAAACCAGACCGAAAATCCTGCAAAAATGTGGACTTTAATATTTAAACTGTTTAATATCTAAATTGTTTAATATCTAAACTGTTTCTAGATTGAGCACCTAACAGTTTAAACAGTTTATTAGAAATGTTTTCGAATTTTTAGAATGTGTCAGATTTCACGTGCACGTAGTTTTCTTCAGTGCACCTGCCGGGGCGGCGCGTGGGAACAGCTGCGTGCGTCACGAGCGGACAGGTGAGGCAGGAAACAGTGCAACTGCAAGAGTGGAACCCTGCGTGTATGTGCCTCAACCACGAGCACGAGCACAGCCAAGTCTAACTGGAGACACACGGAGAACCTCGACACAGCGACAGTGTGGACACTTGCTGCGTTCTGTGGAGTGGAAACAACGGTGAAGAACCAGCGAAGAGGAGCTCAACACAGCACCGAGCACAGAGACCGAGCACAGAGACCGAGCACAGAGACCGAGCACAGAGACCGAGCACAGAGACCGAGCACAGAGACCGAGCACAGAGACCGAGCACAGCACAGCTCAGAGACCGAGCACAGCACAGCTCAGAGACCGAGCACAGCACAGCTCAGAGACCGAGCACAGCACAGCTCAGAGACCGAGCACAGCTCAGAGGGGCAGCAAGACACTTTGAAGAAGCCTTGAAGTCCCCTGGGCGAAGTAGCGACTAGATAACGGAGAGACCGGAGTAGAGGAGAGACTGAGAGAGAGGAGAGACTGAGAGAGAAGGAGAGGAGAGACTGAGAGGAGAGGAGAGACTGAGAGGAGCAGAGGACATACTGAGAGAGGAGAGGAGAGACTGAGAGAGCAGAGAGAGACTGAGAGAGAAGGAGAGGAGAGACTGAGAGGAGCAGAGGACAGACTGAGAGACAGCAGCAGAGGACAGACTGAGAGGAGCAGAGGACAGACTGAGAGACAGCAGCAGAGGACAGACTGAGAGGAGCAGAGGACAGACTGAGAGACAGCAGCAGAGGACAGACTGAGAGGAGCAGAGGACAGACTGAGAGACAGCAGCAGAGGACAGACTGAGAGGAGCAGAGGACAGACTGAGAGACAGCAACAGAGGACAGTCTGTGGACATGAACACCAGCACCTTCAGATCCTTGCTGAACCTGACGTTGATCCTCACTGGTGAGTTCAGTTTATTAACAACTACATTCATCAATGTTTTGGAGAAAGAAAAAAACATTCCTTTCAAGAACGTAGACCTAGACAAATAGTTCCTAAACATCATTTAAACATGAACTATGTAGCCTGAGAATAGAATCTAGTCTTGTTTAGATTACAAGATAGAGGCATCACGAGTACCCGAAGGGATTACATCTGAAACACCTGTTTGTTTTCTCGTATTATTTGAAACAAGTGTTACACATGATTGTGCTGCCGGGGCAGAATAATCCCTTTATTCCAATAGGCTGGAGGCCGAGAAATACACTGATCCTTCTCTTGTTACTGTGACTATACATGCAAAAGCTCCCTCAATTTCAAGAGATCTCAAATGATTCATAATGGTAGAAACTATAGAACAGGGAGTCAGAGTTGATAACTAGTGACTCACTCACAGGATTATTTTGTATTTTTTTGTACAAATATATTTCATCAAATTGGAAGATTCAATGTTTGAAGTTTAGATGAAAACACATTTAGTTATGGTCAGTCTGTATTGTATTTTGAAGACAGTGGGTCTTGTGAATCTACCAGCATAAAATCGTTTTAGCAACTGTTGAGAATCTTTCGCTTGATATCAATATCCACCAGCTTTATTTCAGATGAACACATGTACAAATGAAAAGTGGTCAATTGTGGGTCTGACTGTTTGCCTGTGTGTCTATTAGTCTGTCAGTCTGTCTGCCTGTCTGTGTCAGTCTGTCTGCCTGTCTGTCTGCCTGTTTGTCTGTCTGTCTATCTGTATGTCTGCCTGTCAATCAGTCTGTTTGCCTGTCAGTCTGTCTGCCAATGTGTTGTTCAGTTTCAGTCTCAGTCCAGTTTTGTTTCCTAAACACTGACATGTGATGATGCAGGTGTTTTTCTAACAGGTAGTCAGTCTCAGGGTGTTTCTTCAGCACAACCTGGCCCATGTAAAGCCTCCCTCCCTCCCTCCTTCCCTTCCTCCCTCCCTCCCTTCCTCCCTCCCTTCCTCCCTCCCTTCCTGTGTGGTTCTATGGGCTGTAGTCCTACAGCAAGTGTGACCTTCACAGGACAGACTCTTGATAGGAAATGCTGTTGAATAGCTGCTGACTAACAGGACTGACGGACATTTTCAAAGTTGTGATTAAATTGGCATCTTTCAGGAACAAACAGGAAGCCCACTAATTGTGCAGCATGAGTGTCTATTAGATCAAAGTTTCGAGAGAAGGGAAAAGTATCCGTCTGAAATGAGCCAATAGAGAACTAATGTAGGGTGGTAAAGGATTTTCAGCTAATGAATATTTCAAATGCAATGATGCTACTCAAAGTCATTAAGAGCCCCACATGATGAAGGCAGTCATGGTGTTCTACCAGACAGCCATCTTATTTCACCACATAAATCCATGCCTACATTCCAATTCTGTTCATTCAAATTCATGGTCTTGGGTCTATTTACGGTCGACTAGTTAAATAATTTGTCTTCAGGTCAGTAGGTTGACTACATAATCATGTGTTGTGTTGTAATTGTTCAAATGACCTTGAGGTGTTGTACGGTATATTAGTAGTAAAGTTCCAGTTCTGATTTTATCAACAAAGGCAACGTGTTTTAGAAATGTTATTATTTCATCTTTACCACACAGTGTGGAGACTTTTGTTGTTGTTGCTTTTGCTAATCTAGAGAATTAATGGATTAGTGAATGAGAAGAGAGAGTGTTTCTGCATCTCTTAGTGTTTACACTATCTGTCTCTACTGTCTCTACTATGTGTCTCTCTCTCTCTCTCTCTTTCTGTCTCTCTCTCTCCATCTCTCTCTTTCTGTCTCTCTCTCCATCTCTCTGTCTCTCTCTCTTTGTCTCTCTGTCTATCTCTTGTCTTTTTCTCTCTGTTTCTATCTCTCTCGCTCTCTCTTTATTTGTCTCTCTGTCTCTATCTCTCTGTCTCTCTATATATACATTTGTCTCTGTCTCTCTCTGTCTCTCTTGTTCTCCCTCTGTCTCTCTCTATATATATATTTGTCTCTCTCTATTTGTCTCTCTATCTGACTCTCTCTTTCTCTCTCTGTCTCGGTAATTAATCTAATCTTTGCAATTCCCCAGTGGGCTCAGTTTTAATAGGACTTGACAATTGTTTATGAAAACTTTTCCTGTCTGTGATTAAGCAAGTGTGTTGGATCTATGGATGTGATTTAATATTAGACAGTCGTCACATTAAACATGGATGTTTATATCTTCTGATATAAGGCTGCAGGCTTCATCACTGACTAGGATTAACCTGTGACACATGTGTGTTGAAATTGCAGTTGTGTGTGTGTGTGTGTGTCCATGCCTGTACGAACACCTGATAAGACAGTGACAGTTCTCTTATCTAAAGCCTGCTTTTCACGACAGCATTAGAAACTTGTGAATAAACCTTCTCGTATCTACAAGCTGTTCATCACAGCATTAATATTCTGGCCGGCACACAGCAGCCTCCCAGAGAACAGGTTCTGTGTTCCATCTCTCACTCTCACTTATTTAACAGGGTCGTCCTCCATGGCTTAAAAGTCCCTCTGCTTTCGGAGGACAGACTTCGTCCTGTAGCGTGTCCCTCATGGTGACACAGGACTGACTGTCTTATTCTGTCCATGTCTGTCCTCCTCATCATGTTGCATTAATGGAGGCTTGAGTCCTGCTCTGCTGCCTCAGTCCAGCTGAGCTCCTCCCTCCCCTCAGTATTAGCCTGGCTTCAGATGGCCTTTGCTTTGCTCTCTGTCCTCATCCATGTCACATCCCAGAGAGGCTGATGGAGAGGGCGGACCCTGGACTGGAATCTCTTTTATAACAACTCTGGCTTATCTGTAATTGCTCATTTCTTGAAATAATATCTACTGGAAGGCTGCCATGCTAGAGATTACGAAGAGCTGGTTTGAAGTTGGTGGTCCCTTGAGCTTGCGTGTGTACGTGTGTACGTGTGTGTGGACCCTACCCAGAGCCTGCTGTGTGTGTGTGTGTGTGTGTGTGGGGACCTTACCCCAAGCACGCTTTTGATTTGTTCCACAGGGATTGTGGATTTGTCAGGACTGCAGGGAGGAGATCAACATCATGTCAACTCTTTTTTTCTTTTTTCTTTGGTGAGAGAGGTTGTCTGGGATTGGTCCAGCCAGCCTGGCAGTCTAGAGAGCTGGGATTGGTCCAGAGACATGCAGGTGATGTAATCCTGTTCGCACACACACCTGGAGCTCTAGGTACAGATTCACTCTGACTGACTCTCCATTTTCACTGGAGGAGGACAGACCATGTTGAGGGTTGAAGCAGCAGCAGAGTGTCGCTGGTACTCAGAGGAACATGCAGGCGGATAAGGAAGACGTCATGACTGTTTCCTGTCTCTGCGCTCATGACTGCTTCCCCCAGGAGGAGCTTCTGTCCTCTTTGCTGCCCAGGGGTCATGAGAACCAGGGAGGGCAATGTTCCCAACACTGACCCAGGGCCCGACTCCTTAAAGACACAGGCACTCTCCTGCTCCCTCCGCCTCTCTGGAAGGGGAAATGATCTATATACCACAGCTGAGCAGAGGGACAACTTTGGTGTGTGTGTGTGTGTGTGTTAGTGAGGTTTGGGTATGTGTTTCTACATGAGTGTGTGTTTGAATGCGTGTGTGAGTGAGTGTGTGTGTGTGTGAGTATGTGCTTGCTCTGCAGCATGGCATTCTGTGCCTCTTTAGAGAGAGAAAACAACTGCTTAGATTAGAATAGAAGTTCTAACTGGCCTTGACTTGTATAGGATGCTAATGATGGTGTTTCCTGATGAAGTAACAGATGGTTATTTAGGTCTTGACTCTCAGCTGTGACTGTCTGAGGGGAAACTGAGCGATGATGTCATAGTTCTGAGCGATGATGTCATAGTTCTGTCTCACCTCAGCCTGATGTTCCTGTCAGGGTACGAGGGCTCACCTGCTTCCTGGTCTGAACAGCTGAGGAGCAGTGAGGAAGAGTATGTACTGAGGAAGGTTTCATCCATACAGCAGCTTCCTGAAAGGGAACATGTAAACATGTATGTGATCTTCCTGTTCATCCAGTCACTGCTGTGTGCAGGAACACTTACAATCTCCCAGCTACATGACATCAAGTCTTCATCACCATAGAAACTGGCTTCCTGGTGTATGAAAGCCAGCTTTGTCAATAATAACACGTAACTGATTAGCTTGCGTGATTAAAAAAGAGATCATAATAACACAAAGAACCATGAATCAGTCTATTGTAGATCCTTGATTGTGTTTTGTTCAGTAACGACCTGCCGATATCAACTGATATCTCAAGATGTTTCCCAAACTCTGGTGAAAGTCTGAAAGTCTTAGTGATGTTTCTCTTTGTCCTCTATGGTGGCGTAATGATTTTTAGTGCTTTAGTGAGTTTCCAGTTGTATTGTGGCATCACATGTTTGGCTGTCTGAGTGAATATGACCTGACACACACACACACACACAGGCTCTCATATACACACAACCCAGAGACGGTCTCTCTCACACACACATTCCTTCACCGTGGGGTAATTAGATTCCGCTCCACCTGTAATGTTGAGCAGATATTGTTCAACATCTGCGATCAAAGCTTCACATGGAGAAAAGGAGGGAGAAAAAGTCTAATTAAAATTTCCTGCGAGGACGTAGAGGCAGCGATGGTGTCTGAAGTCACAGCACAGCCGCCAGTCTTGTGGAAAAACTCATTATCTCCACTCTATTAGACTGAGCTTGGCAGAGCTGAGGGTGGTGATGGCTGCCTCCATGATCAGGAAGCACCCTGAGCAGAACACACCAACACACTGTCCCAACACACACTGTCTCCTCTCTGCTCCACACACACACTGTCCCAACACACACTGTCTCCTCTCTGCTCCACACACACACTGTCCCAACACACACTGTCTCCTCTCTGCTCCACACACACACTGTCCCAACACACACTGTCTCCTCTCTGCTCCACACACACACTGTCCCAACACACACTGTCTCCTCTCTGCTCCACACACACACTGTCCCAACACACACTGTCTCCTCTCTGCTCCACACACACACTGTCCCAACACACACTGTCTCCTCTCTGCTCCACACACACACTGTCCCAACACACACTGTCTCCTCTCTGCTCCACACACACACTGTCCCAACACACACTGTCTCCTCTCTGCTCCACACACACACTGTCCCAACACACACTGTCTCCTCTCTGCTCCACACACACACTGTCACAACACACACTGGCACACACAGCATGCCAGCCACACCAACACGCCACACACACTTCGCACACACTCAGCCGTTTCACAAGACCCTACCGTCATCTATCCTGGTCGGATGTGTGGTCTAGCCTCAGTGTTGTCACTTCATGCCCAAGACCACCTGTTGCTTTCTGGCCTGATCCTCCCCCCCTCCCTCTTCTCCCCCCCTCCCTCTTCTCCCTCCCTCCCTCTTCTCCCTCCCTCCCTCTTCTCCCCCCCTCCCTCTTCTCCCCCCCTCCCTCTTCTCCCCCCCTCCCTCTTCTCCCTCCCTCCCTCTTCTCCCCCCCTCCCTCTTCTCCCTCCCTCCCTCTTCTCCCCCCCTCCCTCTTCTCCCCCCCTCCCTCTTCTCCCTCCCTCCCTCTTCTCCCTCCCTCCCTCTTCTCCCCCCCTCCCTCTTCTCCCCCCCTCCCTCTTCTCCCCCCCTCCCTCTTCTCCCTCCCTCCCTCTTCTCCCCCCCTCCCTCTTCTCCCTCCCTCCCTCTTCTCCCCCCCTCCCTCTTCTCCCCCCCTCCCTCTTCTCCCCCCCTCCCTCTTCTCCCTCCCTCCCTCTTCTCCCCCCCTCCCTCTTCTCCCTCCCTCCCTCTTCTCCCCCCCTCCCTCTTCTCCCTCCCTCCCTCTTCTCCCCCCCTCCCTCTTCTCCCCCCCTCCCTCTTCTCCCTCCCTCCCTCTTCTCCCCCCCTCCCTCTTCTCCCTCCCTCCCTCTTCTCCCCCCCTCCCTCTTCTCCCCCCCTCCCTCTTCTCCCTCCCTCGCCCATCACTTTTGTCCTTTCATCTTTCTTCTACCTCTTACATGCACTCTCTCCCTCATCACTCTCCCTCATCATTCTCCCTCCTCTCTCTCTCCCTCTCTCTCCCTCTCTCTCCCTCTCTCTCCCTCATCACTCTCCCTCATCATTCTCCCTCCTCTCTCTCTCCCTCTCTCTCCCTCTCTCTCCCTCATCACTCTCCCTCATCATTCTCCCTCATCTCTCTCTCCCTCTCTCTCCCTCTCTCTCCCTCTCTCTCCCTCATCACTCTCCCTCATCATTCTCTCTCTCCCTCTCTCTCTCTCCCTCATCAATCTCCCTCTCTGTCCCTCATCATTCTCTCTCTCCCTCTCTCTCCCTCATCACTCTCCCTCTCTCTCCCTCATCATTCTCTCTCTCCCTCTCTCTCCCCAGAGGACTGTAGTTTCATCATCTCATCAGCACACCTCAGGTTAGTGTGCTGGGGTCAGAGAGATGAGGACTGCTCATTACACTGAGATCCAGGAGGAGTGGAGAGAGAGAGAGAGTGTGTGTGTGTGTGTGTGGACACTGTGTGTGCGGAGACAGTTTGTGTGTGTATTATTGGTTTCCATGTTTATATATAGCTTTACTCTCCAGGGCCTCTCTACTTGGTGGCCCTCTCTCAACCCTCACTCACATCCCCCCCCCCCTCATCCCCCCCCCTCATCTCCCCCCCGTCTCACCCCTCATCTCCCCCCCTCGTCTCCCCCCTCATCTCCCCCCCTCATCCCCCCCCATCCCCCCGTCTCCCCCCCACGTCTCCCACTAACACTGCCTGAACCCTAAGTAATTATGGGATATCTGTCGCAGCACTCTTTTTAAGAGGTGAAGGACGTTATTATATTTTATGTCTCGGAGGTAGTTTCTTACCTCAGACTGTAATTATTGTTTACTGCAGAAAGGTCTTTAGATGCTCTGCTGGCTACAGAATCTGTGAATAAAGACTCAGGACTTCAACAAACATGATATCTCCCATTTCTGTCATCCTGTCATCGACTGGGGAAAGACCTCTCTATTTAATTATACAGTTATGTTGTGTGTCATAGTGACAACAGCCCTGAGCACAGCATTAACCCTCCAGTGATTCTGCTGTTCCCAAAACACTTTGACGTTCACACAAATGTACAAATGTGGTTTTTCCACAGCCAGAGGAGGATTTCTGGCCAGTTTCTCAACAGTGTCTCCAATGCGAGTGGCCGATTAACCCCACAAGCATGAAACAGCCTTTAAAAGCCATCGATCGTGGTGGATGTGCCTTTAGGCGTCGCTTCATGCTAATGACTTCTGCAGTTTGTTGTCCAGGTCTTTGCGAGGACCTTTTCACAGCTTTCAACTTCCTGGTTTCAGTCTCTTAAAAAACATGAGCAGGTGTATCTAAAAATAGAAAGAATACGAAAGATTAAATACTCTTAAAATATGCTAATGTAGTGATTTTTGGATCTTCCCTTGTTTGGTGTCTAACCTCCTCTGCTAGGAGAGTGAAGCAGAACCTCCATGTGATGGTTGAAGGTTTCTTTCCTCTCTTTCTCTGCTCATGAGGCATAAAGGCAGCCAGGCGCTCGGGGAGAGACGCTCACTAAGCTTCCAGGAAGTCTTTGAAGAGGTGGAAAATATTTGAACCTGAATGCTAAACTGGATCTATCAGGATTAAGTCCGGATTCTGATGCGTTCTTAGCTTAGCATGACAAACATTTTTTCGGTTGGGGGAAGAGAAATATGGAAATGGTGATACTTTGTTAAACGGTGTTCAGAATAATACCGTTTCTTTGTAGGAAACTTCCTGTCTTCTGTATGTTGGCTTCCTGTCTAGGTAAACGGAAATAGGAACTGGAAGCCATATGAAAACTCATAATTGCCAATTACAATATTTCGCCTGCCACATACTGTGCTCAACATGCACTGCCAAATATAATATAGATATTATTTGTTATTCAAGGCAGAGCTGCAGTGTTTGAGCCATGAATAGATCTGTGCCCTGGTCTGTTTGCCTTTCAGAGCTGTCGGCCATTGACATTTGAACATCATTAGGGACTGTTCATTACTCCCATTGATTCGTCCTGGAGGTGCAGGCAGTGAGTGCTTTAACCTGCCGCTGGGACGAGGGGGGATGAGGGGGGACGAGAGTCTCCTCCTCCTGGAATAAACAGAAACAAATGTCTGTCTGTACGAATGTCTGTCTGTGAGAGGGGTTTAGTTTTTTGACAGGGAGAGTGTAGTGTAGTCTTGAGGGGGAGGGGGGGAGGGGGGGGAGGGAGGGAGGGAGGGAGGGAGGAAGGGAGGAAGGGAGGGAGGAAGGGAGGAAGGGAGAGAGGGAGGAAGGGAGAGAGGGAGGAAGGGAGGGAGGGAGAGAGGCCAGACAGACCCTCTGATCCAGAGCTCAAGGTCTAGAATGAACAAAGCCTGTGTTCTTGTCGGTTTAGCTGCTTTGCTTCAGGGTAGCTGGTGAGACAGGAGGAAGACTCTCTCCTACCTTCTTCATCTCATGGTGATCTGGTTTTCTGAACACCTGGAATCACAGTTGAAGGTTCTAGAACAAAATAATCCCTTAACAATCACCAAGCAGATCTCCAGGGAACATTCAGAGACCCTCCAGTCAGTGTCCCCCCCCCCCCCCCCCCCTCTTTCCATTTCCTCATCCTTGACACCTCATCAGCAGTGATCAGAATCACCTTCCTCTCCTCTGCATCTTGTCAGGTGACATCACCAGGGTGTCACATGATCAGATGATCCATCATCACCTCCTCTGCTGGGAAAGATGATCAGTTTCTGTCAGACGAGATATCAATACACTCACACACACACACACACACACACACAGGTCAGATCACTGAGAAACATCAGGATCTGTGTAATGAGAGTTTCCATAACAACACGCCCACACACACACCTACACACACGCCCACACACACCTACACACACGCCCACACACGCCCACACACACCTACACACACCTACACACACCCCTCTGCTGGTCACCAGGGAAGATATAGGATCAGGTGAGGAGGATGAGGAGAGCAGCCACACCGACGACAACTTCATCTGTCTTAAAGCTCGTGGGTAAAAATAGCTTCATCTGTCGAGGACCAGATCTGTTCAGTCTCATCAAGTATGAAGCAGCTCAGTGTGTGTGTGTGTGTGTGTGTGTGTGTGTGTCTGCAGGTGTGTGTGTGTCTGCAGAGGTGTGTGTGTGTCTGCAGGTGTGTGTGTGTGTGTCTGCAGGTGTGTGTGTCTGCAGGTGTGTGTGTCTGCAGGTGTGTGTGTGTGTGTCTGCAGGTGTGTGTGTCTGCAGGTGTGTGTGTCTGCAGGTGTGTGTGTGTGTGTCTGCAGGTGTGTGTGTCTGCAG
The DNA here is from genome assembly GCA_030340685.1 of Protosalanx chinensis. Classification (NCBI taxonomy): domain Eukaryota; kingdom Metazoa; phylum Chordata; class Actinopteri; order Osmeriformes; family Salangidae; genus Protosalanx; species Protosalanx chinensis. The sequence continues at coordinate 255,371 of CM059343.1, read as the reverse complement.
GTGTGTGTGTGTCTGCAGGTGTGTGTGTGTCTGCAGGTGTGTGTGTCTGCAGGTGTGTGTGTCTGCAGGTGTGTGTGTCTGCAGGTGTGTGTATGTCTGCAGGTGTGTGTGTGCAGGTGTGTGTGTCTGCAGGTGTGTGTGTCTGCAGGTGTGTGTGTGTCGGTGTGTGTAACACTGCCTGGTAGCGTTGCAGTAGTTTAATGAAGGCTGGGAGGATTAGACTGGGATTACAGAGGAGTTGCAACATATCTGCAAATTAGAGAGAATTAATCTGAGAAACAGATCAAGATGTAGTGGGGAACTGGACAGCAGTGTGTGTGTGTGTCTGAGAGTGTGTGTGTCAGTGTGTCTGAGAGTGTGTGTATGTGTCTGAGAGTGTGTGTGTCAGTGTGTCTGAGAGTGTGTGTATGTGTCTGAGAGTGTGTGTGTCAGTGTGTCTGAGAGTGTGTGTGTGTGTCTGAGAGTGTGTGTGTCAGTGTGTCTGAGAGTGTGTCTGTGTGTGTGTGTGTGTGTGTGTCAGTGTGTCTGAGAGTGTGTGTGTCAGTGTGTCTGAGAGTGTGTGTGTGTGTCTGAGAGTGTGTGTGTGTGTGTCTGAGTGTAAGAGTGTGTGTGTGTCTGTGTGTCTAAGAGTGTGAGATTTTGCATTCTACATGTGTTCCAGTTAGAGGACCCCCAGTAGAGTTGACCTTGTTATAACATGATGCTGTGTTAAATCCACACACATTTCCACACTGCCTGAGGCCCTCTGACCCTGATGGAGGGAAACCCACCATCACACCTGCAACTGGGAAGGAAATGAAACCTTTTCTCCAATCAAGCAATATTCAGTAAATTCCAGTTTGAGACTTGAACTCTTGTGCTTGAAGAGTTCCAGGAGAGTTTTAGTGGCAGTGAGGAGGTTTGAGATCTGCTCTGGACCACAGCAAGGGCAACACACACACACACACACCTAGCACACACCTAACACACACACTTAACAGACACCTAACACACACACCTAGCACACACCTAACACACACACTTAACAGACACCTAACACACACGCAAACCTGCACTAGCGCACGTTCTATTTCTGGTGACAGAATTAAGGTAAATCTCGTGCCACTCAAATCCATATGACTGTAGAGCAGTCTCTCAGAGAGAGAACATCTGAACTATGATTTATTAATGCCTCAAGGATGTGTGTGTGTGTGGGGGGGGGGGGTTCTTAACCCTAACCCTGCCTAACACTAACTGTACACCACACACACTTATTCCACCACACACACCAGCACATTGAAACCGTTTTGACTAAACTAGGAGCACAAGCTCTTTCCTCTTGTAGGACAGGGCTAGTTTGGAGAGGGTTTCTGATTGGCTGGCTGGACTGGGTAGAGCTGTCTGCTTCTCTCAGCACCTGACTGGGGATTTCAGACTCGCACTGTAATCCAACAATGACTGTTTGTCCAGTGGATAGTGAGGCCAAGCTGCTCACTGCTGCATTATGCAGGATGAGGTTATTTTGATGCTGTCAACTGCTCCGCTGGGATGATTCATCTGATTTCTACATTCAGCTTCACATAAACAATACAACAGCTACTAGATCTACAGAACTACATGTGTCTTTACATTCACCATCAAAGTGTTCATCAAAGCTACTTTCTCTCTCTCCCTCTCTCTCTCCCTGTCTCTCTCCTGTCTCTCTCCCTGTCTCTCTCTCACTGTCTCTCTATCCCTCCCTGTCTCCCTGTTTCTCTCTCTCTCCCTGTCTCTCTCTCTCCCTCTCTCTCTCTGTCTCTCTATCCCTGTCTCTATCCCTCCCTGTCTCCCTGTTTCTCTCTCTCTCTCTCTCTCTCCCTGTCTCCCCCTCTCCCTCTCTCTCTCTCCCTCCCGCTCTCTCTCTATGTCTCTCTCTCGCTCTCTCTCTCTCCCTGTCTCTCTCTCTCTCTCTCTCTCTCTCTCCCTGTCTCTCTCTGTCTCTCTCTCCCTCCCTGTCTCTCTCCCTCTGGTTCTTAGGGTGTGTTCAGCTAACCCACCCAGGGGAACGAGAGCTTTCGCCTGGGGAGCTTCATGCATTATTTCCCAGGCAGAATGACAGCATCAGACACAGCCTTGAAACCCTAGCCTGTGTGTGTGTCTGTGTGTATGTGTGTGTGTGTGTATGTGTGTGTGTGTGTATGTGTATTAGCCTGGTGTCTTGGGCATCTCTGTGACCTGTGTCCTGCTCACAGCAGAGTCAGACAGGACTGAGGTGACCAGCAGGTCCAACCTGCCCTGATCCCAGAGAGGAGGGATCAGAGTTGGACTACAGCTCTTCTGGAACTGGAAAACCGTCTGAATACCTGCTGATCTGTATGCATCGTGCACTAGGAGAATGTGTTTAGAGTCTATATACAGCTGCCTGCTTATCAGAATGACCAGGGCCTTCTGATACACCTGAGGGGAGATAACAACACTACACACAGCCCACTGGATCAGAGGCTGAACGTTTCATTAGCAAGACTAGAGTCTGGAGTCAGAGAGACTCCTGTGCTCCATCCCCCCCCCCACCCCCCCCTCATACATAAATCATGACTGGAGACCCTATAGTCTCTCTGATAATGGCTTGAGCTGTGGACAACAAACCCAAGTACAGGAGCAGAATTGAAAGATAAATTTGCTTCTGTCACCTTTTGTGAAGGTGAAAGGTCATGGCTTAATTCTGTTGTGTGCGCAGATACGAACCTTCTATCTGCTGAGGCACTTAGGATTCAGAAAACACACAATGTGTTGTCAACATGCTGTCCTCCTCTATCCAGGATCATGGAGGTCACTGTACCTGCAGGTTTAGACCCCAGGATCATGGAGGTCACTGTACCTGCAGGTTTAGACCCCAGGATCATGGAGGTCACTGTACCTGCAGGTTTAGACCCCAGGATCATGGAGGTCACTGTACCTGGAGGTTTAGACCCCAGGATCATGGAGGTCACTGTACCTGCAGGTTTAGACCCCAGGATCATGGAGGTCACTGTACCTGGAGGTTAAGACTTGAACACGTCTGTGTTGGCGTGTTACAGGACATGTCTCTTCCATCACCAACCCTCTGTGGTGTGTTTCTAGTAAAGTCTACAGCTTCATGAACAAACTGCAGCCACACTCAGACCTCTGCAGTCCGTCCCGGAGGCAGAAGGGGTTTGAATCATTTTAAACATGGTTCCAACACCTGTGTGTGTCTGTGCTTGGGTAAAAAATGCAGTTTGATGCCACAAGTGAGGAAATATTCTCAGCTAGCCTGTTTCAGAAACAACAGCTGAATCTGAGGTGGTGAGCTGGTCTAGATGGGTTAATTGGGTTCTTATCAGGGTCAAAGTTGTGGTTCTTGTCGAGTTTGGCTGACCTCATGCTCCTTAATATGGAGAAGAAGAGGAGGAATTAAAGTGAGCGGTTGTAAACCTTTCGTCGTCTCCCTGACGATGTTATTGTGGAACAGAACTGTGGATGTGGCTCCGGAGGGGAACAGTAATAACTGAAGCCAGAGCTTTTTCAGACAAGCGCCCTTTTTAAATTGTTTTCTGTTGAATGCATCATTCTGAGCCAGTAGAAAATGGGGGAAATGACTTACGGTGGGGCGAGAGAGAGAGAGAGAAAGAAAGAAGAAAATAGATGTGAAATAACTGGCAGAGAGAGAAAGGGAGTGGAGGGAGAGAGAGAGAAGGAGAATAGGCTGCTGTGCTGCCTATCAACAGGAAGAGATGCTGACTGCCTCCTCTTCCTGTTCCCTAACACACCACTTCCCCTCTAGCAGCCTGGCTCTCCCAGATAAGACCCAGTACAGCATTCCTCTTCCCGCTCCTCCCCTCTCCTCCCCTCTCCTCCCCTCTCCTCCCCTCTCCTCCCCTCTCCTCCCCTCTCCTCCCCTCTCCTCCCCCCTCCCCTGTCCAGCCCTCTCCCCGTCCTCCACCAATTCCAGCCCTGTTGTGATCGTCCCCTGATAAAGCATGCTGGGCCCGAGCAGAAACATAAATAAATACATGTTGTCGTCACGGCGCCTCCCTTCCCTCCTCCATCTCCTATCAGCCCCCAGACACAGCAGACCTGTGGCAGAGAGCAGCTTCCTGAGACAGAGCATCTCATCATGGCTGCTGTCGCTGTGTTGAACAGGCAGCGTCTGAGAGCAGAGCTGCAGATTGGAAGCTGTGGAGAAATGAGTTCATAGAAAGTCATTTGGGAGATAGGAAGCCTGGTGACTTAGTGTGCAGGTGCATGTTAGACTGTGGGACACTTTCCTATGAAACTGATGTGGGGAAGTAGAGGCAGGCTGGAGGGTTAGTAGAGGCAGGTTGGAGGGTTAGTAGAGGCAGGTTGGAGGGTTAGTAGAGGCAGGTTGGAGGGTTAGTAGAGGCAGGTTGGAGGGTTAGTAGAGGCAGGTTGGAGGGTTAGTAGAGGCAGGTTGGAGGGTTAGTAGAGGCAGGTTGGAGGGTTAGTAGAGGCAGGTTGGAGGCTTAGTAGAGGCAGGTTGGAGGGTTAGTAGAGGCAGGTTGGAGGGTTAGTAGAGGCAGGTTGGAGGGTTAGTAGAGGCAGGTTGGAGGGTTAGTAGAGGCAGGTTGGAGGGTTAGTAGAGGCAGGTTGGAGGTTCTGGATCAACTGTTCCAGTCTAACAAAGGAGCTGAGAGGAAACATGAAGCCTGTTTCTGAATTGAACTGAACTCCTCCCTTCCTTCCTGCAACCAGAGCTTTACTGTGAAGGAGAGACGCTAGCTAACAGAGGGAGAGTTAGTGTGTGTGTGTGTGTGTGTGTGTGTGTGAGGGCGAGTTAGTGTGTGTGAGTGTGTATGAGGGGGGGGGGGGAGTCAGTGTGTGTGCCTGTCATTCAGCCTGGTCCCTCTGACACCACAAGCTCCCTCTCTGGACACACAAAGAGCCCTTTGACAGCCGACTGTACCTGGAGCGCCTCCACACCCCGGCCCCCCCTGGCCCCCCGGCCCCCCCTGGCCTCCCCCTTGAACCTGGATTCCAGTTACTAGCCTGATTCCCTAACCGCTCAGCCACTTGACTCCCTTGCTCAGCTGTGGGTGAGGGTGAGGGGAGAGAGAGACAGTGCTGTGGGTGAGGGTGAGGGGGAGAGAGAGACAGTGCTGTTAGCTGTGGGTGAGGGGAGAGAGAGACAGTGCTGTTATCTGAGGGTGAGAGAGACAGTGCTGTTATCTGAGGGTGAGAGAGACAGTGCTGTTATCTGAGGGTGAGAGAGACAGTGCTGTTATCTGAGGGTGAGAGAGAGACAGTGCTGTTATCTGAGGGTGAGAGAGAGACAGTGCTGTTATCTGAGGGTGAGAGAGAGACAGTGCTGTTATCTGAGGGTGAGAGAGAGACAGTGCTGTTATCTGAGGGTGAGAGAGAGACAGTGCTGTTATCTGAGGGTGAGAGAGACAGTGCTGTTATCTGAGGGTGAGAGAGAGACAGTGCTGTTATCTGAGGGTGAGAGAGACAGTGCTGTTATCTGAGGGTGAGAGAGACAGTGCTGTTATCTGAGGGTGAGAGAGACAGTGCTGTTATCTGAGGGTGAGAGAGAGACAGTGCTGTTATCTGAGGGTGAGAGAGACAGTGCTGTTATCTGAGGGTGAGAGAGAGACAGTGCTGTTATCTGAGGGTGAGAGAGAGACAGTGCTGTTATCTGTGCATGGCTAGCATGCTAGGCTAGGCTACCACAACAAAGAACTGAGCTACGTCAGACATGAAGTTCATTAATAAATTATTTGAGTTTTTGGTTTCAGTTCATGAATTATTCAGGTGCGATTAATCTAGTCTGTTGGAGACTTGTCCTAATTTCCCCCATTTAAACCAGTGTGTGTGTGTGTGTGTGTGGTGTTTGCATGTGTGTTTGTGCTTGTGTTTGCTTAGTGTGTTTATGTGTGTGTGAGTGTGCTTACGTGTGCACATTCTGGTTGGGATTCATCTATCTTAAATCCCCTGGCCCCCCTGGCCCCCCTGGCCCCCCGTGGCTCTGTGGGGGGGCCACCTTCAGAGAGACACACTGGGGGATGATGGGATTTGGAGCATGAAGGTTTACTGAACACAGGTGTGACATCATCCTTCGCCCAATCTGCCAGAGTGCAACAAG
>CM059343.1:201791-248795 GCA_030340685.1 Protosalanx chinensis | reverse complement strand
TGTGGCTATGCTAGCTGTGTTTATGCTAGGTGTGGCTATGGCTAGCTGTGTTTATGCTAGGTGTGGCTATGCTAGCTGTGTTTATGCTAGGTGTGGCTATGCTAGCTGTGTTTATGCTAGGTGTGGCTATGCTAGCTGTGTTTATGCTAGGGTGTGGCTATGCTAGCTGTGTTTATGCTAGGTGTGGCTATGGCTAGCTGTGTTTATGCTAGGTTGTGGCTATGGCTAGCTGTGTTTATGCTAGGTGTGGCTATGCTAGCTGTGTTCATGCTAGGTGTGGCTATGGCTAGCTGTGTGTGTACAGGACCTGGGCACAGTGACCTTTGACCTCACCTGCTTGTCGTTTCCTGTCCCCCAAACGTCTGCCTGATGCCGGTCTGCAGGATGTTGGACAGACCCTCCATACTGAAGCGCTGAAGGACAAGGATATGATGTCATAATCTGGACATCCTGTTTGATCATGACGATCAACATGCATCATAAAGCAGACCAGGTAGGAAATGATGACTGAGGTTAGAGAGTGAGACAGGTAAAACAGGCTGATGACTAAGGTTAGAGAGTGAGACAGGTAAAACAGGCTGATGACTAAGGTTAGAGAGTGAGACAGGTAATACAGGCTGAGGACTGAGGTTAGAGAGTGAGACAGGTAATACAGACTCATGACTGATGTTAGAGAGTGAGACAGGTAATACAGACTCATGACTGATGTTAGAGAGTGAGACAGGTAAAACAGGTTGATGAGACTGAGGGTTAGAGAGTGAGACAGGTAATACAGACTGATGACTGAGGGTGAGACAGAGACGACAATGTTAAGATCAAGTTGTCTTCAGCTATATTTTCTTTGTTATTTCTTCTACAATGTGCTGCTTGGTCATTTTCTCTATCCTGTGTTTGTCCAAAGAACATCAGTTATTAATGCATTCCTGGATATGGAGGATCATGTCTGATCCATGCTGTTAGTGAAGGTCTTCACTAAGACCCCTTCCTGTAAAGTGCAGCTAGCTGCTATTGTGAGCGTCCATTAGCTTCTATAAGAGTTGTGTGTGTGTGTACATGAACACACAGCATCTACACATCTCTGCATCTCACACACAACACACTCATGATGCACACCAACACACACTGTCAATGCATGCACTGTAAGAGCATCCTGCCGCACACAACACACACACACTCACACACACACAACACACACACCACACAGAAATACACTGTCAATGCATGCACTGTAAGAGCATCCTGCCGCACACACAGCACACACACACACAACACACACACACACACAGCACACACTCACAGCACACACACCGAGGCCTCACCTTGATGGGCATGGTGGTCCCTGACCCTGAGGTGGGGGGTGGTGCTGATGGTGGTGTTACTCTGCAGACTGAGGCCTTTATCACGGCGACGCCTCTTCCCTCCGTCCCTCTGCTCCTTCTGTCTGTTCTGCACCTCCATCAGCTGGGTGATGAAGGTGTTCTTCACCTCCTTCTCAAACTCCAGCTCGTCTCTGTGAGCCAGCTGGATCACAAGCTCCTCAGAGTATTCCCTGATGGCAGCTTCCACCCTGGTGAGCAGCTGTTCCAGAGCTGGACCGCTCAGCAGGCTCAGACCTGCCCGGGGGGGGGGGGGGGGGGACGACACATGAGGCTCAACATCCACCAGAGTCACAGCTCAATATAGGAATACAGTAGAAAGAGAACATACACACACTCACAAACTCTCACACACTCTCACACACACTCACACACTCTCACACACACTCACACACTCTCACACACACTCACACACTCTCACACACACTCACACACTCTCACACACACTCACACACTCTCACACACACTCCGTAGCGCCACAGGGGGAGGAAGAGGAGGGAACATGACTCATGTAGTCACATGATCACACCATCTGTGTCTCCACAGGGGTTCATCTCTGTCCCTGATGCTCCCATGTTTGATAACAAGACAGAACACTGAAGTGTTTCAGACCAAACCAACATGACTGAACTTGATTATGGGGCTCCTGGCTTTGTCACCGGGTGACGATTAGATTAAGAGATGTTTGCCTGTTTTTCAAATTGTGTGTGAGGCTGACCCATAGTGAAGCTGACTCTGTGTGAGGCTGACCCATAGTGAGGCTGACTGTGTGAGGCTGACCCTGTGAGGCTGACCCTGTATGAGGCTGACCCTGTATGAGGCTGACCCTGTATGAGGCTGACCCTGTGAGGCTGACCCTGTATGAGGCTGACCCTGTATGAGGCTGACCCTGTATGAGGCTGACCCTGTATGAGGCTGACCCTGTGAGGCTGACCCTGTGAGGCTGACCCTGTATGAGGCTGACCCTGTGAGGCTGACCCTGTATGAGGCTGACCTGTATGAGGCTGACCCTCCTCACCTTCGTAGGAGCAGTTGTTGTTGGAGGCCAGAGACAGTTGTCGGATCTCCTCCAGGAGTGATGGACTGGTCTTGGAGGAGGAGTGGATACTCTCCTCCTCATCCTCCTCCTCTGTTTCTCCAGGGTCTGGGGAGTTCTCCATCATCTCAACGATCTCCTCAATGACCTTCAACACATGGTGGGAAAACACAGCAAAGTATAATCACAACCCTCTTCTGTGAGGAAGACTGTGTTTGTCCATGACTGTCTGTGATCTTCACCTGGTCTGCTGTGATCAGAGGCTCCTCACTAAGACAGTTGGCGTTGTCGTTCTTCTCGTTCATCTCCTCTTCTTCTTTTTCATGAATCTGGAGGGAAGCAGCATGAATGTAGAAACCTGTCTGATGTTTTCTAACTCAGTGTGTTTAATGTCCGTCATGTTAGAGCGACAGAGAGCTGCAGCTGCTGCCGTCACACAGAAAACTGAAACACTCAACACTAAAATAACTAATGAGGAGGGAGAGGGAGGAGAGACCAGGAGAGAGGAGAGACCAGGAGAGAGGAGAGACCAGGAGGGAGGAGAGACCAGGAGGGGGGAGAGACCAGGGAGAGGAGAGAGACCAGGAGAGAGGAGAGACCAGGAGGGGGGAGAGACCAGGAGAGAGAGGGAGGAGAGACCAGGAGAGAGGAGAGACCAGGAGAGGGAGGAGAGACCAGGAGAGAGGAGAGACGAGGAGGGGGGAGAGACGAGGAGAGAGAGGGAGGAGAGACCAGGAGAGAGGAGAGACGAGGAGAGAGGAGAGACAAGGAGGGGGGAGAGACAAGGAGAGAGAGGGAGGAGAGACCAGGAGAGAGGAGAGACAGGAGGGAGGAGAGACCAGGGAGGGAGAGGAGAGACGTGAGAGAGGAGAGACGAGGAGAGAGGAGAAAGCACAACACAAAGCCAGTAATGAGGAGCTGTTGTTACCTCCTGGTCAGAAAGGTTTCCGTTGTTCCCCTCTGAGTTCGGCTCGTCCCAGCTGGACACTGAAGACAGGACGTAGTTGTCTGTTAGTGCGTCCCACACACTGCAAACCGAAACAAAGACCGCATCACACACTGATCACAGACTGATCACTGATCAATCACTTCATCTGACTGTCTCCAGTCTAACCTGCTTCCCCCTCTCAGCCTGATCAATAACAGTTGAATCGATCGCATGAAGAAACAATGTGGATCTGAACTTCCTGTGAAAGCGGGTCAGTCTCATGTCTCTGTTCCGTTTCCACTGAGGAGAAACTCAGCATCAAGGAGCTGCTCACATCATCGCTGAAGTCTTAGAAAAGCATTCGAGTGCAGTCCAGTCGACTGTTTGTTTAAGGGACAATGACATGGAAGCAGAGAGAGAGAGGGGGGGAGAGAGAGAGGGAGGGAGAAAGAAAGAGAGAGGGAGGGGAGAGAGAGGGGGCGGAGAGAGAGAGGAGAGAGGGGAGCGAGAGAGGGAGGGGTAGGGGGGAGAGAGAGTGAGAGAGAGGGAAGAGAGAGGGAGAGGGTAGGGGGGAGAGAGAGTGAGAGAGAGGAGGAGAGAGAGAGGGAGAGGTAGGGGGAGAGAGCGAGAAGGGGGGAGAGATAGAGAGAGAGGGGGCGGAGAGAGAGAGGGAGGGGTAGGGGGGGATGAAGAGTGAGAGAGAGGGGAGAGAGAGGAGGGAGAGAAGGGGGGAGAGAGAGAGGTAGGGGGGAGAGATAGAGAGAGAGGGGAGCGCGTGTCTTTGAGTTTTTTTCCTTGCTTGTCTTCCTGGCCTCTCTTCTGCTGGCACTGCCATGTCAGGAAAACAAGCAGCTATTCATCACAGTAGTGACCTCACAGTCATGCCTGCTGTCCACACACACACCACGCTGTAGCCCTCCCAGCCTGTTTCCACACTGGTACGTCTTAGACCCAGATACACACTCACTCACACACTAAACACACTCACACACTCACACACTCACTACACTCACAACACTCACACACTCACACACTCACACAACTAACACACTCACACCCTCACCCACACTCACACACTCACACACTCACACACTCACACACTAACACACTCACACACTAACACACTCACACTCTAACACACTCACACACTCACACACTAACACACTCACACACTCACACACTCACACACTCACACACTCACACACTCACACACTAACACACTCACACACTCACACACTCACACACTCACACACTCACACACTCACACACTCACACACTCACACACTAACACAGTAACACTTGTCTTGCTCCTCCTGTGTTTTTCTCTCATCCTCTGAACTCAGCATGTGGATCAACAGACAGACTCAAGAGGCATGTCTTCATGTGACAGTGTTCCTCTGTGCTCTGGGGAGTCTACATCAGGCAGTCTGTGCTCTGGGGAGGGTCTACAGCAGGCAGTCTGTGTTCTGGGGGGTCTACATCAGGCAGGCTGTGCTCTGGGGAGGGTCTACAGCAGGCAGTCTGTGTTCTGGGGGGTCTACATCAGGCAGTCTGTGCTCTGGGGAGGGTCTACAGCAGGCAGTCTGTGTTCTGGGGGGTCTAAATCAGACAGTCTGTGTTCTGCGGGTTCTACATCAGGCAGTCTGTGCTCTGGGGAGGGTCTACAGCAGGCCCGTTACCCCAGATACTCAGAGTTATACTCAGGATGATACTCAGGGTGATACTCAGGATGATACTCAGGATGATACTCAGGATGATACTCAGGGTGATACTCAGGGTGATACTCAGGATGATACTCAGGGTGATACTCAGGATGATACTCAGGATGATACTCAGGATGATACTCAGGATGATACTCAGGGTGATACTCAGGGTGATACTCAGGGTGATACTCAGGATGATACTCAGGATGATACTCAGGATGATACTCAGGATGATACTCAGGATGATACTCAGGGTGATACTCAGGATGATACTCAGGGTGATACTCAGGATGATACTCAGGATGATACTCAGGATGATACTCACTCCTCATCCTGCAGCCTGTCCTCGTCCTCGTCAGCATGAGCTTGGTTGCGGACAGGAGCCAGGACCTCTGTCTTGGTGTTGTAGTTATGGAAACACACGTTGAGCTTCTCATCAAACTCGTTCACCAGGTCCTCCATGGATTTGAAGCTCATCATCTCGGAGAAGTTCTCCAGCTCAGAGAAATCTTCTCGAGTGAGGGGGGCCGGGGGCGCCAGGGGGGCGGTGGTGGTGGTGAAGGAGGTGTGGTAAGGGGAGGTGCAGGGGGAGGAGCAGGGAGAGGAGCTCTGCTCCTGGTCCTCCATTCTGTACGGCCGCAGGTCCTCAAACTCCTCGTCCAGACACACCAGCGGAGCCTCCATCACAACGTCTGCTCTGAGAGAGGGGGGCCCTGGGAGACAAGGGGGACAGGTGATAAGAGAGGGGGGCCCTGGGAGACAAGGGGGGACAGGTGATAAGAGAGGGGGGCCCTGGGAGACAAGGGGGACAGGTGATAAGAGAGGGGGGCCCTGGGAGACAAGGGGGACAGGTGATAAGAGAGGGGGGCCCTGGGAGACAGGGGGGATAGCTGATGAGAGAGGGGGGGCCCTGGGAGACAGGGGGGCCCTGGGAGACAGGGGGCCCTGGGAGACAAGGGGGATAGCTGATGAGAGAGGGGGGCCCTGGGAGACAGGGGGGATAGCTGATGAGAGAGGGGGGCCCTGGGAGACAGGGGGGCCCTGGGAGACAGGGGGCCCTGGGAGACAAGGGGGATAGCTGATAAGAGAGGGGGGCCCTGGGAGACAAGGGGGATAGCTGATAAGAGAGGGGGGCCCTGGGAGACAAGGGGGATAGTTGATAGTCCTGAACAGTAACAGGGTTAGTAAGGAGTGTTGGACAGATAGTTGTGCTGTTGTACAGATAAGTAAGACTCGTGGTGCAGTGTAATTACTGAAGTGAGAGAGAGAGAGAGAGAGGGAGAGACAGAGAGAGTGTGACTGATAGTTAGTTCTTGGACGCCAGCCTGTAATCCATAGAAAGTAGGAGAATCCCTTTTAAACTAGCCTCATTCTCAGCAAAGTGCAGCTTTATCAGAAACCCAATATTCTCATTATATTATTTTCTCCTCCTCCATCAAACTCTCTTTGACTTCCTCATCTATCTCAGAGTAGCCTAAATATTCTCTCTGTCGTACTAACAGAACAATATTTATATCTCTCTTTATATCTATCTTATATTTCCTCTTTTTATACTGAAACGTCTTGACAGCCCAGTCAGGATAAGAACTACACAACCCACAATTCCTTAGTGATGATTCATCAAGCAGTCTCCATTATGTGAGACCAGTGATCCATTTCCAAACCAAGACTTCAGATCAGACACTCAGTCAGGACGATGGAAGTGGAGGAACATTGTTTTTAGAAAACACTAACGGATGTCTTCGTGCCAAATCAATAGATCGATACAAGGATCACGTGATCTCGAATCCAAAATGCTGCATTTGTAGTTCAGTATTCAACTTGGACTTAACTGATTTTGAACTTGTAAAATCCATTTGATGGGAGGAGGAGGTGACAGAGAGAGAGGAGGTGACAGAGAGGAGGTGACAGGGGAAGGAGGTGATAGAGGGAGGAGGTGACAGAGGGAGAGGAGGTGACAGGGGAAGGAGGTGATAGAGGGAGGAGGTGACAGGAAGAGAGGAGGTGACAGAGAGAGGAGGTGACAGGGAGAGGGGAGGTGATAGAGAGAGAGAAGGTGACAGAGAAAGGAGGTGATAGAGAGAGAGGAGGTGATAGAGAGAGAGGAGGTGAACAGGAGAGAGGAGGTGAACAGGAGAGAGGAGGTGATGTAATTTGACCTTGCTGTAGACCTGCTGGTCCAGGTGTCGTTCTGTGTTCCCGCCACAACACAGGGAACACAAGCAGCCAATCAGAGGCCCTCGTCAGAGGTCATTTCATGCAATGGAACTAAATTGCTGACCCCATTTTACACTGAAACAAACGTTCCACTGACGGAGTCAAAATCAATGTGATTCTCAAATCAATACTTTGCCAATCCAATTTAAATTCATGGCATTCAAATAATTACACTAATAACATTTTCTTTGAACATATTTTAGCCAGAATGAAAACATGAATTGATTATTTACATATGCATGTAACATGTATTCAATAACACATTGGCCATTGCTAGTCTGTAAGCATCGTTAGTCTGTCAGAATCCCCAGTCTCCATGCAGTACAGCCATATATATTTGGCACATTTAGAATTTAAACAGATATTCTTGTTTTTAATGGTGGCATTTATTTTGTAAATGTTAATAATATGTCTCAATATGTTTACATAGAACACACTTGATATACTGTCTGTATATTTTGACATTGTCTATCTGATGTGAAGAAGAGGAGGGGGAGGAGGAAAGGATGAAGGAGAAAAACATGGAGGAGAGAAAAGATGGAGGCAGTGATGAGCGAGGAGGAGGGAGAGGAGAGCGGAGCGGCAGGCTGGAGAACAGGCAGAACAGAGAACCAGGCTGGAGAACAGGCAGAACAGAACAGCAGGTTAGAGAACAGGCAGAGCAGAAATACCTGGTATAGATGAGCCTCCCTGATACAAGTCAACAGGAAAATCCACCGTCCTCTTACAATGCTGCTGCTGCTGCCACAACCTCCGTCACTCCAGTGAGGAGGGGAGAGAGAGAGAGAGAGGCAGAGAGAGAGGCAGAGAGAGGCAGAGAGAGAGGCAGAGAGAGAGGCAGAGAGAGAGAGGCAGAGAGGCAGAGAGTGAGAGAGAGGCAGAGACAAAGCCAGTTCTGCTGGCTGGACGTTGCTCTGCTGTCGTGTTTCAGACAGACTGAGGGTTGTTTTCTAATCAGTCGGCTGGCTCAGCTGTGTTCAGAGAGCCTGCGCATTGCCCCAGCCCTCTGACCATGTTATCCTCTCCCTCTCACTCCTCCCCCTCTCCCTCTCCCTCCTCCCCTCTCCCTCCTCTCCCTCCTCTCCCTCCTCTCCCTCCTCCCCCTCTCCCTCCTCTCCCTCCTCTCCCTCTCCCTCCTCCCCCTCTCCCTCCTCTCACTTTCTCCCTTTGTCCACGCCTCCCTCCTCCCCCCCCTCCTCCATCTCCCCCCAGCCTTCAGCCTCTTAATATTCATGAGGAGGCAGAGAAGAACAAATGGAGCAGCTGCTTGTCTCCTGTCGAGCCTCCAGGCGAGGCCCCTCCTCTGGACCTGAGCCTCCAGGCGAGGCCCCTCCTCTGGACCTGAGCCTCCAGACGAGGCCCCTCCTCTGGACCTGAGTCCTCCAGACGAGGCCCCTCCTCTGGACCTGAGTCTTCAGGTGAGGCCCCTCCTCTGGACCTGAGTCCTCCAGGTGAGGCCCCTCCTCTGGCCCTGAGTCCTCCAGGTGAGGCCCCTCCTCTGGCCCTGAGTCCTCCAGGTGAGGCCCCTCCTCTGGCCCTGAGTCCTCCAGGTTAGGCCCCTCCTCTGGACCTGAGACACACACCAAGTCCCAGTCTGTACTGAGCCGCCTCCTCAATCCTCCCTGTAAGTGTCCCTAATCCCTGTCAGGTTTTAATCTGAATAGCTGCCTCTCAAATCCCCCTCAACAAGCCCGCATGTAGAAACAGGAACACGTGATCTCACCTCACGCACACACACACACACACACACCCCCACACACACACACGCACAACCACACACACCCAAACTTCATACTTTCTGCATAATCCCACATTGTGTGTGCCAACACAAGTATGAGATTTATCAGATAATCTGTGTTCTGTTTGGAACTAAATCACAGAATGTCTGAAAACAGTGATGAGTGCTGTTCGTCAGAGATGAGAGTCTGATCAGAAGTTAAACATTTAAAAACGACTCTATATATGCTTGAGGGTCATGTCTGCTCTATCATGAACACTGCTCTATGTCTGCTCTATCATGAATACTGCTCTATGTCTGTTCTATCATGAATACTGCTCTATGTCTGCTCTATCATGAATACTGCTCTATGTCTGCTCTATCATGAATACTGCTCTATGTCTGCTCTATCATGAATACTGCTCTATGTCTGCTCTATCATGAATACTGCTCTCTAGCTGCTCACATCTAATTGCATTCAGCTCCATCACTCTGTGTGTTTGTACAGGAATATAAATATGTATCTTTTATCTGGGTTAGCTCTTCTTAGCTCGTGCGTATTTTAAAATACAACTTTGACATCTGTGTATTCTTACTGTCCCAGTTATGACAATTGAACATGTTTAGCAGTGATTTTATGAATGTAGCTTTGATGGTGAGAGTAGAGAGGCAAGCAGAGACAAAGAGAGGAGAGAGAGGAGGGAGAGAGAGAGAGAGGAAAGAGAGAGGAGGGAGAGAGGAGGGAGAGAGGAGGGAGAGAGGAGGGAGAGAGGAGGGAGAGAGGAGGGAGAAAGAGCAGAGAGAGAGAGCGAGAGAGAGAAGAGAAGAGAGAGAGATAGAGAGAGACAGGAAGGGGGTGGGTGAGGTGGGTGGGGTGTCATTCATCACCATTCGAATGGTTAGTATGACATCATCACACAGAAGGCAGGCTGCCCACCTGGTGTGAGTGTGTGAGTGTGAGAGAGATGTGTGTGTGTGTGTGTGTGTGTGTGTGTGAGTGTGTGTGGGTGGATGGGTGGTGGCAACACTAATCTCATCATTACATGTTAAAATCAAATAACATGTAGACATATTGTATCAAATATGGTGTTGTGTTTGGAAGGAGACTATTTCTATAACAGAATAATGATCTGGTGCCATAAGATGTTTACTGGTTATGAATGTCCAGATGATGTTACTGTATTATTCATCAGCTTCTGATGCTTCTGATGATTCTGATTCTCTAGTTTTCACTTAATCTTGGACTGGAGGGATTTTTAATTCCAGTATATTAGAGACATTATTTCTGTCTTGGATACGATTAGGAATTCTGGGATTAACACTAAAACCTATGACCTAATTACCCCTCCCCCCCTCCCTCCCTTCCCCCGCCACGACGGTATAAAAAGAAAAGACTGACAGAGACCACTCGTTTCCATGGCAACCTGACGAGGCCCAGCGAGGTAGCCCTTGAGGTTGGTTGTCTTGGTTATAATTGGGAGACGAAATCCCTTGACTCCACCCCCTCCTCCCCTCCCCCTCTCCCTCCCCTCTCCATCTCCCTCCCCTCTCCCTCTCCCTCCCCTCTCCCTCTCCTACCCTCTCCCTCTCCCTCCCCTCTCCCTCTCCTACCCTCTCCCTCTCCTACCCTCTCCCTCTCCTACCCTCTCCCTCTCCTCCCCTCTCCTCCCCCTCTCCCCCTCTCCTTCCTCCACCTCCAGAGTTACAGGATGTTATTACAGACTCCTCCCAGCAGAGTCTCTCTCCTGTCTCCTTCAGATCCCCCCCCCCCCCCCCCCGTCAGCAACATCCTCCATCTGATCGATAGCTGCATTCTGGATGACTGACTTCTGCTTTCCATTCTGCTGCATGGGAGGAAACAGGCCTGTTAGGAGAGACTGGCTTCACCTCTGTCCTTCCTGCTGCACAAGACCAAACAGGAACTATAGAAGCAGTCCTGTGTGATGCTCGAGCCTGTGCTGCCCTCTGGTGGTCAGTCTGATGTACTGCAGAGATCTGCCATGATGACCAACATGATTTACATTTTAAAATTACATTTACAGACATTTATTTATTTACAATTTCCAGGTGAAAGAAGTTTTCTTTTGGTAGATTAGACATGGTTCACCACACCAGGGTCACAAGGTATCAGTTTATTCGACACTGAGGCAGATTCTTACCAGGGAGAACTTGTACACTGCTGAAGTCACAAGCTGAAAACACTGTGTAGATTTGTGATGTTTGGAATGTAGGAGATCGACTTTAGGAAAATGTGACCATCCAACGTCACAGAGTCCAACATGTTTCAGTACGTCTCAGTAAAAAGCAGATGATTCAAAATGACAGAAACACAGTTACATGTAGTCTTTTTTTGTTTTTGCATTTTGCCTTTACTGAAGTTTAATATCAAATATATTCATTCCTTTTTTTTAACTAGTTGGTTATACTTCGATTTTTAAGATTCTTCACTTCTATAAAAAGTATACCAACATTTCTCTGAAAATGAACATTATGAATTGAACAAATAATACTTCACTTTCATATTGAGGCTACATGCGTTAACCATAAAACATGATTAAAATGCCTGATTCCACACCTTGAGTGAAGGCACAAGTTAACAATACTTATCTTCAAGTTGTTGAGCTTTGGAAGTGTAGCTGGAAGTTTAATATTTAACCTGAACAACAAACACACACACACACACAGGGATATGGTGTGTATTCACACACACACACACAGGGAGGTGTGTGTTGTGTCTCAGCGGTGCTGCTCAGTGGGAAGGTCCTCCTCTGCTGGGCCTTGGTAGCGTTGAGCTGCCAGGACAGCCTGCTGGGACAGACTCTTCCTCACAATGTCCCCCTTCCTCCACAGAGTGATCTCCTGCAGCAGGGGACAACAAGCAGGAGACAAGGTTACTGTTCCTGTCTCACTGTCCACAGCATGTCTCACTGTTCCTGTCTCACTGTCCACAGCATGTCTCACTATTCCTGTCTCACTGTCCAGAACATGTCTCACTGTCCCTGTCTCACTGTCCACAGCATGTCTCACTGTCCCTGTCTCACTGCTGTTTGAATCCTTGTGTTTCCAGTGTGAGAGGATACCTGCTGTTTGAAGTAGCGTCTGTCCTCCTCGTCGATCAGAACCAGGTTGAGGTAGTAACGAACTGAGAACTTCTTATTCACCTCCTTCATGGTGGGAGTGATGTCATATCCTGCCAGGAACAACCTGATGGGGATGGACTCTCCTGGAAGTGACACGTGGAGGGGACATGATGTTAGGTCACCTTGTTTTTCTGGAGTGTGTGTACCTGTCACCAGAGTGTGTGTACCTGTCACCAGAGTGTGTGTACCTGTCACCAGAGTGTGTGTACCTGTCACCAGCTTGTGTGCACCTGTCACCAGAGTGTGTGTACCTCTCACTGGAGCACCGTCCATGATCTCATACTTGGCGATGATGTCATTCTCATGGTACACGGTGGCGCCCGCTCCTGTCGTCTCGCGGCGGATGATGTCTATTTCCATGTGACGGATCTTGATTCGCACCAACAGGAAGAAGATCTTTCCCACGATCACATCTTTGACGTGATATCTGCCGACAGACAGGAAGTTGGAGTTTAGTGTCGTTCTGATCCGGCTTCTAACTTCAGTCGGAACGACACACAATCAAAATAAATGTTTACGTTAAATACACGTTGTGATTCGTACTTTGATTTGTTGTACTCAAACTCGATGTGTAAACAGTCTTCGATTCCAACGTCCATCTTGATGGAGGAGCTCAGCTCTGGGAAAGTACTAAGATTGTGAACGACCACGTCCAACTCTTTACTGTTGTTATTCAGTCTTCTGCTTACTGTTGCCTTCAGAAAGTAGCTGGAATGAAGAAGGAATACATCAATGAAGACACACAACACACACAGAGCAGATCGTTAAGGTATGTTGTAATGCTGATGAGTGATGAGTAATGGTTGGAATCAGTGGTTGAGGACACTAAACTGTGTGTAACCTGAGTGTTGGTGTCGACAACAGCTATCAGAAACACTGTCTGTCATTCCTGACAGTGAAGGGTTAGACCAGGGGTGTCCAATCCTGGTCCTCGAGGGCCGCTGTCCTGACGGTTTTAGATGTTTCCCTGCTCCAGCACGCCTGATTCTAAAGAACGGGTCATTATGAGGCTTCCACAGAGCTTGATAACAATCTGTTCATTAGAATCAGGTGTGCTGGAGCAGGGAAACCTCTAAAACTGTCAGGACAGCGGACCTCAAGGACCAGGATTGGACACCCCTGGGTTCCCTCAGTGGATCAGAAACCTTCCTGGACAGAAGGAGAGACGCTGAAACACACTTCAGATGTTCCTCTGTCAGTTCCTCACCGTAGTTTGACGTTCTGGCCTGTGTACGACTCATAAGGCTTTTCTACATGTGTGAACTCAAAGTCAAAAGTCTGAGACTGTGTGAGTTCACCTGGACGGGCCAAATCCTTCACCAGAGACACAAACTCCTGATGGTTTCCTCTGTCGTAGTACAGTTCTGTCAAAAGGAGAAACAAATATAAACACACATTTAATTGGTGTTAGTTGGTGGATGACTGTAAATTGTGCATGAGTTTGGGGTTAAATGAGTAATTTAATCAAACACTGACATAATTATCTTTTGTCCTAGGAGTCGAAAAGGGCATTGACTAACTCGATGTGGGTTAAGTGGATATTGATTTTATTGATTGAATGGAAATCTACTAAACTATGTAGTCTTCTGTCAGTGGGTCAAAGGTCATTCACTTTTCTGAGGATTATTACGTCAGGGACCACATGACGTCACGGGACCAGCCTGTCACACTGGGACCAATAACACCTCAATAACTTAATAATAATAATAATTATTATTATGAATAAACATGTCAGACTCCGGCAAATCTGCCTGACAGTGCGCACACACTATATATTACTAATATTTGTTAGAAAGAAGAAATAGACTGTATGCTTTCAATCAATTAAATACTTTAACGTACCAATCTGCCCGATGAATTCGATCTTGATGCCTTGATGTTCAAACCTCTTTCCGGGGTTTTTAAGAGTAATGTTGATCTTTCCAGACACAGTTTCTCCATCATAGAAAAGAAAATATTTCAGTTTTTTTCCATCTTCGGTTTTGTGATCGACTTTCTTTCTCGTTTCTGCATCATTCAGAATAATGTCTATTTCAGCACTTTGACCAAAACTAAAAAAACTCATAACTGATGATTGTTTTTTCTTCTCCTACATACAGAATATTTTTTTTCTAGATAAATGTCAGATATAATGTCTATGTCAGATACTGACACAGTGCAGAGTTCTGCAGTTCTCTCCTGTCACGTGCTCATCCATAAGCTGGAAGGAACATTTGAAATGTTCTCTGTAAACAGAGGATCTTGTCTTCCGCACCGCTTCTTTACAAATGCGCATGCGTTTTATTTTTACAACATTTTTTTTTTTTTTTTTTTTTTTTTACAATATTGACATGCAAAGAAAGCAACGAGTAAAACTATTTATTAAACTAGTTTATTAAAACTAGAACCTGGGGCTTAATATGCTCAACTCCACAATTAAATATAAACTTTAATAAATTAACTTTATTTATTTTCTTACAAATATTTAACATTACTGTGCCTTTGAAATCTATCCTGATCTTATTTAATTGCCCACATTTAAATCTGGGGAAATATTCTCAGATTCTCGTGGTCTGCGCATTATGGACGCATGATGGATGTTATGAAGTGTGTGCAACTCGTGATGGCTCGAGCCAATAGCAGCTCGTGATGACTCGAGCCAATAGCAGTTAGCGTGTTTTGGCGGGTTCAGTCAAAATGGAGTTAAGAGACGCGCTGGAGACTCTGAAACTTCAAGACCTTTCAGAAGGTACATTTATAACTTAACCACAAGTTTTATGGTTGTATTAATGAACCTATTTTATTTAGCAGTTAGTTAGCAAGTCTGTAGTCAAAGTTTGGCTCCTAAATCGTCTTAGGAATGGAGGCTGGTGTAACAACACATTCCCTACCATCTTAATAAATGAATCCTGAAATGACTCTTACTGTTATAACGTGTTCATCTTTACTAATATGTGTCGGGATAGTTTGGTATCATTTAGCCTTTTTCTTTAGCCCATAATCTATAAAGGAGTAATGTGGTGCGGTTGGTTAGGGTGTCTGCTTAGTAATCAGAAGGTACCCTGGTTCGAACCTCGACCGTGCAACATAACGTTGTGTCCTTGAACAAGACACTTCATCCTCCTTGTCCCTGTACTTAACCCTGGTTGTCTCCTGTCCCAGACTGGGTCACTGCAGTCTGGGACTCAGAGTTCACTGAGCTGGTCCCTCTGGATGCTGCTGTTGAAGAGGCTGTCAGCAGGGATGGAGGTCAGGGACTCCAGGATGTATTCAGCTGCTTGCAGAGACATACTGAGGACAGACAACCTGGAGCCTCTCAAGTGAGACTTCACTGGAGCCTAAACAGCTCTTATCTTCATGTTATATTATAGGATTCCTTGTATATATTATATATATATATAATTGCTGAGGGCTGTTCTGTACCCTGCTACTGTTGCAAACTGCAACTTCTCCTGCAGGACAAAAGGGGGTCTTATTTGGAGGCTGTGATTTGACCAATCACAGCAGCAGCAGCAGCAGGGTGTCCAGCTGAGGTCATCAGTCCTGTTCTGCTTCCTGTTTCAGAGTGTGTGGAGCTTGTTGGGGGACAGTGGGGTGTCCACACGCTCTCTGCTGGCCTTGCTGGCCTACCTGGTGGTCAGGGTGAAGGGAGGGGTGGAGGGGCTGAAGCCCAGACTGCTGTCCCTCCATGCAGCCTCCCTCTACCTGCTGCTGCTGGCCACCCCAGGCAGCGTGGTCAACCAGGTGTTCCAGCAGGTGCTGTTTGATGCCTGTGTGGCCCTGCCTGCTGTCTGCAGGCCGCAAGGCAGCGAGAGGAAGAGGAAGAAGGATGGAGGGAAGAGCTCTCAGACGGAGGGGAAGAGGACGAAGACACACAGGAGGCAGCAGGAAGAGGTATGGACAGGGGGCGGAGTCAGAGGGAGCAGGGAGAGGAGGGGGGCGGAGTCAGATGGAGGTGACAGGTGTGTTGTGCTCCTCCTGTCCAGGTGGAGGATGAGGAGGAGGAAGAGGAGGAGATGGTTCACTTCTCCACCCAGGACCTCTTCATCATCAGGGAGAACATCGTTCTCCTGGTTAAGAACCTCCTCAGGCTGCTGCAGGTGTTTCCTCTCAAAGACAAACCCCAGAGTGCTGACAGCTGTGTGAAGGTACCAGAAGCACCTGCTCCTACCTGAGAGCAGGTAGAACCACTGTCCTGTCCTTTTACACAGTGGATGACACAGTCACATGTGCTATCCTTCAGATATTCACTCAACTGACTGATTTTGAACCGGTGATTGGAGAATTGGAATTCAACAGCAGAAAGTAAGTAGTGAACCTTCACCTGTGTTGGGAGTCACTGTTAATGAAGACCCTGATGTTGACTGAGCTGTTCTTCCAGGGCTCTGGATCAGATGAGGACTGTTCCTGAACTGGCCTATCACGGCTTAGAACTGCTCTGCTCTCCCTCTCATGGGGATCAGAAGGAGGTAGTGAGGCCGTCTGCTTAAAAACCTCCTGATGTTTACCTCACTGCAGCGCTGCTGTCACTTCCTGCTCCGGGGTGTGTGTGTGTGCTTGCAGAGCGTGCGCGGTGTGTTCCACAGCCTGCTGTACGTCATCCTGATGATGAGTAGAGGAGAGGGCTGTAAGCCCAGCCTGCTGCTGCCCAGCCGAGCTGTGGTCACCAGCAGAGACCAGGCCCTCCTGTTTGTCTGGTACACTGAACCAACACCCTCAACACACCTCACCTGGGTTAGGGCTATCTTATAAAGCATGATCATTAAAGCACAGTAAAGAACATTAAAGCACAGTTAAGCTTTATTAAAGCACAGTAAAGAACATTAAAGCACAATAAAGAACATTAAAGCACAGTAAAGAACATTAAAGCACAGTTAAGCTTTATTAAAGCACAGTAAAGAACATTAAAGCACAATAAAGAACATTAAAGCACAGTAAAGAACATTAAAGCACAGTAAATAACATTCAAGCTTTAGTAAAGCACAGTAAAGTCCCATGTGTTGGTTGTTTAACCTCTGGATGACCTCCCTGTGCCTCCTGACAGTCACCTGGTGGACCAGCTGAAGGACACAGCTCTGCCTCTGCTCCGCATCCTGCTGCAGCAGCTGTGCTGTAAGGTAAGATCCAGCAGAAGGCCTGGCTGCAGGACTGAGAGCTGCAGGGCTGAGAGCTGCAGGGCTGAGAGCTGCAGAGCTGCAGGGCCGCAGACTCAGTGTAAAGGGCTCCTCTGTGTTGTGTAGATGGTGGAGAAGACAGACTATCGTTGTCATGGTGCCCAGGCTGTGTCCAAGCTGCTGGACAAGATGCCCAGCTCACACTATGCTGCTTTCATCAAGTGGCTGTTTGCCTACTCCACTAACTCCAAGGTAGGTCACATCAAAACTACTCAGATCATTGTATGTGCAGTCTAGCAGAAATGATGGCCTGGGTATAGTTTGATCATATAGTGTACTGAAGTGTAAAGGTTTTGGAAACGTTGAACTACAAAAGTCCAGAACTCCAAGTCCCATGGTCCTCCCTCCCTCAGGTGGTCTACAGGCTGTTTGCTCTGGATGTGGCTGTAGCTCTGCTGGAGAGTCCAGAGCGGCAGGAAGACTCTCTGGATCCAGAGCAGGCAGGGATGTTGACCCACAGGTTCCTGGTTCAGAGCCTGGTGTTTGGCCGGCGCTCTGACTCCTCCCCCACCGTGCGTGGCCACGCCCTCACCTGCCTGGCTCGCTGCCTGGAGATGCCGTCTCTTAACGCCACGAGGTCCGTCCAGGAGCTGTTCTCCTCCAGTAAGACACCCTGAACACAGAAGCAGCCTGAACACAGCAGCAGCCTGAACACAGCAGCAGCCTGAACACAGCAGCAGCCTGAACACAGCAGCAGCCTGAACACAGCAGCAGCCTGAACACAGCAGCAGCCTGAACACAGCAGCAGCCTGAACACAGCAGCAGCCTGAACACAGCAGCAGCCTGAACACAGCTCCCCTTCAGCATGGTGTTGGTGATGTTCTAAGTCTTGTGTTCTGCTCTTTCAGCTGGTACTCACACAGGTCTGGAGGCTGAAGCCACTGATGGTGAGGTCATCATTCTGCTGCCTCCTGGCTTAGCTGTCTCCCCCCCCCCATGCTGGGGTCCACTTCTGATGACATCACGTTCTGTCTCATGTCCCAGGTTCTCTGAGATCCCAGAGGACGTACAGAACCCTGCCCTTCAAGACTGTGAACATCACCAACAGTGACACTGTCAGTTATGAGTGTAAGGAACTCTGTAGAACAAAACAACACATGTGGAAATATGTTTGTTAGGGTTAGTTTGTCCATCAGAAGCTTTAAAGAGGAACCTTGTTTTGTCGTCCCTGTTTCAGCTAACGCAGCCATGTCTCTTCTGAAGAAGAGGGTCAGTGACCAGAAGATCATCGTGAGGAAGTCGGCCATGCAGGTCCAGTTACACTCTGATCACTGTGTTACTGTGTGACTGTGTCACCTCACTGTCACTGTGTCACCTCACTGTGTTACTGTGTGACTGTGTCACCTCACTGTCACTGTGTCACCTCACTGTGTTACTGTGTGACTGTGTCACCTCACTGTCACTGTGTCACCTCACTGTGTCACTGTGTGACTGTGTCACCTCACTGTCACTGTGTCACCTCACTGTGTCACTGTGTGACTGTGTCACCTCACTGTGTGACTGTGTCACCTCACTGTCACTGTGTCACCTCACTGTGTCACTGTGTGACTGTGTCACCTCACTGTCACTGTGTCACCTCACTGTGTTACTGTGTGACTGTGTCACCTCACTGTCACTGTGTCACCTCACTGTGTTACTGTGTGACTGTGTCACCTCACTGTCACTGTGTCACCTCACTGTGTCACTGTGTGACTGTGTCACCTCACTGTCACTGTGTCACCTCACTGTGTCACTGTGTGACTGTGTCACCTCACTGTGTGACTGTGTCACCTCACTGTGTTACTGTGTCACCTCACTGTGTCACTGTGTGACTGTGTCACCTCACTGTCACTGTGTCACCTCACTGTCACTGTGTCACCTCACTGTCACTGTGTCACCTCACTGTCACTGTGTCACCTCACTGTGTTACTGTGTGACTGTGTCACCTCACTGTCACTGTGTCACCTCACTGTGTTACTGTGTGACTGTGTCACCTCACTGCCACTGTGTCACCTCACTGTGTTACTGTGTGACTGTGTCACCTCACTGTCACTGTGTCACCTCACTGTGTCACTGTGTGACTGTGTCACCTCACTGTCACTGTGTCACCTCACTGTGTTACTGTGTGACTGTGTCACCTCACTGTCACTGTGTCACCTCACTGTGTCACTGTGTGACTGTGTCACCTCACTGTCACTGTGTCACCTCACTGTGTTACTGTGTGACTGTGTCACCTCACTGTCACTGTGTCACCTCACTGTGTCACTGTGTGACTGTGTCACCTCACTGCCACTGTGTCACCTCACTGTGTTACTGTGTGACTGTGTCACCTCACTGTGTTACTGTGTGACTGTGTCACCTCACTGTCACTGTGTCACCTCACTGTGTGTGTGTGTGTGTGTGTGTGTGTACAGGCCATGATGAGTCTCTTGAAGCACAGTGTGATCTTGCTGAGCCAGGAGAACCTGTCTGTGCTGTCAGAGCGCTGTAGAGACCCCGCCCTGTCTGTCAAGAAGAAGGCTCTGCAGTGTCTGGGGGAGCTGCTGAAGGTGAGGACCCCTGACCCTTACACCCTGACCCTTACACCCTGGCCCAGAACCCTGCCCCTGCCCTGACCTTTACACCCTGCCCCCTGCTCCTCAGGCTCAGCCCCACAGCAGGGAGGTCCAGAGGGCCTGGCTGAGAGGCCTGCTGCCTGCCCTGCTGGACCCAGAGAGCTCTGTCCAGGAGAGGGCCCTGGAGGGCCTGGACCAGGTGCTGCTGAGCCAGGTGAAGAGGACCTCCTCCAGGCAGGAGGACGCAGCTCAGGTGCTCTGCTGGGACCTGCTGGAGCTGCTCTGTCACGACTGCCAGGATGTCAGGTACCTCACTACACCTGTGCCTCACTCACCTGTGTTGTGTGCCTCACTCACCTGTGTTGTGTACCTCACTCACCTGTGTTGGGTGCCTCACTCACCTGTGTTGTGTACCTCACTCACCTGTGTTGGGTGCCTCACTCACCTGTGTTGTGTACCTCACTCACCTGTGTTGTGTACCTCACTCACCTGTGTTGGGTGCCTCACTACACCTGTGTTGTGTACCTCACTCACCTGTGTTGTGTACCTCACTACACCTGTGTTGTGTACCTCACTACACCTGTGTTGTGTACCTCACTACACCTGTGTTGTGTACCTCACTACACCTGTGTTGTGTACCTCACTACACCTGTGTTGTGTACCTCACTACACCTGTGTTGTGTAACAGGCTTTGTTCTCTGTGTTTCCAGTCGCTACCTCAGCAAGGCCATCACTGTGTGGTCCAAGCAGAACAGGTTCACTGCAGCCTTCATCAAAGACCTGCTGTCACACACTGAGGAGTGTGAGCATGCAGCTGGAGCCTGGCTGCTATTGGCCAAAGTCACTGGCTCCTCCCCTAAGTTTGACTACAGCAGGATCCTGGAGGCCTGGGACAACATGGTGAGGTAGGTGACCCAGACACAGAGAGAGAGGCCGGCAACCGTAACCAGGAGGGAGATCAAACTGTAACTAAGGACAACAGAGGCTTCTGACACCTGGAGACCATTCTGACCTTTCTGAGGTTCTTCTGTCTGTTCTCTGTCCCCAGGTTAAGGAACGTTAGCGTTAGCACGTCCTGCCACATCCTGGGTGTGCTGGGGGACGTCTGTGAGCACCTGAACCTGAACACCAGGAGCAGGATCGTTGGTGAGAAGCGTCAGGAAGGGAAACCCAGGCAGCACTGTGCTAGATAATGACACCAGTACCATAGCAGGATTGTCTCATGCGTCCACAGATGACATCATGTCCTGGCTGAGGAGCCTGCAGATGCCCCTGGAGGTGATGGGGGCGTGTGTGGAGACCCTGTGTCGCCTGGGCCGCTCTCAGACCATGACAGACCCGCAGGTGAGCTGGTGTAGAGACTCCCCTGACCCCCCTGACCCTCCTGACCCCCCTGACCCTCCTGACCCCTGCGGTCAGGCCTCAGTTTCTCACTCCTCTTTCCTTGTGCAACAGAAGTTCCTGAACCAGCACTGTGGAGAGCTGGTCTCTCTCTGTGAGACCTACCTGTCCACTGTCATCCTCAACGAGAAGGGAGCTCAGAACCTGGACGAGGACTTGGTGGTAAGAGAGAGTCGTCCTGTGTCCGATCCTGAGGAGTCATGGCTTCACCTGAGGAGTCATGGCTTCACCTGAGGAGTCATGGCTTCACCTGTGGAGTCATGGCTTCACCTGAGGAGTCATGGCTTCACCTGAGGAGTCATGGCTTCACCTGAGGAGTCATGGCTTCACCTGAGGAGTCATGGCTTCACCTGAGGAGTCACCTGAGGAGTCATAGCTTCACCTGAGTCCTGTGTGACTGTGTTTCAGGTGAAGCATCTGTACCTGCTTGGTGTGGCGTCTCTGCACTGCCCTGTCTGTGTGACTAAGAGGACCATCCTGCTGGTGCAGTCAGTCCTGTCCTCCAGCCCCGAGCACACGGCCGGTACCACACACCCACACCACACACCCACACACACACCAATCTAGCACCGCTACATCACTCAGGTCACAGCATGGGACCTTATCTGCTTCCATGACATCATGATGATGAGCTGCTGTGTGTTTCTGTGTGTTCCAGAAGAAGTTCTAGAGGAGCCCCCGGCCTCCCATCCCCCGGCCTCCCAGCCCCCGGCCTCCCAGCCTCTAACCTACCAGCCCCCGGCCTCCCAGCCCCTGACCTCCCAGCCTCTAACCTCCCAGCCTCTGTCCCAGTTCAGCCCGTCCTCCCTACCCAGCAGGGTGAGAGCCCAGGCTGTCCTCACCCTGGGTAAGTATCCCTGTGTCTCCAGCAGACAAGCCCCAACACAGCTCCTCTACACAGCCCTACACAGCCCAGCACAGCTCCCCTACACAGCTCCCCTACACAGGGACCTGCAGACTCAGTGTGCCTGTGCTGTGTCTCCCCTCCAGGGAAGCTGTGCCTGCAGCATGAGGAGCTGACTCGGAGGTACCTGCCTGCCTTTGCTGGGGAGCTGCAGCTGAGTGCAGACATGGCTGTTCGCAGTAACGTGGTGGTGGTTCTGTGTGACCTGTGTGTGCGCTACACTAACATGGTGGAGACATACATCCCCTGCATCTCAGCCTGTCTGCAGGACAAACACGCTCTGGTCAGGGAGCAGACTGTTATCATGGTGACCAGCCTGCTGCAGGTACACACACACACCACACACACAACCGACAAGAATCTGATCTCTTACATTATGAATTATCATAAAGTCCTGATGTCTTGACCTGTGTGTGTGTGTGTGTGTGTGTGTGGTAGGAGGAGTATGTGAAGTGGAAAGGCTCTCTGTTCTTCAGGTTTGTGACGGTGCTGGTGGACCCTGAACCAGCTGTTAGCAGGTAAGAGACCTCCCCTCCAGCAAACCTCACCTCACCTCCCAGTCTAACACACCTCACCTCCCACCACCTCCCAGTCTAACACACCTCACCTCACCTCCCAGTCTAACACACCTCACCTCACCTCCCAGTCTAACAGACCTCACCTCCCACCACCTCCCAGTCTAACACACCTCACCTCACCTCCCAGTCTAACACACCTCACCTCACCTCCCAGTCTAACACACCTCACCTCACCTCCCAGTCTAACACACCTCACCTCACCTCCCAGTCTAACACACCTCACCTCACCTCACCTCCCAGTCTAACACACCTCACCTCACCTCCCAGTCTAACACACCTCACCTCACCTCCCAGTCTAACACACCTCACCTCACCTCACCTCCCAGTCTAACACACCTCACCTCACCTCCCAGTCTAACACACCTCACCTCACAGTCTAACAGACCTCACCTCCCACCACCTCCCAGTCTAACACACCTCACCTCACCTCCCAGTCTAACACACCTCACCTCACCTCCCAGTCTAACAGACCTCACCTCCCACCACCTCCCAGTCTAACACACCTCACCTCCCACCACCTCCCAGTCTAACACACCTAACCTCACCTCCCAGTCTAACACACCTCACCTCACCTCCCAGTCTAACAGACCTCACCTCCCACCACCTCCCAGTCTAACACACCTCACCTCACCTCCCAGTCTAACACACCTCACCTCACCTCCCAGTCTAACACACCTCACCTCACCTCCCAGTCTAACACACCTCACCTCACCTCCCAGTCTAACACACCTCACCTCACCTCACCTCCCAGTCTAACACACCTCACCTCACCTCCCAGTCTAACACACCTCACCTCCCAGTCTTGATAGCAGTCTGTGTCCCTCAGTTCTGTCTGCTCCAGCTTGTGTTCTTGTGTCTCCAGGCTGTGTGAGTTCTGTCTGGTCCACCTGCTTCTGAAGAAGAACCCTGCCATGTTCTCTCAGCACTTCATAGAGTGCATCTTTCACTTCAATTCCTACGAGAAACACAAAACCTATAACAAGTTCCCCCAAACTGCAAGGTAATCACCAGGATCTAGCTGTAGGTAATGACTCACTTTAACAACCTGCAGTGATAGATGAGCTGTGTTGTACGGTGTGTGTGTGTGTGTGTGTTCCTGTTCCCAGTGAGAAGGCCAGGTTCTCTCTGAAAGGTTCCCACAACAGAGACAAGAGGTTCAGGATCTACCGCTTCCTGCTGGGAAGCTGCACAGACGCTCAGCGCTTCAACATCACAACCAAGATCAGCCTCAGTGTGCTGGGTAACTGCTGGACCACACAGCACCACAACACAGCCTAACAGCTTCATGCTGGACCACACAGCACCACAACACAGCCTAACAGCTTCATGCTGGACCACACAGCACCACAGCACAGCCTAACAGCTTCATGCTGGACCACACAGCACCACAGCACAGCCTAA
Organism: Protosalanx chinensis; assembly: GCA_030340685.1. NCBI lineage: Eukaryota > Metazoa > Chordata > Actinopteri > Osmeriformes > Salangidae > Protosalanx > Protosalanx chinensis. Next base: position 224,707 of record CM059343.1, on the reverse strand, counting down.
CAGCTTCATGCTGGACCACACAGCACCACAGCACAGCCTAACAGCTTCATGCTGGACCACACAGCACCACAGCACAGCCTAACAGCTTGATGCTGGACCACACAGCACCACAGCACAGCCTAACAGCTTCATGCTGGACCACACAGCACCACAGCACAGCCTAACAGCTTCATGCTGGACCACACAGCACCACAGCACAGCCTAACAGCTTGATGCTGGACCACACAGCACCACAGCACAGCCTAACAGCTTCATGCTGGACCACACAGCACCACAGCACAGCCTAAAAGCTTCATGCTGGACCACACAGCACCACACAACAGCCTAACAGCTTCATGCTGGACCACACAGCACCACACAACACAGTACCTGACCTCAAATCTGGTTGAATATCTCTCCCTCTCTCTCTCTCCCCCTGTCTCCCTCTCTCTCCCTCTCTTCTTATCTCTCTCCTTCTCTCTCCCTCCCTCCCTCTCTCTCTCCTCTCTCCCTCTCTCCCCCCCCCTCTCTCTGTATCAGCGTGCTTTGTGGATGGAGAGCTGTCTCTGGACAGCGAGGGTAGTGATGTCCTGTCTGAGACTCTGAGCGTGCTCAGTCTGAAGGAGATGAAGCTGCAGGCTCTGTCGTCTGGCCGGGCCGAGGCTGAGGAGCAGGAGGAGGAGCAGATGGCTACAGCCAAGGCTGTGATCCAGGTGGCCCAGAGGAACATGGTGTCCCAGGTGAGGCCAGGACTCAGGGGCAGCTCTGCCCAGTGTGAGGGGACTCAGGGGGGGCAGCTCTGCCCAGTGTGAGGGGACTCAGGGGGGCAGCTCTGCCCAGTGTGAGGGCACTGGAGATATGCACCAGCAGAGGGGGCTGTCTGAGTGTGTATATGTGTTCACCAGCAGAGGGGGCTGTCTAACCAGCCCTGTCTGAGTGTGTATATGTGTTCACCAGCAGAGGGCGCTGTCTAACCAGCCCTGTCTGAGTGTGTCTGTGTTTTTTTCCCCACCAGGTCCAGAAGAAGATCTTCATAGAGAATGTCATCCCCATCATCATCGCTCTGAAGAGTCGACTGGAGCAACAAAGATCCCCAGTACTGAAGGACCTTATGGGGTACCTGCAGGTGAGGGGGGGGTACTGAAGGACCTGATGGGGTACCTGCAGGTGAGGGGGGGTACTGAAGGACCTGCTGGGGTACCTGCAGGTGAGGGGGGGTACTGAAGGACCTGATGGGGTACTGCAGGTGAGGGGGGGGTACTGAAGGACCTGCTGGGGTACCTGCAGGTGAGGGGGGGTACTGAAGGACCTGATGGGGTACTGCAGGTGAGGGGGGGTACTGCAGGGTCAGAGGTTAACATGATGCCCCTCCCCAGGTCACCATGCAGGATTACCGCAGTAAGGTGAAGGAGCTGTTTGCTGCAGATGAGCAGCTTGCAGCAGAGCTGGAGTTCAACCTGAAGCTGGGTGACAAGGAGCAGCAGGAAAACATGGCCGCCAGCCACATGGCCAGCACACACTCAGCTGTAAGAGTTCTGTTCTGTTCTGCTGTTCTGATGCTGTTCTGTTGCTGTTCTGCTGCTGTTCTGCTGCTGTTCTGCTGCTGTTCTGCTGTTCTGCTGCTGTTCTGCTGCTGTTCTGTTGCTGTTCTGCTGCTGTTCTGATGCTGTTCTGCTGCTGTTCTGCTGTTCTGCTGTTCTGCTGCTGTTCTGCTGCTGTTCTGCTGCTGTTCTGTTGCTGTTCTGCTGCTGTTCTGATGCTGTTCTGCTGCTGTTCTGCTGCTGTTCTGCTGCTGTTCTGATGCTGTTCTGCTGCTGTTCTGCTGCTGTTCTGCTGCTGTTCTGCTGCTGTTCTGCTGCTGTTCTGATGCTGTTCTGCTGCTGTTCTGATGCTGTTCTGCTGCTGTTCTGCTGCTGTTCTGCTGCTGTTCTGATGCTGTTCTGATGCTGTTCTGCTGCTGTTCTGCTGTTCTGCTGTTTTGCTGCTGTTTTGCTGCTGTTCTGCTGCTGTTCTGCTGCTGTTTTGCTGCTGTTCTGCTGCTGCTGTTCTGCTGTTCTGCTGCTGCTGTTCTGCTGCTGCTGTTCTGCTGCTGTTCTGATGCTGTTCTGCTGCTGTTCTGCTGTTCTGCTGTTCTGCTGTTTTGCTGCTGTTTTGCTGCTGTTTTGCTGCTGTTCTGCTGCTGTTCTGCTGTTCTGCTGCTGCTGTTCTGCTGCTGTTCTGCTGCTGCTGTTCTGCTGTTCTGCTGCTGCTGTTCTGCTGCTGTTCTGCTCCTAACACAGCCTCCATCCCCCTGTTAAAGCCTCTCATCTTCATAAGCTCCTCTTCTGCCTCCAGGCCTCCACCGCAGCCTCCCCCTGCCCCCAGGCCCCCACCCCGGCCACCCCCTCCAGGAGGCTGCTCCAGGGGGGCGTCACCGTCCCTCAGGCCCCCCGGACACCGCTGACCCCCCTGCCAGCCCAGCTGTCCCGCCTGCTGCCCCAGTCAGCCAGGTACAGACCCTCACTCAGAGCAGCAACATCCAGCAGCAGCATCCAGCAGTCTAACCTGTCCTGTTTGACCAGGAGACCATCGCTGAGAGCAGCTAACCCCCCCAGCAGCTATCCTGGAGGATCCCTGCCAGCCCAGGACTCAGGTACCACTCACACACACACACTCATACACACACACTCACACACACTCATACACACGCTCACACACACACACACACACACACTCACTCATACACGCACACTCATACACACACACTCACACACACGCTCACACACACTCACACACACTCATACACACACACACGCTCACACACACACACACACTCTCAGGTCAACAAACCAGATGTTTTATCAAGAGTCCTCTTCTGTTGCAGTGTCAGCGCCCCCTAAAGGAAACCTGTGTTACAGAGCCATCAGCACTCCTCACGGTGAGCACACACACACACACACACACACACACACACACACTCACAGATCTGGCTGATGAACTAGTGCTGTCACTCTGTTCCACATCTCTGTTGTTGTTCTGATGCTCCAGTTCCCCTTCCCTCGCTTATTAGCAGTAAATCCATTCCCCTCGGGGGATAAAACAGGCTATTTTTATTGACGATGGATCTTGACAATCCAGCCGACGAGCTTCGCTTGTTGATCTTAAAGTGGTTTTGAAGAGAACAGAAGGACTGTGACTGAACTCAGCCTGATTAGACGAGGAGTTTAAAGAGCTGCTGTTGCCGAGTGACAGACAGGACACACCTCCTGCTCCAGCCAATCAGCTCTCTGTTCAGGCCTGTGGAAGCAGATTTCAGACACTTCTGGATGTTTACGTTTGGTTTGTCGTCCTCAGGGAACATAAACGATGTGACCTTTGGGGAAGGAGTGAGTGCCATCTTCAGCGAGAGGAGGACAGGTACGTTCACTGGCTGCTGTCTGTCTGCATGTTCCACATGTTCCCCATGTTCCCCATGTTCCACATGTTCCACATGAGCATCACTGGAGGTGTTGGTTCTGCAGCTGGGATGGTTAAACATGTTCTATCTTCAGGAGCTTCAGACCAAGAAGACAACGGCATCCTCTTCCTCCCCTCCCCAGAGAAAGGGTAAGGAGCAGGGGTAACTCCCCAGCAGGGGTAAGGAGCAGGGGTAACTCCCCAGCAGGGGTAAGGAGCAGGGGTAACTCCCCAGCAGGGGTAAGGAGCAGGGGTAACTCCTCAGAGCAGGGGTAAGGAGCAGGGGTAACTCCTCAGAGCAGGGGTAAGGAGCAGGGGTAACTCCTCAGCAGGGGTAAGGAGCAGGGGTAACTCCCCAGCAGGGGTAAGGAGCAGGGGTAACTCCTCAGCAGGGGTAAGGAGCAGGGGTAACTCCTCAGAGCAGGGGTAACTCCCCAGCAGGGGTAAGGAGCAGGGGTAACTCCCCAGCAGGGGTAAGGAGCAGGGGTAACTCCTCAGAGCAGGGGTAACTCCTCAGCAGGGGTAAGGAGCAGGGGTAACTCCTCAGAGCAGGGGTAACTCCTCAGCAGGGGTAAGGAGCAGGGGTAACTCCCCAGAGCAGGGGTAAGGAGCAGGGGTAACTCCCCAGAGCAGGGGTAAGGAGCAGGGGTAACTCCTCAGCAGGGGTAAGGAGCAGGGGTAACTCCCCAGAGCAGGACCTAGCGGTCCAGGGAACATGCTACTTGAGAGTTGTGAACATTTAAACCAGTGTACCTGACAGTGTGACCTCCACAGATGGAGGCTTGAGCTCACGCTTGCTGCTGACCTGTGTGTGTTTCAGAAGGCCCCCCCCCAGGCAGTGGGCCGTGCAGTCGCCACTGGCAACCAGAAGAACCAGGAGAACCAGGAGAGAGCAGGATCCTGTCTGATCTCATGAAACAGCAGCACTTACAGTCACATGAAATGAAACACCACATGTGTATGTATTAGAAGTGAGCTTTATTAATCACAAACAGTTCATGTCAAGATTTCTTTATTTTTCTTCATTTTTTTTCTTTACCTGGTTTGGGGTTCTTCTGGTTGTTGTTGTTGTTTTGTTCAATAAATCATGTTTGCAATTAAAAGATCTTGTTTAACATGACACAGAAACAAAAACCGATCAGCAGATCTCCGGAAACCTTACTGTCCTTGGATTGGTGGAATCTCATGGTTGGGAGTCAGTGATTGGTCTAGCTCGTCCCAAGATCAACAGTTCTAGATGTGGACTGATCTGGCCTGAAAGGTACAGCTTTAAGGCTTCACTCATCAAACCATTTATCATATCTTGGATATCTTTTTACTCTTTGCATACTAGTGCTACGTGTCTTTACCAAAAATAATTCCCACTATATTTAGGCACTAATACATATGTAATCTCTATTTCTAATCCAATGGAAAAAAAATACAAATCGAATCCTTCAAATCAACGATAAAAGAAATTAAAACATTCCTATTTACAAGATAGCGGATATGTGTTGCTAGGAGACGGTACTGTGACATCATTCCTCTCAAACGCCGGTGATGTGAGTTAATAAAGCAGGTGCAACTTCTGTCTGCTGGGCTGGGGTCATGGGGGGGTCATGGGGGGTCATGGGGGGTCATGGGGTCATGCTCTCATGGTTGGAAGGCACTCAAGAGGAATGATTTCTTAACTAATGTACACATGTGAGTTACAGTACCAAGTCCTGCTATGAGATGAACCACTACATAACGTCTGCACGAATATCTTAACTGATCTGTGGTTTATATTTTGTGTTTTAGTCTTTTAGTCACGCTCACGTTCGTTCTTTACCAAAAGTATTTGAGTAATGGAGGTCGTGAGATCTCTGTATTTTCTGGGCAAATCTGCTCTCCCATGAAGAGTCAACAGGGTGATGATCCAGGGAGAGAATCATACTGCCGACTGAACTAGACAATATCACACTAATGTACATAGCCTTGGGATGGGATCTATATATACAGTCAGTACAATTGTTACCCAACACAAAGTTTGTATTCATTACAATGTAATATTGAATGCATTCCTGATAGAACTAACTTCAAACTGGACACTATATTCTATATGTACAACATGAAAAACAGGCATGAAAGGACACTTAATATCCAGGATGAGCAACACTGATGGTCATCAACAGTCTGTTCTTTAAACTTCCTGTCTAAGACTCCACAAACATTAACATGGAACTTCCTGGTATCATAACATGAACATCTCTACTATAACATGTAAGATGGTCGATCATGAACGAGGGTGATATTTTAGGATCAGGACAAGGGAAGATTTTAACGACAGAACACTGGTTAGAACTGTTAAAAGATTTCTTGTCCAACAACCAAATAAAAACATGTTAGTATTTTACAAAAATTTAAAAAAGTAAAGCTTTATCTATAGGCATCTTAAAAAGTATTCCATCAAAAATAGTCTGACAAATCTTGCTGGTAGAAAATAAATGTTATATAAATTACTATAGGTTTGATGCTAATGTTTTCAGGTGTAATGATGTACTTCAAAGCATAAAGACTTTCAAACAGGTAGAATATCTTGCGTAAATATTTTCTTTCCAGCAGGTTGTGTTAATAACTATTTAAAACGTGCAATAACTGTAAAAAAAAATAATAAGAGAAATAAAAACAAGAAAAAAGTAATAATTTAGCAAAACAAGGTGATGTTGGTACCAGTATGTGGGCTGGATCCTGGTAACAGGTTTAAGAACTTGTCAACTTTGGCAAAGGTCACGGTTTAGTTTTCATTCCAGCTGTGCCGATATGAAGGCACAAGGCAGCTGATCGCACGATGAATCCAGCCACAGTATCATGTCTCTGACACATCACCTCTTCCTCTCTTCCTCTCCTCTCCCCTCTTCCTCCCCTCCTCTTCCTTTCCTCCCTTCTTCCCTTTCATATGACGAAGGAAGATTTGTGTCGAAAGTCCCCCTAGAAAATGAAAATCATAATATGAAGGTTGTGTAGCTGTGCTGTGTAGCTGTGCTGTGTAGCTGTGTTGTGTAGCTGTGTTGTGTAGCTGTGTTGTGTAGCTGTGTTGTGTAGCTGTGTTGTGTAGCTGTGCTGTGTAGCTGTGCTGTGTAGCTGTGTTGTGTAGCTGTGTTGTGTAGCTGTGTTGTGTAGCTGTGTTGTGTAGCTGTGTTGTGTAGCTGTGCTGTGTAGCTGTGCTGTGTAGCTGTGTTGTGTAGCTGTGTTGTGTAGCTGTGTTGTGTAGCTGTGTTGTGTAGCTGTGTTGTGTAGCTGTGTTGTGTAGCTGTGCTGTGTAGCTGTGCTGTGTAGCTGTGCTGTGTAGCTGTGTTGTGTAGCTGTGCTGTGTAGCTGTGCTGTGTAGCTGTGCTGTGTAGCTGTGTTGTGTAGCTGTGTTGTGTAGCTGTGCTGTGTAGCTGTGCTGTGTAGCTGTGTTGTGTAGCTGTGCTGTGTAGCTGTGCTGTGTAGCTGTGCTGTGTATAACAGGAGTGTTTTAGTTATTAGGACCTACCTCATCCTCTGTCCTGACATAGTCCACGCCATCTCCTTTGGCTGGGGCCTTGTAACTGACACACAAACAAACAAGCTCATCACAACCTTGTAACTGACACACAAGATAAGCACCACCCTCTCACTTCAGCCAGAAGAGCATCTGTCAGTTTGACACTTAGCATGTTAGATATGAAGACAACATCATTGAGGTCTAGTGAATAACTGTCTAAATCCCAGATCCTGTCCTTTCCTCTTCCCTCCTGTAGGGGGCAGTCTTAGAGGTTACAGCCTGTGACTGCAGATCAGAAGGTCACAGGTTGGAATCCCCTTCCTAAATGTGGCTCCCGAAGTGTCTGCTAAACGATCACACCATCACATATTTCTACGTACTTGTTTCCTGTTTGCTTCTGGCTGGCAAAGTAGCCCCTCTTGTAAGCGCAGCAGATCCCCACAGTGATGCACAGCAACACCACCACCACCACCAGGACACCCAGGACGATGCCTGCGATGTTGATGTCGTCTGAGGAGAACAAACCGCACATCTTAAATCCCAGCCACATGGCCTCAGAGCAGCCATACTGTGTACAGGTAAAGTAAACAGGATCTGTGAGTTCATCCATACACAGTGACTGGATGTCTCTTAACTAGTGTTGTGATCTCTCTGACTTACAGACTTCCATGAGCTGTGGACTGCACTCAGAGTATCCAGCATCGTTCTTGGCCCTGCAGTAATACTGGCCTGCATCCTCCTTCCTCACAGCGCGGAATTTCTGCAGATGAAACAGGAAATGTTGCTGTTTTCATCCCTTTTCTCAGGGTTTGTGATGAAACCTAAACACAACCACTCAACAACGCTCTGTAACAGGTAACAAGGAGGCAAGGTTTCTAAAGAGACATTTCACCGTTATTCTGTTATTCACTTTCTGTTAGCCATCATAATACAGCCCCCCCCCTCTAGTGCCCCCCTCAGCCTCTCTCCAGCCCCCCAGCCTCTCTCTCCAGCCCCCCAGCCTCTCTCTCCAGCCCCCCAGCCTCTCTCTCCAGCCCCCCAGCCTCTCTCTCCAGCCCCCCAGCCTCTCTCTCCAGCCCCCCAGCCTCTCTCTCCAGCCCCCCAGCCTCTCTCTCCAGCCCCCTCAGCCTCTCTCTCCAGCCCCCCCTCAGCCTCTCTCTCCAGCCCCCTCAGCCTCTCTCTCCAGCTCCCCCCCACTCCTCTCTCTCCAGCCCCCCAGCCCCCCTGCTACAGTACGGATGGCTGAGGTTGGCAGTGTTTGCCTGAAAGGGTTTTCAGTTAAGGCCTGTAGTTCACAGTTGAGTGTGACGGGCTGGAAGTCCTGGGACTGACAGGCAGGCCAACCTTTCCAGAGGCCAGGGTGAAGGTTGACCCGGGCGGCCATGGGCGAGCCACCGACTGCATCTCTCAGAGAGGAGGGGAGGTTTGAGGAATGTGCAAACGAGAACAGCAGATTCTCCTCGTGGCTGAAGCCCCCCCCCCCCCCCCCCCCCCCTCACACCATCAACTGTCTCCCCAAAATATCCTCCCTCCCCTGGGCACCAGCCCCCCCCTGCACTCCGCCCTTCCTCCACACTCCCTGTAGCCCAAACACACACCAGGGTCCCTGTTTCAGAGTTCAGCACGTAGGAGGAGTTGAAGAACTTGGGGCTGGTTTTAGGGTCGTCAGGGATCTCCTCGTTGTTGTGGAACCACTGGTACTGAGATTTAGGGAAGCCCTCATCCTCCAGACAGACCAGCTCTGCAGACTTCCCCACCGGTACAGACTTGGGCAGACTGCATTTGGGTGTGACAGGCTTCACTGTGAGGAGAACAAAACACATCCAGCATTTTAATGTCAAACAAGATTGCACGTCTCATTGCTTTCCTGCCTGTGGCACTCTGTGTGAATTATGAAGACCTGGCTCGATGAATGTTGTAGTGACCTAGACAAGAATGCCTCTTCGATCCCGTGCCAAACCCTGTCACCAAAACACCCCTCCAACTTTCCATCTTTAGCACGTTAGCTATTTAGCAGGGATGCAGTTTCAGAGCCTCCACATTTAGCCCCAGAACTAACCAGCAGGCAAGGACACCATCTGCATGTGCCACCCTGCCCCTTCTGCCCCTTCTGCCCCTCCTGCCCCTTCTGTCCACATGACCTCCAGCTGCTTCATGTTCAGCATCAGCAGAGGCCACAGAAGCTGGTGTTTCTTATCTGAACACCAGTCGTGTGTGTGTGTGGCTGGTTCCTCCCAGTTTTACGGTTCTCATCTTTGTAAGTGCTCTAAATTTCATCTGTCCAGAGGCTGTATTCATCTAAAGGCCCTAAACCTAGAATCAAACATATGGCGGAGGAATGATTTATGGAACAGTAATCCAGTTCAAAGCATGCTGGTTTCTTGAGAGTGTAGTTTGAGTCTCAGCCACTTGGTGGAGAATCTCCTGGCGGCTTCGCCAAGCCATCAATCTCAGAGTCGATAGCATTGGCTTCTACTTCATCCCAGCAGAATTTATTACAATCAATATGAGATCCTGCTAGGGCATAGTAGAGGCTGATTCACATTAGTACATGAAGGGAGGGGGAGGGAAGGGAGGGAGGGTGTAGACCAGGGGTGTCCAATCCTGGTCCTCGAGGGCCACTGTCCTGAAGGTTTTAGGTGTTTCCCTGCACCAGCACACCTGATTCTTATGAAGGGTCGTTATCGAGCTCTGTGGAGGTGTGCTGGAGCAGGGAAACATCTAAAACCGTCAGGACAGTGGCCCTCGAGGACCAGGATTGGACACCCCTGGTGTAGAGGAAGGGGTCCGGCTGGGCACACCTACCTCTGACTACCAGCTGGATCAGGATCTCATCAAAAGACTTCTGGTCGTTGGTGGCAGTGACCTCACAGCGATACTGGGCTGTGTCAGATCTGGTGGTGTTGGTGATCACCAGGGTGGCCGGCTCACGGATCCTGGCTCGGTTCTCCAGATCTCCTGCAGACAGCAGAACCATGAGGGGGATGTGGAGCGACAGAGCATCAAAACAACCCACTGATGCTCTAGAGCAGGGATGACCAATCCTGGTCCTCGAGAGCCACAGTCCTGAAGGTTCTAGATGTTTCCCTGCTCCAGCACACCTGATTCTGATGACTGGGTCAATATCATGCTCTGTGGAAGCCTCATAATTAGAATCAGGTGTGTTGGAGCAGGGAAACATCTCAAACCTTCAGGACTGTGGCTCTGGAGGACCAGGGTTGGTCATCCCTGCTCTAGATGAAAGGTTAAAGAAGTTGAAGAGATGACCGTGTTTATCGTTCTGTTCAGTGAACACACATCGTCTTGAATGACTCGACGTTAAGATGAACGTTCAGTACCTGAAATCTTCTTCTCAAAGTAAACGTAACTGGGTTCTCCATTCTTGATCTTCTTCCACTCGATTCTGGGGTTTTTGGTTGAGATGGATTCTACTAAACAGGACAACTCGATGGCTGCAAGATGAAAATATGTCAGTTAAGGTTTTTTTTTTAAGGGGTAGAGATCTGAAGACTCAACCCTTGTGAGATTAATCTGTGATGAAGGGTGGGTGGAGGGGGGAATAGTTGAATGTCTAGCTGGTGATTGGCTGGCTCTTACATTCAAACTCATTGGCCCACGGAGCCTTGTCTGTAGTCCTCAGAATCACTGCCAAGACTGTGAAGAAGTCTGCAAATCAAATCACACAAGACCCATGTCAGCCCATCCTCATGAATTCAGCATGAATTCTATCATCATAAATTCCACACAGTCAATAAACATCAAACCCCCTTCCCTCCCCTGGTCCCTCCCCTGGTCTCTACCCTGGTCTCCCCCCTGGTCCCTCCCCTGGTCCCTCCCCTGGTCTCCCCCCTGGTACCTCCCCTGGTCCCTCCCCTGGTCCCTCCCCTGGTCTCCCCCCTGGTCCCTCCCCTGGGTCTCTCCCCTGGTCTCTCTCCTTCACATCGCCCTGGTGAAATGTTCCACATTCTTTGTGTTCCAGCACATGGCTGGTTGGAGCCGTCCTGTTTTAGCGTGGCTGGTCAGATGAATGTGATGTTATGTAAGCCAGGGTGTGATCTCTAAGCATGCTGGGTAATATCCCAGGAGGCACGTGGTCATGGATGTTTAAGCTCTTCCATGCTTGTAGCCTCTCAGATAGTTAGGCACTGGTTCTCTGTGTCTCTGTCCCTCTCTCTCTCTCTCTCTCTCTCCCTCCCTGTCTCTCTCTCTCTCTCTCTCTCTCTCTCCCACCTTGTCTCTCTCCCTCCCTGTCTCTCTCTCTCTCTCTCTCTCCCTGTCTCTCTCCCACCTTGTCTCTCTCCCTCCCTGTCCCTCTCTCTCTCTCTCTCTCTCTCTCCCTGTCTCTCTCCCACCTTGTCTCTCTCCCTCCCTGTCTCTCTCTCTCTCTCCCTGTCTCTCTCCCACCTTGTCTCTCTCCCTCCCTGTCCCTCTCTCTCTCTCTCTCTCTCCCTGTCTCTCTCCCACCTTGTCTCTCTCCCTCCCTGTCTCTCTCTGTCTCTCTCTTCTCCCAGTCTGTGACAGGGGTCCCACCTGTGATAGTAACAGGCCGTGGATCACCTGAGGACATCCTGGGCAGAGTCAGCTGGCTGGAGATAAACCTCCCTGTGGCTCTCCTGGCTGATCTCCACAGTTAAACCAGGGCTGAACTCCATCTTGGCTACTTAGGACATCTTCTTAAACCCCCCCTGCCCCCCTGGGACCATAGTGATATTGTAACCTCCCCTACAACAGCCCCTCCCTCCCCTCTGCCCTCCACTGACACAGTGAATTAGCTGAGCCCCACACAGTTGGCTAATACCACAACGCTGGTCAAACACAGACAGACTGGTGTCTCTGGAAGCAGAAGGTGTTAACTCTGAAGCCCTCATCATTAAGAGAGGGGACGGTGTCAGTCTCACTCTCTGTTAAGTCAAGGGAAGTTAGTGTTGGTGGAAGGTGAGGTGTTGACCCAGTGTTGGAGGGAAGGTGAGGTGTTGACCCAGTGTTGGAGGGAAGGTGAGGTGTTGACCCAGTGTTGGAGGGAAGGTGAGGTGTTGACCCAGTGTTGGTGGTAGGTCAGGTGTTGACCCAGTGTTGGAGGGAAGGTGAGGTGTTGACCCAGTGTTGGAGGGAAGGTGAGGTGTTGACCCAGTGTTGGTGGTAGGTCAGGTGTTGACCCAGTGTTGGAGGGAAGGTGAGGTGTTGACCCAGTGTTGGTGGTAGGTCAGGTGTTGACCCAGTGTTGGAGGGAAGGTGAGGTGTTGACCCAGTGTTGGAGGGAAGGTGAGGTGTTGACCCAGTGTTCCTTCTCTGGAGGGCGTGGCCAGTCTGGGCCTCACCTGCAGACAGTCCTGTAAGCAGCTTAGTCAGTCTAAGACAATCACAGCCCAGCTTGTGTTTTCCTTCTGTCTGTGGGTTAGAAGCCTCACAGTCTCAGGCTCTGACACGTCACACTGTCCAATCCAGTCCACCTTTGACCCCCGTGTGTTCTCTGAAACATCATGGTTCTCTTGTTTGCTATGAATCTTTGAACTGTCGATCTTTGGAAAGGTGTTTTGAAGTACGATGGTTTATTTGGTACCATTCTGGGAACAAAGTAAGTAACATGATTTAAATGTTTTTTTGTTTTTTTATTTTGTATAAAAATCAATGAAAACCTCAAAGTCTGATGTGATCCTGATTAATATCAGGAGACAAAGGTAGAGAGGAGTGAATCTCTGTGTGCTGAGAAGCGTGATGAGGTGGAAATAACAAGTGTTTAGAAGACGCTTCTCTGTCTGCTCGAGAAACGTGCTCATGTTTCTGACAAGCCTTGAAGCCAGAGATGGTGTCAAACTGTCCTGTTCAAACATCAATTCTCTCCTCTTGATTAGAGAAGTCAGTGGAGGAAGTCGTCTCAACTGAAGGATGTGATGATTAAAACCAGCAGCATCGGAACTGAGGTGAGTCTGTCTGCATCTGTGCTCAGGTAAAGAGAAGCTCAGTTTAACACTGTTCTGCTTAACACATGATCCCATCTCTAGGTCACACACAGATCTGTGTGTTTCCAGTGTGTTCAGTGATGTTCTGGGGACGTCTGGAAGACAGAGACACTGTCCAGGTCTGGACAGACAGCTTGTCCTGGACAGGAAGTACGACAACACAACAGGATCTGCATTCATCCAGATTTAAATTCCCCTCATCTGTTCTGTGTGTTAAAGGTGACTTCAGTGGACCTGATCCTAGTAATCCTGCTAATAACTGAGTATCCAGTCAGCCTCAAGCTCCTGAACTGGGGGTTTAAACTTCTGTCTGTCTGCAGGAAACCACAGTTCCTCCCCACCTCCTCTCCTTCTGCCCTCCTGCCCTCCTTCTCCTGCCCTCCTCCTGCCCTCCAGAGGTAAACACAGATGCTAGTTTGGCTCCCAGGGTCTGGATGAAGTGTGTATCCTCTTAATGTTGACTTCCTGCCTGTGTTGTGCAGGCTGACAGATGGAGCGTCCCGGAGCAGTGAGACTCTGAGAGACACAGTGAGACTCTGAGAGACACAGTGAGACTCTGAGAGACACAGTGAGACTCTGAGAGACACAGTGAGACTCTGAGAGACACAGTCCAGCAGCAGGAAGCAACACTGCAGCAACAGGCAGGTGTCTCCCCTCTCTCTTCCTCTCTCTGTCTCCACATCCTGTCTTCCTGCTTCCTCTCTCCCTCTCTTCCTCTCCCATGGGGGGTATCAGAGTCTGATTCTGACCCTGATACCTGCATCTGTCTGGGATGTGAGCCTGTGTGTGTCTCCTCCTCCTCACCACCTCCTCCTCACCTCCTCCTCCCCACCTCCTCCTCACCTCCTCCTCCCCACCTCCTCCTCACCTCCTCCTCCCCACCTCCTTCCCTAATCTACGTGGTTAAGTGTAGCATTAGCAAAACTCTCAGTCTGTGTGTTCATTCAGTAGAATCTGATGAAGGAAGATAATCTTCTTGCAGTTTGTAAAAGGGTTAGCAGAGCTAAAGGCTGCTGTGCTTCAGTTTCCTGTGGATGAGGAGCTGCTCACTGTCCTGCCTGCCTCAACAGTCACACAGTCATTCTGCTTTATTCCTGCTGTGATATCGACTGGACTGAACAGTCCTTATATTTAGCTGTTGTTCAGTTGAAGGTCAACCTCAGTCAGTGTTGTGTTCTGGCTGTCAGTCAAGGGTTTCTCTCTCCCTCTGGTTCTACGACTGTCAGCTCAGGAAAAGCTCTTTCTCTGTGTCAAACTAAACACTTAACAACACCATGTGTTTTGACCTCTTTCTATTTCCTCTCACAGATCCACTCTCTCTCTCACACACACACACCAGTCTGTCTCACACACACACACACACACATCACTCTCTCCCACACACAAACCAGTCTGTCACACACACACATCCATCTCTCTCTCACACACACACACACACACATCCATCTCTCTCTCACACACACACACACACATCCATCTCTCACACACACACACACACACATCCATCTCTTTCTCCCACACACAAACCAGTCTGTCACACACACACACACACACACATCCATCTCTCGCACTCACACACACACCAGTCTGTCACACAAACACACACACATACACACACACATCTCTCTCTCACACACACACATCCATCTCTCGCTCTCACACACACACCAGTCTGTCACACACACCCCTCTCTCTCTCTCTCTCTCTCTCTGTCTCTCTCTCACACACACACCAGTCAGCCACCCTCGCACCACTTTACTGCTAAGTGATTAGTTTCAGATTCCAAACAAACCACTCTAAAATGGCCCAGTCAATAGAAATACAGACATCTACACTGAGCCCCACTCATGTTTTTCTCTGTCTACCGCCACCGAATCATGTGACACACCTGTCTGCCTTCCTGTCTGACTTCCTGTCTTGGAGAAAGTAGCTAAGCCAGCTCTCCTGTGGTGTTTCCTGTCTGAAGCATCAGAACAGAGGAATGGAGAGGACTTCAGCTATCTACAGCTGTGACCTTTCACTAAGGTCAGCGACCTGCTCAGGCTCTCAACACATGACCTGTCACGTCCCCAAAACCCCCCAGATTTCTACTTCTCTCTGGATCATTCCAGAAGCCTAGAAGTCTCCTCATTGTGATGGATGACATAGATTATGAAGAGTTCAGAAGAGCTTCTGTACGTAAGTA
Organism: Protosalanx chinensis; assembly: GCA_030340685.1. Classification (NCBI taxonomy): domain Eukaryota; kingdom Metazoa; phylum Chordata; class Actinopteri; order Osmeriformes; family Salangidae; genus Protosalanx; species Protosalanx chinensis. The sequence continues at coordinate 209,661 of CM059343.1, read as the reverse complement.
CAGAATATTATCACAGCCTCTCCTCTAAAGATTTAAGACCATATGAAAAGTGATTTTCTAGATTTGTCTAAATCTCTTTTCTGAAGCGTCCGGGGAAATCACGAGAGCTCTACTTCTGGCATTCAGTGTGACACTGATAACTGTGTGTTTCTATGAATCAGACCTGGGCCAGAGAGACAGAGAGATTTCTGATCTGCTGTGGGTCCAAAACCAGGTCCCAGCCAAGCTGGGGGGAGGTGAGAGAGGTGGGGGGTGAGAGAGGGGGGAGGTGGGGGTGAGAGAGGGGGGACTGTTGGTGTGACAGCATGCCTGAAAGCCTGTCAGACTGTGTCAGCATTAGCCTGGCTGGGATCTGTCCTCCAGCAAACCACCAGAGCTCCACGGGTCAACAGGAACCCTCAGTCACCTGAGCCACCCTGCCCCTCTCCTGGGCTAGCATGGCACCCTGCCCCTCTCCTGGGCTAGCATGGCACCCTGCCCCTCTCCTGGGCTAGCATGGCACCCTGCCCCTCTCCTGGGCTAGCTTAGCTAGCATGGCACCCTGCCCCTCTCCTGGGCTAGCTCAGCTAGCATGGCACCCTGCCCCTCTCCTGGGCTAGCATGGCACCCTGCCCCTCTCCTGGGCTAGCATGGCACCCTGCCCCTCTCCTGGGCTAGCATGGCACCCTGCCCCTCTCCTGGGCTAGCTTAGCTAGCATGGCACCCTGCCCCTCTCCTGGGCTAGCTCAGCTAGCATGGCACCCTGCCCCTCTCCTGGGCTAGCATGGCACCCTGCCCCTCTCCTGGGCTAGCATGGCACCCTGCCCCTCTCCTGGGCTAGCTTAGCTAGCATGGCACCCTGCCCCTCTCCTGGGCTAGCTCAGCTAGCATGGCACCCTGCCCCTCTCCTGGGCTAGCATGGCACCCTGCCCCTCTCCTGGGCTAGCATGGCACCCTGCCCCTCTCCTGGGCTAGCTTAGCTAGCATGGCACCCTGCCCCTCTCCTGGGCTAGCTCAGCTAGCATGGCACCCTGCCCCTCTCCTGGGCTAGCTCAGCTAGCATGGCACCCTGCCCCTCTCCTGGGCTAGCATGGCACCCTGCCCCTCTCCTGGGCTAGCTTAGCTAGCATGGCACCCTGCCCCTCTCCTGGGCTAGCTCAGCTAGCATGGCACCCTGCCCCTCTCCTGGGCTAGCTTAGCTAGCATGGCACCCTGCCCCTCTCCTGGGCTAGCTTAGCTAGCATGGCACCCTGCCCCTCTCCTGGGCTAGCTTAGCTAGCATGGCACCCTGCCCCTCTCCTGGGCTAGCTTAGCTAGCATGGCACCCTGCCCCTCTCCTGGGCTAGCTTAGCTAGCATGGCACCCTGCCCCTCTCCTGGGCTAGCATGGCACCCTGCCCCTCTCCTGGGCTAGCATGGCACCCTGCCCCTCTCCTGGGCTAGCTCAGCTAGCATGGCACCCAGCCTTCATGCTCGCAGGCTTGCTGTTCCTCACACCTCAGCTGTGGAATAGGAGACGTGATCTGCACATGTGATGTTGCTTCTGAGATTGTCTCTGTTCTCAAAGTGTCTAAATGTTTGTAGGTCTTTGCCATAACGCCAGCCTCCCTCACACTCATGTGAAACACTTCTGGATTTATTACGCAACTGTTCTGTGGCAGAATTTCAAACGCCCCTGATTTGGTCTGCTGTTGGTTCTCATGCCCAAACCCCTCCCCCCCCCCCCCCCCCCCCCCCACCCCCCCGTCTGTCTGCTAATGGAGACTTTTGTTTAGTGACACAGATTTCAGTTGGGATGAATAATTAGGATGGAGCCTATTGTGTCTCAGGAATGAGGGAATTCCAGACATAACTATGATAGAAGCTGATTATCCTGAGTGCCCTGGTGACTGGGGTCAGAGGGCGACCAGGGGGTGAACTACGAACTGGACAGAGATGAGGGAGAACGTGGGATGATGGGATGGGATGACCATAACCATGACCATGATGTAGTCCAACCATGTCATCTGGAAACTAAACACTAAGAATGTAAATATGCTGAGGTAATTAAATGCTCCATTTATTCCCTGTGATGTGTTTTGATGGAGCACATCAGCGCTGTGTTCACAACATAGAAAGACCTTCCAAATAAATCAAGTCTTCTGTGAGATTTACGTCTGTTTGGAATGATCTTTCTAAAACTAATATGAATTAATCACAACTGTCATATTCACAGCCAATAATTTCAGTGATCTTATTTTTATATTTTCCATCGTATACAGATGTGTGGAGCCGTAACACTTCTGTGTTTAGGTGTGGTTTAAATATGCTGCTGTAAGTGATATGCACAGCGTTTAACAACGTCTTAAATAAACTTTCCACGGAAAAGTATGCCGCTAAACCTGAAGGCAGCAAGAAATCAGCAAGCAGGTCTGATCCGATAAAATCAACAAATTAAATCGCAGTCTTTAAATAACCTGCTTGCAACACCTATCTAAATATTTATACCTGAGGCAGACGTTTGTACAGATATGTAAAGTAAAGTATTATGGAGCAAAAGGCCTTATTACCAATCATAAATAATGAGCCAAAGATGAAACTGATCTGCAGTCAGTTTTAGTGTCAGTGCTGGTATTTAGTGACCCAGCTTAGTGATGATGAGAGCGAGTGGGCGTTCGAGGCAGCGTGCTGGTGAGTTATTCCCCAGGAGAGAGGGGCGTTCGAGGCAGCGTGCTGGTGAGTTATTCCCCAGGAGAGAGGGGCGTTCGAGGCAGCGTGCTGGTGAGTTATTCCCCAGGAGAGTGGGGCGTTCGAGGCAGCGTGCTGGTGAGTTATTCCCCAGGAGAGTGAGAACAGGTTAGTGTTCAGGAGACATCAGTGGTATTTATAGAGGCTGTCAGCGCACAGCGAGGCCCTTTGCTGCCTGATAATTGTGCTCTCAGGTACAGCAGACCTGCTGAATCTCACCGCACCTCCAGCACACAGGATCTGGTTACTCAGACACGCCTGGTCGTCCTCTGGGTGAACGATGCTGAAGACAAGTCTTTAAAATCTAACAGAGGCAGGAAGCAGATAAGTGGAGGGGGTGGGGGGGGGGGAGGGTCTGACAGCTGAATAATAACACCACACACTGGCAGAGCCTTGTTGACTGGAGGGGTGTGGCCCTCTGATGCGTAAGCTAGATCAGCCTCACTCCAACACTCACCCAGAAATTGGGGGGCTCGACTGTGATGGATTAGAGAGATCTAGGGGCCTAATTCAGCTCGACACACACACAGAGAGGTTTGGCTGCTGGACTGAGTCAATCCTGAGCTCGAATCTGCTACCATGAAAATCTGTGATAGATGGGGCATCACACACTGAGCCAGAATTAGCTGTTCACTGTACTGTGCACAGATGGTTCAGGCACTGCAGGCCGCACATGCCTCACATTCCCCCACACGGACCCTTCCTTAATCCTAATTAGGAATGTAATTTCCACCCCAGCCCTCTTCCAAGCGTGGTGAAACGCCTGTAGTTGTTGGACAGAAACACAGGAAGCATTAAGTGAATCTTCCCCCCCCCCACCCCCCCTCCAGTATGTGGAATACTAGTGATTACTAAGATATAGGATCTGTGGTGAGCTGTGTCTCATGGGGCTTTATGATGTTCTTATAGTAAACTCTACTGGAGTTCTGCTCTGTAATAGGTTTGCGTTGAGGTTAAAGCTTCAGTAATGAAATATAAGCTACATCATAGAAATCATCATCCTATAGCCACAGCTTTAAGTCCATGACCACATCCTCACTGTGTGGCTGCTCGTCAGCAGTGAGGTGAAGCTCGTCTGACAGCTGAATAATAACATGACGCTGGCACTAGAGCCATGTTGACTTAGCACAAGCAGCAGACTTAATCCCACCCACTTCCTGCTCCAAACGATGGTCATTTCCTCTGCTGAAAATGGCAGACTTGATGGTCTCCTGTGACACAACGTCTGGGGCCACATGGGACAAACAGGACGAAGGTCTGTGCTGTTTCCAATCCTCTGCTTGTTATCTCTTTATGTAGGTTGATGTGAACAATTACTGTATGTTGGTGGTCGTAGGGCCGTTCTCTGACACGTTAAGGAGTGCTGTGTTTCTCTGACACGTTAAGGAGTGCTGTGGTTTCCCTGACACAGTAAAGAGCAGAGTGCTGTGGTTTCCCTGACACAGTAAGGAGCAGAGTGCTGTGGTTTCCCTGACACAGTAAGGAGCAGAGTGCTGTGGTTTCCCTGACACAGTAAGGAGCAGAGTGCTGTGGTTTCCCTGACACAGTAAGGAGCAGAGTGCTGTGGTTTCCCTGACACAGTAAGGAGCAGAGTGCTGTGGTTTCCCTGACACAGTAAAGAGCAGAGTGCTGTGGTTTCCCTGACACAGTAAGGAGCAGAGTGCTGTGGTTTCCCTGACACAGTAAGGAGCAGAGTGCTGTGGTTTCCCTGACACAGTAAAGAGCAGAGTGCTGTGGTCACACAGCAGCACGATGTGACCCCCCCCCCCTCCGGACTCTGAACAGAGGCGTCCGACAGGAAGCTCATGAAGTCTCCATAATAGGAGCTCTGGACTGCATTCAGTCCAGTCATCACGATGCTATCTACTCTAGCACAGAGCCACAGCTGCTATTGTGCTCCAGCATGCCCCCCTCCTCCAGCATGCCCCCCCCCGGCCGGGGAGATTCATGGAGTCTTTGTTTGCACTTCTGAACAACAAAAGCCAACTTGTGCAGCAAGTCTGAAGGCGAGGGCGTGTTCATAAACAGGACAGTAAATTATACACTTGTGTAAACTCTCTTTAAGGTCAGAGAAAACAGTCAGCCTTTCACAAGCTGTTTCTGAATCAGAGTCAGCCTTTCAAAGCTGTTTCTGAATCAGATTCAACCTTTCACAAGCTGTTTCTGAATTACAACTGATCAGAGAATGTGCAGGTTTGTCTTTGTCAGTATCGATGTTAGTGAGACAACATCTCTGCTGTTTGAAGCTCTACAGCATCCACATGACCTGGATCCCCACACTGCCAGGCTCATCTTGTCTCTATAAGCTCTGACTTCCAGTAACATCCAGTTTAGCATGCAGGCAACACAGCCGAGCTCTATAGCAACCGAGGCAGTATGGAGCCTCTGCTAACCTTTCACTGGAGCCTCCAGAGTTACAGCAGAGCAGTGCTGCTCAGCCAGACTCAGGCCAACACCAAGGTGCCTAACCCTTCTGTACCATGAATAGACTTGGAAAGGGATAGGCAGTTACGCAATACTGTCCACAGATGACTTGAGTCTGGATGGGGACTTCAGAATCAGAATCCGTTTTTGATTATTCGCCATAAACACGGAATTTACTTTGGGGAAGGATGGAGGAAACAAAGAACATATAAGGGACTTTGTGGGTTACACTTCCAGGGGAATGCTGTGTTTTAATTGGATGTTGTCTTTGTTCATCGTCTCCTCATGCAGAGTTCTGCTTGTTCTGACAGAATGATGTCAGAAGTATTATTATAAAAAGTATGAATTGGAGGTACACCAAAAATGGCTCAGTAATTCAGTGGTCTGGAGTGTTGGGGGATTGTTGTTCCTATAGTTGTTGCCATGACGTCTTGGTCATTCCCGTCACCTTAAGTTGCCTGACAGAGTATTTTTCTGCTGTGGGAAACATTTCCCAGCCGCTCATTTGTGCTTTGTAAGCTATTCTAGAGCAGCATGCCATGTGGGGGACGGGGGGGCGGGGGGGGGGGGGGGGGGGGGGAGGGGGGGGGCGCTAGCTGAGCTCACGTCTGTGAATCTGGGGGGGAAAAGCTTTCACAGGTGAGGCCCTGTTCTGATTGGCCAGGGGTCACATGTAAGCAGCCTCCACATTCCTCCCATAGTGGCTTCAAAAGAGAGAGTGTGAGTTCACCGACGAACACACTAGTGTTTACTGGCTTTATGTACGGTCATTTGTTTAACAACAAGACTTTTCAAATCCAAAACTTAAATGATCAAATCTGACTGTGAAGTGGCAGATCAATTCTGTTAGACTGTAACAATGTTTAGCACCTTCCAAGGTAAAAATATAAAACTCTATTAAAGTGAGACTTGTCTTTAGATAGTTGTTTACATGATTGACAAAACGTGAGGCCTTATTCAAAGAGCAGACCTATGATTCAGCAGTTTCTACTTCTGGCTTTGACACATTACATGAATGTGAAGACATAAAAATCCTTTCCAACCGCAGAATCTCAACACAATGTTCGTCCTTTTCCAAAAAAGGATAAAGACATCAAGTGTGTTTCCCCCAGGAGGCAAACAGCCCACTGACCATGTGTGAAAGCAGACTCACATAGTTAGCATAAGCTGCTGGAGTGTTGGGGACTGAGAATGTAGCCCAGCAACAGATGGAGAGGACTGGGGGGGGGGGGGGGGGGGGGGGACAGGCCAGTTACCCCCCCTCTTATCACCTGCTTGGGGGAGGAGGGGAGGGGGGAGGGGGGGGGACTCCCTACAGGAAATACCAGAGGATTGTGTCAGCAGGCAGAACTGTGTGTCGGATGATACTTCGACATGAACAAAGATATTCAGTCACACCAAGATGGACGTCCTGTTATAGAAAAGGTTACAGAGCGAAACATAGATGATCCGTCCTTCCATCAGAGGCTAACAGTCACAGAATGTCTCCATGGTGACATGTGTGATGTGGCAGGGTAGGTCGTCAGGACAGACTAGCGCTCCCATCCGGTCGCCATAGCATCAACACATCACCATGGTTACCTCAGCGACCCAGCAGAGTCCTGAGGAGTTTGTTCATAAGCACGCTGGTTAGAGCTCTTGTTTAAATCTTAGAAAGATGAAGTATTTCATTCAAAAGGCTCAGATTAGACATCGAATAGAAACATGCAGCCATCTGGACGAACAGAAAACTGCTCCCTCTCATAATCCTCCTCCTCCCTCCCTCCCTCCACCCTTCTCCATCCATCCATCCTCCCTCCACCAGACGTGGAACATCTTGTTAGAACCTTCATCTCACGCTCTTCTTCACCGACATTCTGATGTGTCCTGGATTCATTCTGAGGATTATTATCTGAATTATTTGTGCCTAAATGATTCAGATTCACTGTATTCTTACTGTTCTTTTTTCATGGCCACTTACATAGGACTCAGTCAAGCCAGAGCCACGGGGTAAAACAGCTTTAATGTGAAATGATAACAGCCAACCCTGTTAGGGGAGGAGAATATGTTGTTAAATGACCATGAAGACATTATGGAATGTCCTGATTACTGTTTGTAATCTTTGCAGTTACACATAGCAATTAACCCCACCCCTGATAAGTGATGTCTCGATCTGATTGGCCAACTGCTGACTTAATCTCTTTAAATACACAAAACTAGAAACCAGTGGTAAGAAGCATCATGGTTTAGCCTAGATACACCAGGCAGCCACCTTAATGCTCACGTCTGGGGGCTGAAATACTCTCCCTGTCCAGAAGTACACTTGGTCTGGGTGAGCGCTGGGCGGGTTAGTGTTAGGCTGGGTCTGGGTGGGTTAGGCTGGGCCTCGGTGAGTTAGGCTGGGTCTAGGTGGGTTAGACTGGGTCTGGGTGGGTTAGGCTGGGCCTGGGTGAGTTAGGCTGGGTCTGGGTGGGTTAGGCTGGGCCTGGGTGAGTTAGGCTGGGTCTGGGTGGGTTAGGCTGGGTCTGGGTGGGTTAGGCTGGGTCTGGGTGGGTTAGGCTGGGTCTGGGTGGGTTAGACTGGGTCTGGGTGGGTTAGGCTGGGTATGGGTGAGCGCTGGGCGGGCTCATTGTACTGGACCGAGCAGCCTGCAGCCACGAGGGTCGTGATCCTGAGTGCTGATGATCTCAAATAAAACTGCATGGTTGGTCTCTTCCACATGGATGCTCCTCAGAGCCCAGCTGGCTGAAGGTCGGTTAGAA